>OY740769.1:75676354-76152810 GCA_963513935.1 Aphrophora alni
TCGTTAAAAATAATTTCTCACGTGAGAGGCTGTTTTTATATTTGACTTTAAATTAATAACTTCTCCATTTAAAAAACGTAAAAAAACTAAAATTTTTTAACTGCCTATTACATATAAAATGATGTTTCGTTAGAATTCTATGACACGTGGTTCCAATTTAATAACATATTGGCGTTATAATAATACTCGCTCCTTTAATATCTAAATAACGTCCATAATCTTAACATTTTTGCTATCGGTTTATTAAAAAATGGCTTTAATACTAACTTTATGACTCATGTTTAAAATTGACTATACCTGCTCCTTAAAAACCAAATAAACGTTCTTAATTTCCATTTTTTATCAGCTGATTGATATCAAAGTAATTTTTCATGTTTGAGATTTGTTTCAAGTTTACAAATATTTTCCTCTTTAATATTTAACGGAGGCAAAAAATTATTTTGTGTCAATGGGTTGGTATCAAACTTAATTTCTGCTCGTTTTAAAATTACCTAGATTTATAAAATCATCGTTTAATAAAATATTTCCTTTGCTTTTTTAAGTAGTTTAGAACATTAGAATGTTTTAACTATTACTCCTTCTAACTAAATATTTGCAATGTGTCACCAACAATACTTCTCCACTATACAATACCTAGCCTTTTCCCACCGTTCACAACTACAATACAGTAAGAGATGGCGGTCAAGCTACGAGCAAGATATCTCTAATGTTACATTACGATCTTTATTCGCCCCCCCCCAAATCATTAATGCAAATTCCTCCATTTTTAACACTTGCAGTATTATTAAATATTTCCATGTATAGAATTAGAATACACGTATTTAGTGTAAGCGAAATTAATATTTAAATTTTATTAATTATGTTTCTGAATATAAAATGAAGAGGAATTAAGAAAAAATATATATCAAAATTTTGTTTATGTTGGAATTCTTTTAATGAAACAACGAACCTAATTGGGTAATGGAACAAGTCCAACTATTCACAATGAGTAGGATCAGTTGACATTTCATAGCTTCGGCTTTAGATTTTCATCGAGCAATAAATATATGAGTTCTGTATTCTTAGCGATGAGGCAGGTCGTATTTGGTAAAACTTGTAAAGAAAATTTTCAAAGCAAGAAATAAAACACGAAAAATAAACCTACCCATACAAATTTGTATGTAATGAATATTTATTCCATACAAAACTAAACGTTTTTAATCTAATAATTAATTTTTACTTTGCAAAGGCAATTAAACAGATTATAAAGTCGAGTGCATAATAATTTAGAATAAGGGGTGTAATATTGTAAAAATATATATATATATACTTAAAGTTTACATGTATGGTTATATTTTCATTATTCAAAGTTATGAAAAATGTTTCACGAATTAATGTTTTTTGTAGTTAGAATGCACTTAAAAATGCTTGAATTTATGTTCATCCTCGTCCTAATAGTTCACTTACGAGCCACGCGAGGTCACCCTTGTATGCATGGGTACTTTACTTCATTTAAACCATTGTATCTGCTCTACTTTTTTAAATTTTTAATAATACATATTATAAAAGATGATAAAGCGATGAAAATTTTAATTTTTGAAAATAATATTTATTGAGCACAAAAATAATGAACTGGAAATTCGATTTAGATATGATGGCTACATTTATTTCAAAAATAAATAAATTTAAATAACATAAACATCCGCTTTACAAATTTTAAAATGACTTTAAAATGATAATTCTAAGATAAAAATTGAGATCGGTACAACTTATCAAGTATAGCATTATTTATTCTTCTCAACTTAAGGTCGAAGAATACAACATAGTGGAGGTGGAACAGAGCCCTAAGGAAACAATGGTTATACAAATACTAGAACATTAACTTTTTCTTGTTATATATAAGAAAAGGTAATAAACAGCAATTCTTAAAATTTAAATCAATATACAATGTGAGACAGTTTATTTTTGTTTAGAAATTATTTAAATAATAATGTGTTTTTAAATTTTTAGAGTGACAAGTGAGGGACATCAAAATATAAAACGTGGATATATAACGTTATAACCATTCATATCTAAATTTACTGCTGAAAAACTGAGATTACCATGAAAGTAATATCACTTATTGCAATACCAAGTTTTCAAGACGTGTTGAGAAATATTTAATCGTGGTTCATTCAACATTTTCTTTGAAGAAAGATTTTTTGTTTTTTAATAATAATATAAAGGTAAACCTAATCTGATATATTCTAACGATAATTATTATATTATAATTTCAGAATATTATATAAATCAAAATTATGAATTAATTAGTCATACCTTGGATTGTCAACACATAAGGAAAGCCATTAATGATGAAGTCCAAATATACTCTTTAACATTAGCTCTGAAATATCTAATTTTATTTGGATTTATTTTCCAATTACTTTTGTTTTTTAATTTACACTATTTGCTCAGGGGGAGCTCTTTAATGAACAATTAATACAGTGAGTGAAATTTTAATAATACAGAGAATTGCAATTTTAACAATTTAGTTTCCAATTAAAGTCTATAATTTAGTACAATACCAAATCCACTTTTGTTGTATTCCTATGTAAGTAATCCAGTGCGCTGATAGTTGAGTGAAGAACTTTCACTTTATTACTTGTTAACGATGTTCACCAAACACTACACTGTACTACGTAATTTATCAATAAAATGATTCACTTCAAATTACCATGAAGATGCACTCAACACTTCGTAGATGTACCTCTTTAGTACTGCAAAGAAGATTATTAAAGTGTTAAATACTTTTACTTTGTAAAAACAAACACGGTTAAAACATAGTGTTAAAAAACAATTATTACTTTACTATTACTAAAACTGGAATTATAACTTATAGGAAATTACCAATTTCTACATTAGGAATACTTTTGGCGTTACTTCGCCGACCCCTATGGTGTGAGTTTCTCCCCAACACTCTCTATATAATTTTTACTTTGTCGATGCTAAAAAATACTTATTCCCTCTCTCTTAATTTACTTTAACCAATGAACTTAAGCAGCTACTTTTTGTCAGCCAATCAAATTTTAATGTTTCAAAATTGTGACCGTTTAGAAAACTGTTGTCCCATTACATTTTATGAGTTTTGTGTGTGATTGTCCCTAAGTTTCTAATATTATAGTTATTTATAACTTAATTGCCTACAATGATTCTGGGTCTAATTTAAGTGTTTCTCTCTCTCTCTTTTTTTTTTAAAGTTGTGAATGGTGTTCTGACTGATTTATAACATTTTCCCCTAAACGGTTCACCTTTGTCGGTGATCACAAAACGTTTAACATGTGTCCAACAAATGTATCTATTTCTATGTTCTTTTTAAAATATTAGACCATTAATGGAAAGCTTATTCATTTCGTTATAATATTTATTTAACCAAGTGTTCAACTTCAAATTAAACTGAATTGAAACAAATTTAATTTAATTATAGTCAACGATAATTTAAACTGAAAGAATACAAATTTACAGTGTTTAAATTACTAATAATTTTATGGTTTGTATAAAAATGTTAATAATTGGTATAATAAGTCAATTTTTGTAAAGTCTATTGGAGTATACAGCAACTTTGTGGCAAAAACTTCACCGCTATGAAAGGTACTTAGGGTCGGAGCAAGTTGTGTGACTTTGTAATTCTCAGGTAACATGATGTATGTCTCTTAATCAAAACTTCACTCAACTTAACCTATATCTTTTTATTTTCATATTTCTCATTTCAAATTACATTTTAAGGTGGCCATTTTAATGTTCATTAAAATAAAAGCACGGTGTCTTATTCTCATTTTATAATTACTGAACAATTATGGAGTGTTAATATTATTGATATAGTTCTTATAGATAAAAACAAATACACGACGTTTTGACAGTACGGTTCAACTGTTGACAGAGGGTAGGTTTAATCCACCCTCATGAAATGTCATGTATTGGTTTATATATAAAAAAATTATGGCAAATATCCGAATACACTTTATCAAAAATATTGCTTTACTTGCAGTTGCAAAATACAGTAAATCAATATTTACATATAAAAAATAGGTAATATTAATAGTCATTATAAATATTTATCGATCCCTCTATTTCGTAATTTTATCTGTTGTATTTATTGTCTAGCTAGTTGTTAAATTTTATCTCTAAAAAAAGGTTGTTGACACTAAAAATTGCAAACAGTCTTTTATTCCCTTCCTAAATCATGAAACAATGAAGGACTGACTGGCTAATTCATTTCATTTTATGGAACAAAAGACGATCACTCAAAGATATAAAATAACGGCGTAATTACAAGCACTTATACCGCCACGTTTAGTATATATTGGCTTAATTTAAACAGATATTATTTACACAATAGTATCCACCGTCAAAGTATCATGTTAAACAGATTTCTTTACAATCTTATTGAATTGACAGTTGTGTAATTCTGGAATGCTGAAACATATATATGATATATTTATTAACCAATGTAAAATATAAATCTTTTATTTATTTTTAAAACTTTAGCTTATGCAAAAACGGTACATTATATTTTGTTAATTTGCATATAGAAATTATAAATGTAGTAATTTTTACGAACAACAAGAACATTTAGAAACTGTGGCAAACCTCTATCCAACTGGTTTGTGGAAAAGAACGCGTATTGACACTGACAAACAACTTTTATGAATGAAAACTAGAATTAATAATGTAAAGTTAATTTGAAAAATTGATTTAGTATTTTACCTGTTTGCTGTTTTTATGGATTTTTTTGGAAAATCCCCCCCAAAAAAATAATAAAATACTCAATTTAAATTTTTCAAATATGCACCTCAAATCCCTTCTTGATGTTCTTCTGATAGTGGTTACAAGAAAGTTTCAAAAGTCGTGATCTAAACGTAGAAAATAAAAATAAAATCCGAAAAACCTGGCCTAAAATTTTAAAATTGTTTTTATTACTTTATTTCGGTTTTAATTTTCTGTAATCAGTGCAAACAAAGCGAGTACAGGATGTCTGTTACACAGATATTGAGATTTTCTATTTATGGGGGGGGGGGAGACTAGATGTACGCAAAATTAAATATTACTGATTTGTTGACTTGAGATAAACCATGCAGTTGTGGACATGAGATATAAGAACAATAAATAGTTATACTCCATACAAAATATGTACAAAAGTTTGTTCTTAATTATCCGAATGCACAGTAGAGATTTCAACTCCTGAAAAGACTTCAGGGTTTCACATTGATTATTTAAACCATGCCTTCATTCAAATTGTAACCCAAACAATCTGATAAGTAACATTTAACTTTAAAATTATTCTTGATTATTGATTTCAAATAAATCGCAGAATTTTGACCTAGTTTCTTAGGTCAACTTATTTGCGTCTCAACTCTATCGCCAACCTATTTCCGTCTCAACTCTATATGAACACTTTACTCTTGATGAAATTTCAATCACCAAATGAATGAAATCACAATTTTCCACAAAAATCCCTTTATTTGTGCAGTTCAAATAAAAAACGACTCGTCATTGTCAGTTGTTACATACACATAAACAATGTGGAAAAACAAAGCTTTTATTCGTGGAAAATTGAGTTTTAATTCATTTGATGATTGAAGTTTCCACAAGTTTAGCTCATTACACTTCAGACACATTTAAGCTTATGTATCTCCAGTGTTAAAAATCCCCGTTACCTGGTTTTCAGGTAACGGGTGTTTTTATCTCGGAAACATCAAAAATGTCAAATTTATAAATTTGTAATCTCGAATAAGCAAAACTATAAAAAGTAAACAAAAGATACTCACCAAATATCAGGCAGCATCAGAATAAAAATGTCAACAAAGTCAAAGAAACAAACAGAGCTTTATCTCACATATGACCATTGCGAGAAGCCTATATGCTAATTTTGAATGAATTAAGACTAAAATAATTTATTAGTCACTAATAGATCGTTTATTACTTAATATTTTTATAATCTGTTGATATTTTGGAGAAAAAATCCATTATTATTGTAGTATATGGGGTAAACTATTGGTGTCTATAAAACTAAATGTAGGTCATTTCAACATCATAAATAGTTAATACTATTAATATGGTTTAATAGGACATATGTCATCATTTGTGTATACAAAAAATAATACACGACGTTTTACAATTGATAATGAGAGTTGATTTATAGTGTCGAAACGTCGGGTATTAGTTTTATATGCACATAAGGATACAAAATAACAGAATAACAATTTATCTTTATCGAATAACTTAACAAACCATAAAACGATTTAAAGGATATGATTGCTACTATAAATAATTTAAACTTTCAGTATTATTCAAATTATCGAAAGTTTGAATGAGTTATAAAGTCCAGATCTTCCTAGTAAATCAAACTACAGAATGTCAATACTAGGATGGGTTTGTGGCAGACAGCAGCAATGTACAATATTAGCAATTATAAGCTATTTGTAAGTACTAATTATTCAGATACCTGTAAGTAGTGTTCGTTAAATTACCCTCCTCTTTACCTTGTTGTAGTAACTACACTGTAATATAAACAGCTATTTCTTTATAAGGACTTTTACTTTTATCATTAACAATATTGCTAGTAATATCATGTTTTAGAAGATTTAACGAGCCAAAGTATGTTCTCTGGAAAATTATTTGACCCCAACTCCAAAACTACTCATTCGCCTTTCAACTTTCAGTATACGGGAGATACCCAAACTACTACTCAATCCGTAAACGTTACAGTGTCAAGCTGTGATTTATAACGATTCAGTGAAGACGTTATAAGCTTAGACACTTCCCATACTGGAAGGTGAAAGAGAAACCAAAACCAGAGCTATCTTGTTTCCGGTCGTAACGTAAGTCTTGAAAGATTTCCATATCTACCTGTAGAGAGTAAATTTAAACTAATTTGAACTATCGCCTATTTTAAGAAGTTGAAATACATGGTACATTTTTAAACTCTTGAAAATTCTCAGTTGTTTTAATATATGTGCCGCAAATCTGTTTTTGTAATAATTACATTAGGAAATGTAAGTAATTTTAAATGTTGAAAATGTAATTTCCTATATCCATTTTTAATAAACGAAAGGCTTGCTAAATGTTCTCTTTCATTAGGAATGTGTTGTAATTTGTATATTATGATTTTTTTAATGTGTGATTTACAATTGATTGTATTCTATATGTAGTATTCTAGACCACATACGGATTAACATATTGATAATGTCACTTTCACTTTTCATTCTTTGAAAATAACCACGTGTTTTAAGAGAGAGAAAACATAATTTGTGGTCCAAATAGAAACAGGTATGTTTTAAACTGTACAACTAGAGCACAGAAGAAAACGTTTAGTGAAAACAACGTACAAATTCTTATCCTTATATTTGTAGATACAAACAAAGTTTGTTACTTACATATTACCCTACGAACGTTCAAATATTTCTTCTATGGTCTGTCACCAAATTACCAAGTATAATTTAAACTTTGTGAGTGTCCAACACTATTTTTTATAACATAGCGACATAAAGTGATTGTACCTTATGTTGTTATACGCGAATAAGTATATTTTCATATTACTATTAAGGATTTCTAATCATCTGCAATAATAAACACTAAAAACCTAAAACAATAGTAATTTGAAGCACGATTTATTTACACGATGACCTTGGAGATAATTTTCATGTTTTATTATCAAATCTCCTTTAAAAAATAGATTCTCTCAATTTATTATGTATTAAGAAAGTGTTTACCGACCAAAACTACTCTTATTTTGTGCTATCCTCTTCTTTTACGACCAAAATTACAAGTTTTATTTTAAACAATCTGAACTACTATGAAAATATATTTAATCTGGAAACAGACTACAAAACGTATTTTGTCCTGTGATGATCTAATCATAGTCACTGTGGATTGCTTTAAAACCAATCTCGAACATCTTTGCTTAAACCTTTCAAGTATATATTTTTTATAACAATTTTAATAAAACAGGACAATACTTGCTGCTGTTCGAGCGGAAAATCTATAATGACCTGTTTGAAAAACGGTTCTAGTACTGCGGTTTCCTGCATGATGAAATTTTCCAAACCATTTCAATGTTCGTTCCAAGTTTTGTAAAAAAACTGGTACCTAAATACAACAAACTAGACAAAATAACACATACACGCCTTCAAAAAACAAAACAAAACAAAAAAAAAAGTTCAAAATATTTTCGAACGACCCACAAAAATATGATTGTGGGACCTTAATCGGTTACATAGAATGGGTCTTAGTTCTTGCTTGGTCACAACAAATCAGGAACGGTAACATTTCCACGAATAAATTAGTTCATATTTTTGAATTAATAATTTTAATAAGAACATAATGGAGATCGAATAATATAACGACGACACAAATTTACAGTTAGTTGTAAATTAAATAGATATACTTTTCAATATTCGAAATTGTCAACAATATCTGTTATGCAAATAGACAAAGTGTTCAGTAATAATTATTATTGTATGGATAGTTGGCCGGTTCATCGTAATAATGGAAATAACCAAGCAACAATTGAAAAATTAAAATATCAATTAAATTCCATGGTAACAATACAATTTCTTTAAAATTATTATGTCATGAAGTTACCAATACTGTGTCATTTAAACTGGGCCTTGGACTGTGCCACTGGTGTAGCCCTTAGTATTTGGATCTATAATAACGGTAGTACTGTAACGATAACTTATAACACAATTTTTATTTTATAACTTCTAGCCATTACTACCTCCTACGCAGTACCTCCTACAACATGGACTTGTTGAATCTATATCTAAGAGTATTTTGGATTACTGTATTTACTTCTTTATAGGCGCCATAATTTATATTAAATATTTTTAATAAACATCCTTGGTTTTATGTACCGATATGGAAAATTTGTTAGTCAAAAGAATTTAAAATTGAGGACGGTTTTTTAGATTTAACAGCTACTCTCAGTAGTTCTACGTAGGCAGCGTTAAAGTCTGAACCTAATGTATCCAAGATACAATATATGAATTAAAATGGGATTATATATAAGAGACTCAGTTTTATTAGCGTAGTAACCTCAAAGTAAGAAATTCTCAGGTCGAAAGTAATTCCAAGTATTTTTGCCTAAATAGGAATACATTATTTAAGAAATAAAACAAACTACAAGAATTCCAGAGGAGATAATTTTCTTAATGAAGAAAAATACCAAGAACCCAGTGTAGTTTACTATTGTAATCTTCGTTTACCTGTTCTATGAAGGATTGATATTTGCCATAAGCAGTTATGCATTATTGTATTGAAAACGCTTATACAGATTTTTAGATAGTAGCCTTTTTAAACAATTTTCAGAAATTATTATTATTTTTAACACCTCGAAATTTTTGGGGTGGTAGTTGAAATTCCGCTCTGTTTTTGATAGAAGCAAAATTTAAACCCCATAAATATGAATAAAGCTCCTACGAATATTGAAAACTACTTAGAACTTAAGAATTCATAAAAGTAATATATCCGATGAATCGTGAAATCTATTATGCTTTGTGTGTGCGTGTGTGCGTGTGTGTGGCGTGGTGTGTGTGTGTGTGTGTGTGTGTGTGTGTGTGTGTGTGTGTGTGTGTGTGTGTGTGTGTGTGTGTGTATTTGTTATTCTCTTTCACGTATTATGTCAAATACAAACATTTTAGTTAAACCGATGTTTAAAACATGGTACATTAAATACCCATAAATATTCCTCATCAATTTGATTAATAACATAATTAGTTGTTTTTTTAATATCACAATATTATGGTCAGACAAGAATACAGTAACTTTAAAATCAATCCCAAAACACCTACCTACATAAATGTGACCATTATCATTAACCTCAGTGGATTAGCAATCATTTTCTACCAACCCCCAACCCACACTTACTGTATTAATACATTTTTACAACAATTTTTATACACCTGAACTGAACTAAACCTCACCACGCAGTAAAAGGTTTAGTTATTCCGACCACCCGATATTTTGTATAACTAACTATACCTGTATTTATTTGTGTGTTATTAATTGACAAAATTATCCCTAAATTAATATGTTGGTTTAGTGTGACACATAACCCACATAAAAATTCAAAATTTGATTAAATTTTACTATCAGTTGTTGGGATAATCAGTGACAAAACTTTAAAACATATACAGATAGAAATGGAGAAATTATCTTGAAAAGTCTAAAGGTTCTCCTATAGGTTACACCATAATATTCTCCTGTCTAAGAAATTGTAACTTAAACATAGTAATAATATCTAAATAATGTAAATTAGATTTAATGTTTAGTGAAGGGTGGTTATTTACATACTATCAATATACTACCAATCTCAATGATGGAAAACCAGTGAAGTTTGGAACCCTACACTTTCTAGACAAATAACTGAAACCGTTTGCCAACGAACGAAACTCATACAGCGGAATTAAGCACATTTCCCACACAAGAGTTTACGTCATGATTTTAGCATATATATATATATATATTATATATTGCAAATATGAACAATTTTCAAGTTAGTGAAAACCATTTATTATTAGTTGTATCCGCTCTGTATGTGTTGTCTCTCATCAGACGTATTGTTGGCTTTAAATTGCATAATTTAAATATAAACGTTAATCCACGAGAATAAATAATAATATCATAGACAGTATTCAAATCCAAGTTCAAACAAACTTTTCGCTACACATATGTTGAAAGTAAACACATATGATAGAAGTAACCATGTGTGATGAAGGTAAACTAAACGCCGTTGGTTTATTTGTTCAGTTATGATTTATAATCAGCTTAAATGGAACCTGATATTACAATTTTTCAGAAATATGGATAAGCAATACTGCAGTAAATCATTACAAATGAATAGTTACAATATATTTAGTCAATGTAATACACAGCAGGCGTAACTGCCGTAATATGTTCATGAATGTTATCGGTTGAATTGAAGAGATTGGCATCCCCGTGCAGAGCTGCCTTCTTACTCGCAGGCCCAGAAGTAGTTTCAATTTTACTCTGAAAACAATATACAAATTGCAAAGTTGCTATGGAAATATTTATTTAGGTGAATTAAAAAAGTTTTATAATGAACTGGAGCAACAATATACTACAAACAGGAAATTCAAAACTTCATATGCGACAGAGTTTATAACAATGTTTGCTGACGAGGTTTGTTTAAAAAGTATATACATAAATTAAACAACACATTTGTTATTCTCCCTTCGTCCCACTACATATGATGATGTTAAATCAGGAATGGTATCCAAGCCACGCACCTACTCTGGTTACATAATTTTCTTAACATATTCTTAACCAAGACGAAAGAGAACATATTTGCTGAAACACTTGATAAAACAGCTGTTATGTAACCAAATACAAAACGATTGACTATTGAACGTCGTAAATTATTCGTATACAATTTATATTTAAAATCAAATGTTCGTATTTGACCATTTTGTTCTAATTATTCACATAAGAAGTAGTGAAAATGTTTTTACTGTGTTTCTAAGTGCTTATTTGTAATTTATTTTTGTAATAATTGATTGTGAATTGTTGCAGGGGTTTTAAAGAACTACAAATCCAATACTGCTAGTAAGCACTGAAATAAATCACACTACGTCTTGTTGTAAGAAACATTATAATTCATTATTGTGACACTTAGATTTATCTATTTTTATTTACATTACCAGACATGTAATTCTGTGGAGCGCTTGTTAAAACTGTTCGTGTGAGAAACATTTTGTATATTTCCAACATAGTTTTCCATTTACCGATTGGAACAAGCAATAAATTCGTTATGCGTACAACGATCAGTATTAGAAAAGCTTTCAATATTTATTTTTATATGTGTACGACATGGTGAATATTGAAAATATTACAACAAATTTGTTGGAATGATTTGATCAAGTATCCTACCTTAAACACATGTGTAGTTTGTGTTTTCAAATTAGTTTAACTCAAAAATATGAGCTTTTAAATAACCAGTCCACAATTTCAAAATTTGCGCAAAATCTCTCTATTCGCAACACATAATTACGCAGTAAATATCCTTTAAATATCCGTATGCATATATTCTATGATTATTAATTTTAGAATTAATTGTTTATTTATTTTATTAAATTTCATTAATACTGTAATTTATTAAAGTTAAATTTCAAGCACATTCTGTTTCAGAAAATATGATGTTTAAGTTGAAATATTACCACAAGACTATTCGGAAATGAAATGATGTAGATAATATTTGTAATACTTCAAGATGTTTATTAGGGAACATAATAATAAAATATAAAGTAAAATAAACGTGATATGCAAATTTAAGTGTTATTTATTATAATTTTGTATTGCCTCATGAATTAATTATTAATTTGTAAAGTATTTTTGTAGTTTGTCCCTTTTCTATCTTCATTTCTTCTCAGATGTTGAGAATAAATATGTGTTCTTTGTGTACGTGATTAAATAACACAATTAATTACAAAATAAAAAAAGTGTTCAACCCCCCCCCTTCTTAAAACCTAAAAAAGTTTAAAAAATTGTAACATTTCATTTGACTGTTTTAAAATTATTTAAGAACGATTTTTAATTCTATCTTTGCTGGTTAAATAGTTAGGTAGTTTATAGTACAACGAACAAAGAATTACCAAAACAATATGTCATATATTGCGTAAAATAAAATTGAACAACTTAACTGTACTTTCCAACAAATTGAGTACTTGCGAACTGTACTCAAACGCATAAAAAGCAGTAGTTTTATTAAACCTCATACTTGACTTAAATTTAATATAAATTACTTAATTAATGTTTGACATGTCTGATTCATCATTAAATAGTACACTATTTGTTTCCACATTTAACCAGAGGCGGTAACCACTAAGGTTTTATCAGTAATAATTCCTTCTTAATAATTATACCAACATAAGATCAATGTCTTTACAGACCACTTTTATAAAACTAATATTTCTTAAAAGTTAGTTTTATAGAAGTTTATGTAAAGAAAGTAAAACCTAATCAATTTGTAAAACATATGCTAATATGCTAGAAGAGAAGGGAGCATAATTAATTGATCCAACCGCTTAAGGCTACAACTGAGTCCATATACAGAAAACAGACAAAATATAAACTAATTATTATAAGAACAAGTTTTAAGAGTCTTGGTATTAGAGAACTCATATGTTTTTATCATCGTACATTTTAAAAACATAATTATGCGTGTAGTATATAATGAGGGGAAAACATAAAAAGCCAACGATTTTACTCAATTTCTTTCAAATGTAGAACATAAGTCTGAAAGTTAATCGTATTGATCCAATGAATTCCGGACCAATTACAATGCAAAAAATAGTGAAATTGAATACACAAAATTTTAGTGAAAGTGAATTAAAATATACTAAACTTCAATTAGGAAATCTTAATAATTATGCTACAATAAATAGAATTTACTAAATTCGCTAAGAAAATATGACTTCACCATCCGATAGTTAGTTTACCAATTAATTATCAAACAAGATAATTAAAGAAATTCTGCAGATTTGTTTAGAGAAAATTTAGAACAACAAAATATATCTATTTATTTCATTCCCTAAGATTACACTTGTTTCATGTACAAGCTTTTTCAACCATAAAAATAATTATAGATTTGTAGTGAAAAATGTACGATCCTCTATATATCGATGAGAATTATTTATATTTCAATAATAGTTCTAAGGAATCCCATTAAAATATATGGCACAACATACATACATAGAAGCAATAAAAATTTACCACAGCGATCAGGACAACTATGTCTAGGCCATTACAACCTAGGCCTGTTCAGCTGTTATCATTTTATTACTTACCTTTTTTTATTTGTTCAATGAACTTCTATGCAACATGTTATTTTTATGTGTTAATTTGAACCCAAAAATTCTGTTTGGACATTATATTTTACATTAATTAAATATTTAAAATGCACAACAATTAAATCTTTGGAACAATTTATTTTGAAATCCCTTTATAATAAACGTATGGTCATATTATGATAAAAAAAGTTTGGAAAGTATAAGTATAAAAGTCACTTTAAAAGGAACTGTGACTGTTGGAGGCAAATGCCAAAAGCGTTGGAAAGAGTGTTATTGAATGGTAATAAATTACGTTAATACACGGAGTGCAGATGCTATAAAATAACGTAAAGACATTATGTAAGTGGCCTCAGCACTGTTGCCAAGTTGAGCAGAACATACTTTCCTTTACACTGTTAAAAAGTATTTCTTGGCGAAAGTTCAGATTATCAAAAATTTCAGGAATGAAGTACATTGCATTTTATCTTTACACTCACACAGCGAGAATGGAATAAAATGAAGCATATTGGATTTGTAATTATGTTATAAAGTAAAGATTCATTAGCTTTTTACTTTTACATCTGTACAGAAAAAAACAAAGCTCATGCTTATAAATGTATAATTTTCTATAAATGTGTATAGTTGTTAGAGAAGGTATACTTTTTTTACGTCATCGTGTTTTCAATTAAACTGGTACAGGATCATTTGGTATTTAAAAAAAAATTATGTATTATGTTTGTTTCTTATTTGCAATTTGTCACATTGGCTGAAAATATTTCTACTTTCATTTTTTACTAGAATTTGATCGGATATTATAAAAGCAATTTTAAGTTATAGTTTAGTTATTATTTTGCTTATGTATCACTGTGGAACGCGTATGTTTGTCGTTGGAACGCGTTTGATTAAGTAAACGTAATTTTTGTGAGATCTTGTGTTTATAAATATAACTTCTCAGTTTTGGTCTGATTCTGCAGTATTGAAGATATTAAATGACATCCGTTCACTTTAACTTTTTGACAAATTAATCCTGACATTGAATTTTGACGGAAACTTTTATCTATTTCCTCCTTTTCATTGTGCATGGGTATGTGCGTGCAATGAATGATGTAAATAATTTAATACCGTAGTTCATTGTTTTCAAAATTACTTTCTAGTTACAATATAAGAACAATATTATTTTTATTTTGCTAAAGTTTATATATCAAATTGTTTATGGTTTTTAAAGTTTTGTAGCCCTAGGAACACGTTTAGTTCATTTCCAGAATGAATTCTTTCTGTTTGACTATCCGTTTATCTTTCGTTGGCATTTGTGTCACGTCTTATTCAACAAACTGGAATCAATTTTTTTTTTTTTTTGATTTTTTGAGTGAAGTGAATACCAGATATGAATACAGTTATTGAAACATTCTTGTAATTTATTGGTGAAAATTATTATCATCTAGGAATGTTATAATTGTTGGTGACTGGTAATTTTCTTTCACATGTTGTTTAACACATTAGTTTATGACAAAGAATCTCACAAAAATTAGATCCTCACCGGTGGGAATGATTTTATATATTCTACATTCTACACAGGTGGTCATAGTTTATTTTCACCTTTTAACATAAATAACTGTTATATGTAATTCGACATCTGTCCCTTACCATTTATTTTTCTGAACGAGAGTGTGAGAGAGTTTGTACAGTTTTTTTTCACAATTTATTATGATTAGGTACCGATGTAGATAAACTCAATGTTATATATATATTCAATTTTATCCGTAATTACCTAACATAGGGTTCATACAGCGATAATAATTGCTGTTATAGTTTATGTTAATTATCAAACGTTCTCCATAATTAAATATTACCATAATTAATTGTAACTACATTGCAATGGAATTAAATATATACATTGATCATATTTGTTTTAAAGCCTGATGTTTTATTATATTTTCTGTCTGCATACCACATAATTAAATACCGATTTGTTTGTTTGATAGATAAAATATATTCGTGTAGGTAGGTATAGAAAGTTGTGAAAGACACTATTGGAGTTGATATTATGCCTTGGAATGAAGTACTAGGTGTACAATTAGATCTTAACCCAGTCCAAGTAAAGCTAGGGACATTATTTTAATACTAAAAAGTAAGAAATTTGTTAAATCTAAGTCACTCACACAAGTGAAATGAATGAAGTTATATTTAATTACATTTCGAAACTATTCGTAGATAAATAAGATACAATTATTTTTTTGTTATACCTTTGCAAAACGTATCGTGTCTTACCAACTGGCATAGTGTAAAAATCAAACCTCGCGTTGGGCTCATATTTTAAATGTCAGTGTGTTGGTATATCTTCAAAAAAAACAAAAGTTTTTCATTACTATGATTAACACTTAGCAGCATCAATAGCCAACTGTTGTATGATTTAAAAAACTGTGCCCGTTTCTGCTATTCAGCCATCTTCAAATTTTAGTTGGATAAGCTTCTCTGTTGTCACGTAACACTAAACAAAACTCATTTATAAACATTTAAATAAAATAATCATAAAGAACTATCCGGTGGGTCCACTGACTTGACACTGGGAAAGGTCGTGGGGTTGAGTCTGTTATATTTCTGTTATTGTAATTATAGTGTCATATAATGCGTTCGAATCCATAAGTAAAAATGCCAGACAGTGGGCCCACTGGACAGTTTTATTTAGTGATAAATAATTTTATTTAAATCTTCATTAATGTGTTTTATTTAGTGTTATAACAACGGAGAAGCTTCTCCAACTTAAACCTGATAATATCTGAATAGCCGAAACCACCGTCGTTTTTTTTTAAATCACACAGTTGGCTATTTATGACGCTAAGTGTTAATCATACTAATGTAAAACAATAGTCGTAATGGCGATAAAAAAAAAATCATTTAATAAAAACTGAAATGATTTTACAAAATTTGTATCTGGATTGTTTTAGCTCTTTAAATATGAGATTAAAATAATATTCATGAATCAATATTTAAAAGTTGGAGATATAAGACTAAAACATATAAATTTTTATTTCTCAACATTTGTAATAACTATTGTAACTAAATTTTAATAAATGTGAACCAAATACAATATACTGAAACGATAAAAATGAAGCTATTTATAGTTGGAATTGTTCAAAAGATGAACGAAAAATTAAATGGTACAAAAATCTGAACAGACACTTGTAAAATTATATTTTAAATGTATGGTATATCATAGATTAAATCATAAATCTTTGTTATATTCAATCATCTTGCTTTGTTTCTGTCCATATCTTTGCGTGATAATGCTTTTTTCACAGCATACTGGGAAGGAATAGGACACTACAATAATTAATTTATAGTGTCAACTCACGATAACTGAAAATTCAGCAAGTACGTATTCCAAGCGTATTTGTTTTTTATTAACAAACATTAGGGCATTATTAGGGGATGGGGAATGCAAGCACAAACTGCAATACTCTACAATTTATTGCTAATATAATTCATTAACAATATTTATTATTTTAAAGTTCTTCCCAAGTGTACAGCAGTATTGTGATGGCGAAAACTTCAACACCACATTTTAAATGATTATTGGTGTTTTTAACACCATTGAACGACGAATCAAAAGGATCTAACCCAAGACTACATAAAAAAGGTGTAGATTAAGCTAAGATACGTCAGGATAGTGAGGGAATTTTATCTATCATATTCTGCTCCCCTTTAATCAACTAATGTTGTATTCACATTAGAACCTTCTAGTCTAAAGTATTCGGGTGCTAGAGATTTACTTTATGTCCTTTTCTTCCTTTTTTGTAAAGTGATAAAGATCGAGAGGTCCTTAAAACAACTAAGGGAAGAAAATTTAACTCCAAGGTATATAATAGGTCTTTGTCTGTCTGTAAGGTTATATTATGTTATTTTAAAACTCTAATTTATGTACTTGTGATATGAAAATCTGCAAGATTTCTTATCTCAGATAGGGTTTTAGGTGACATTACGCAGAACTGCTGTTCTACTAATTTAGTGGCTTATATTAAACTTTAATTTCATCCATAAACTCCGAAAGTTAAAATATTAGTGATATACTAATTTGTTATTAATTTGGAAGAGATTCAAAGAAACTGTTTTTATGTTGTCCATTCGTTATCTCAATTGGGAATATTTTATTCCAAGTTTTGGGATTATTAAAATCCTCAATCATATATTGGAACACTCCCTGAAGTGTTTTCAATTGTGTTTATAGAAATAACAACGCCATTTGACTCACCTACAGTAAATATAATAATTGGTGTACGATAATTAATTATTGGTCTGGAATAAGGATGTTACGGTTTGAAATAAAATTGTTATTATGTGTTAAAGACGTCAAAATAAAGGGTTTAATAATTAATGACTATAATTTTATATCTCCTCTATTTCAACCAAGGTTGTAGGGTTAAAAATTAACTTCATATCTTTATTTACGCTCAACTAAACACTTTCAAACTGACTTTTGTTCATAGTTCAGAAGTTATTATTCAATATAGAGATTGTTCCAGTGTACAGTCGTAGTGAAGCACATTTTGTTTTTGTTTTTCTATACTAATTCTCAAAATAATTTGTTTCAATCAATTTTGTATGAAGAATGTATTTGTTGTTAGCTTTCCATTTTGTTTTCATTATGTCTTTAGTACGAATATATAATTTAGAGGTTTACATAAGATTTACTACCTCGTATGTAATTAATAATTTAAATGTTTAATTTAAGAGAATTTAATTTAATTCTCTTAAATTAAATTAAATTTAATTTAATTTAATTTGAGAATTGTTTTGCTGTTAACGTTAAAATTTCGTTTACTTATTATAATTCTACATATTTAATAATTGTCCTTAGCAGGAATTTAAAAAAATAAAATATTGATTTAATTTTGTGATTTATGTAGGATCACTAAAATTATATGGACCAAAATATGCTTAAATATAATTTATTTCTATAGGTTCTTGTATAGGCATTAGGAACTATCTATATACAAATGACAAGTCTCTATGAATCTTCATAAAACTTTTATCTGAACATTTGTTCATATACTAGCAAATGCATCAACTTATATATAGGTATTTATTTAAATATAAGTATTTACAAAGACATATATATTCACCAAAGGTTATAACCATGAGACTGCATGGTTTTCAATATTTTAGCTTACTATAAGTCTTTACAAAGACCTATATGTATGTATAGCAAACAGATCCTCCATGGTCATACTGCAGGCGTACCACGAATTTACATTACAAATAACTTAGGTTAAGCTACAATCATCCTTCAGATACACACACATACATATATGTATATATAATTATAAAGAATAATGGAAACTAAATAATGGTTTTAATAGTTTCATAATTGTGCTTCAGATGTAGTACATCGAGAATGTTTAAGTTGTTAAACATATATTTACCAAATTATTTTAACCGCGGTAAAAGAATTGTAAACAAATATTTTCAGTCAGTTAAAAAATTAAATATAAATAAATTACTTTCTGTAAAACTACCTACTTGAAACAAAACTTTCTTTTAACAAAGTTATTGTAAGTGATTACTCAAAGCAAGCTTGTTGAAACACTTGGTAACAAAGTTATAACTTTCTAGAAATATCAGAACTTCACTTAACTTTAACGTATCTTACGTCTTTTGTGGAGATATTCTAGAAGGGGATTAAATTCACTTAAACATCTTAACGAAGAGGAAATATTGAGATAAGTTATTACCGTAACATAATAGCTAATCCAAGAACTGAGTAGTGTGGATTATTTGTCTTAAATGCAAGGTAGACTGACATAGCTTGAAATTGGTAGAGTATATCTCACAATTAAATATGGATAGACAGAAAGTAGCATTTGTTATATGATAAATATTCCCTAAGTTAAAAATGACGTTGAAGATAAAATCACTTTATGAAAATAAAACACATATTTAAGTAAAAACATATATTTAGTATTGTTTTAAATATATTTTTCCAAATATATTTTATTTTTTATTTTTCTCATCTATGCAAACAATTTCTCTACTATAAGTGAATATTAATACAAAGTTATTTTGAAGTCTGTGTAGCTTAAGAATTCCTTAAATCATTGAATTGTATTGTATTTTCATATGGTAAGAAAAGAATTTAATATAATTTTTTTGTAACGTTATTTTATTTAAGGAATAATGCCAGTAACTAATGTATCTTCAACGTCACAAGTATATCCCACTCTAAACTCTACACAACGCTCTTGGTACTTTAGATTAGTCACAAAGATTTCCCCAATGCGCCATTACTTGGAGATTCCCGCCAAAAGAACTAAATTCCCTACACGTGAGGATTTTGTCTGAACACAATTTGTACGTATAACACATACATCTGCATCCTTGAATGTAGAGTTAAAATATCTCAATGCGTAAATCATTGTTTAATTAGTTGTGTATGTTAATAAATAAAAAATATAGTGTTCAATAACTTTTTATAATGTACAGAATGATGAACATACCAAACTGTTCGAATATTTTCTATTCTCTAACAAAAATTGAATTATTGATTCGTTCATCACACTTAGCGTACTAATCATTTTTAAAGCAAAAAATACTCCTATGTAAAATACAATTTTTTGAGTAGTAAAATAAAGGTACAAGTTTCATCATAAGTGGAAATTATAAAAGTTCAAAATGGTACCTTTCTTTTTTATTTAATGATATTCAGAGACATGTATTTACAAAATTATGTATAATTCACTAAAAATACTAACTAATGCACTGTAACATTTGAATTTTAATCCTGACTTTTTAAACTACCGTATACAAAAAATGAGTAATACAACATTCCATAATTAAACACTTTCAACTCATCATTCTCCCTTATTTTAAATGTGTCGTGTATATATTTTTGGGAATAATCATTGAGAACCCATTACACCCTTTAATTATTTTTATTTTTAACAAGAGTCTCGTGTATGAATTTATAGGATATAAATATATACTGCAGATAATTCAGAGATTAAAAAAAAAAAAAAAAAAAAAAAAAAAAACACCGTAGTAAAACTTTATTATTATAGTATGTAGGCTATATATGAGTTTCTCATTTTCATCAATAGTAAATTTCATTAAATTACTAATTATAGTTATTCTTGCCTAACATTTTGATTATTCATGTGTATTGATGAACATTTTCCGATTCCACAGCTTTTAAAAATACAGTCACGTCAAAATATTTTTTAAGCGTCTATGTTACTAGTTTTACAATATTTCTGTATTAAAAAATATCTCTGTAATCGTAATATGTTTTTCATTTTTGCGATTTCAACAAAAACTAAAAACGAATTAACATAAAGAGCAGAAGGCATTTGTTTTTAAAATTAGCCACAAACGATCCCAAAACCCTTAACAACCATACAAGAAGTTTAAAATTTCGTATTCAAATCGATGGAGTTGTGCGAGTAACAACTTATTATTATTTATTTTGTTTTATTGTCATTAAACAATTTACACATTACAATAGGGAATTTCAAGGATGAAACATAATGGAGTACAATATAATAAATACAATTGAGCTACAGTATAATGCTCATATCAGTAAAGCTATATTTTTCAATATTATAGAATGATTTCAATGTTAGCCATCTCTCCACAACACTTTTAAAACGCTCAACAGTAACAACTCTCAAGTAATTTTTTGAATGTAACCTTAAAATATTCATACTTTGTTGTGTTTTAACTAGCCTAATATATATATATATATATATATATATATATATATATATTCAAGAAAAATATTATTACTGTTCTCTAGAACCCTTTCGGAATAAGTTTTTACCAACAAAAAAGCTGCATCTCTCGAGATCCGTACAGCAGAATGATATTTGAAAAATTCCAAAATAAACTACATAGAAATTTATTATAACGTAGGGTATAGATGATATTTTCAAATTTGTACATTAATTTTTTTTGCAAGATATTGTTTTCATAAAAATAGTTACAAATGTTACGTTGGATTTTGCTGTTTTGGTATTCTAAGGTTTGAACTGTATAAGAAAACAAAATAAAATGTACAATAAAAGTCATAATGAAGATTTTAAACTCAATTGAAACTATTTTTTTATTTAACCAATTTAGTCACTCAGGAAATAAGAGAACAAAAGAACAACTTCCCAGCCATTACAAAAAAAAAAAAATAAATAAATAACAACAAATTGTTGGTTTTGTATCTTGTTAACAAAACTTGATTCATGCTGCAACGTTTAGGGCACCGTCCAAACTTGGAAAAATTACATTTATTTAATGTAAAATTTAGTAAAATTTAATTTTTCTAAAACACTTGGCAAATTTATTCAAGTTAGCATTTTATCAGGTTGTGAGTTGTACGATCTTATTACAAAAAGTGACCTTCGCCTCTACTGAGTTTCTATTTGTTCAAGGTTGCGTCCCAACTTAAGTATTAAGCAATAAATTGAACACATTTGGTAGATTTAAATTTACAAAAATCTAGTTTTGAGATTGTCGATAGAATGTACTTACGATTACCACATCCACAAAAACACAAATGTACGTACGCGATAAATATTGACTAAATATTTGACAGTCGTTAATTATTGAAGTTCATTATTGCAATTGTATTATTACAACACTTATCTAACCTCACTCTGATAACCGGTTGGTGTGGGCGAAGGGTCAATTATTAAGAACCGGAAAAGAGCCTAAATATGTGTTTTAAAGTTTATAGCGGCCATCCGTAATCCATATCCGATCAATCAGATAATATTCTAAATGTTCCCCACGAGATTGTTTTATTTGCCTTCTAGGAAGGAAAAGTTAAAATTTTATTAGCAGATCTAAGTGTCTTACTCAATAGGATAAATTTGTTTAAAACCGTTGTTATTTTCACAAGTTTTCTACATTTAGTAATTGTGTACATCACTAATTTCTTGACGTCGGCTAGGCCCTTACAAGTATATAGATCTTCACCCACATCACTAGTGTCAGTGTCTTGGCCATAATGATCCTTGAGGCTGGAGCTATAGCCTACATATATGAAAAGCCTCCACTTGCTTTGCTCGTGATTCAGTTCCGCCGAATCTTTTGATTAAAATATATGACTTAACTATCTAAATTAACATAAATGTATATCACTGAAAACAACATAGTATAACATTTATGTACATTTATAAAATTAGTTCTATCCCTATCAAAGTAAAAATAGTAAAATATAAAAAAATGTTACAGTTAAGCAACGTAATGAAACTATATTGTCATACAGTTATCTATCATACAACTACCTCCGCTTTCAATCAACTTTCTTCCCACCATGTTATTGAAATCTTTACTCAAAGCAAGCTGTTGGAGCATTAACGAACAAAGTCACATAAAGATCAAAACTTGAACGTAACCTACTTATGTCTAAGTCTTCATACGTCAAGGACAGACAGACATACTCTTAAACCATAGTGGGAAGTACACAATATTTCCCACTAGTACAAACACAGACAATGTATACGAACAACATATAAATACATACTGATGTTACTTCTGTACAATGTACTACTGATCTTTAAAACTCCAAAATACGATAAATAACAGTACTATTAGAAAATGTAAGATACTGATTGAAATGAGAAATCCTGAAGTGTAACTCTTGAAGTTGTTAAATAGGATGTTAAAAAAAAAAACCTTCCTAATAAACTCTCAATAAAACTCTGATTTTAAAAACACTTGAAATATTTTTACAGTCTTTGGTTGTATAGATGGATTTAACTTTATTTGATAATTACTATTTAAATGGCATACAGAAGTTATATATGATTCGGTTATCATTAACCTAACTGAATTTTTTTTAAAAACAACCGCTGTTTTGTCTTACATATTTCCCCTGTAATATCACTTTAATAAATACTTTTGCTACTTCTCCTACGATTGCAGTACCTTATGATAAATCAATGTAACTTTGCATTTTAGAGTTATTATAAGATTATTTTATAATTGTTCAAATCATTGCCAGAGTCTCTTAAATTAAACAATTCCGTTAGAAATTAGTCATAGAAATGATTGAATTTAACAAAGTAACATATAATAACATGTTGTAATATTACCTAACTCGTAATCCTATTGAAGAGACAAGCTTAGGTTAGGCACTTAAAGAAAGTGTCAGTGTATTATTTGTACATTCCTAAGAAAATAACCTTTGCACATGTCGTTTCTAATAAAACTCTAGCATAAAACTCTAGTTAATATTTGAAAATTTATTACTCATCATAAACTGAAAAGGTGTAAACTTAGCATAAATATTGCACACTTTTTTAATTGTAACGGTGAAGGTTAATATACACACAGAGTAAGGATATATAAACGCTTTATTTAATAGTTATGGCAATATTGTATACAAATACCATCTGTTAGCTACTGGACGAATGGGAACTAATTATTAAAACACGTAAAGTGCCTGCGTGCATCGTCATCATCTATATTTATAATCTACAGCAGTGTTAAGAAACGCGATTAAAAGAATATATACCGCTGGAAATAAAGAGAAGGCTAGAGTTTGCAACCTGGCTTGTTTTCTAAAATATTGCCTACTTTCAAATAATAAACAGTTGTTACAATCAATGGAAAAGACATATATCAATCAACAGTTGTTTTATTGGTTATATATTCCAGCCATATGATTAATAAATGTTGCTATTCCTGTTATTTATTCTGTAATAAACATGGATGAAGTTCAGTTGTCTTTAGTAGTGTAAATAGGTTTTAAGTGTTACTTGAAGACTGAGAAGGTTAAAGAGATTAAAAGACAATTTTTAACATCACCACCAAAGATAAAAACAATTACCGTAAAAGAATTCGTGACAAGTTTGAAGTCGATAGAACAGTAGGAAATGTAAAGAAAGTACTGTCTAGACTAAGAAAAACATCAACTATTAATGAAAATGCTGCTTTAGTAATGCAGCAATTTACACGATCCCCAAAAACATCCCATATTTAATAGACACAATAACTTAACTATAACTCTTGTTAGTTATAGTTTAGTTATTGTAGCCCGTTGAAACACGTTTGATTAGGTAATCGTAATTTTTGTGAGATCTTGTGATCGAGTTTTATTTTATCTTATATTATCTCACAAGTCAAGCTCAACATTTATTTATTTCAAGAGGTATTGTTGGCAATTTTTCCATGACAGGACTATCACCGGTATTCCTTAACTACAATCGCTACAAAACAGCGTTATTCTGCTTTATATAACCTCCATGTTAATAAAAAAGTGTACTGTCAACAAGATGGGTCTCCACTACACTTTTATCGTGATGGTAAGGGATTTTTTGTCAATTACTTACCTGAATGACGGATAAGATGAAGAGAAAGTACTTCAGAGAATCAGGCGCGATTTGTATACCTCACACACATGGACTATTACTTTTGTGGTGTTTTAAAAGACACTGTGCATTGTAAGAAACCAAGGACACTGCATGAGCTGAGACAGAAAATCAAAAAATTAATTATGACTATCCCCTGAGCTAACATTTCGTTTGTCGTTTCGTATTAAACGATTTCCGTAGATGTATTAGAGTTAATGGTAGTTATTTGGAACATTTATTTATATGTTTATGGTACAGAACACTCCAAGAGTCATGCATACATTTATATTTATACATAAAATATAACTCTTTAAACTGGGAAAAAAAATTGAAACTATTTTTATATTTGTTTTTTTAAATCTCAGGACGAACCCGAATAACTTATTTAAAAAACGTAAATATTAGAAACAGTGTGTACGTAAATATTGACTTTTAATCTTTTCTATCTCTTCGTAACATTTTCCTTTTTACTCCCAACTTTGTTTGTTAAAATTATATCTCAGTATCTCAGATGTCTCCATTAAAAATATTTAAAATATTAACACATAGATTTCCCCATCTTCATTTTTGATATAAAATAAAATAACCAAAAAATCTTATAAATGGTCAAATTCATTTCATAAAGTGTGTGATAGTTCTCCTTCATACTTCAACAAAAGTAATGCAAAGCAATTTTAAAATAGATTTGTAAGGATGATTTTTTAAAGAATGTTGGAGAACTGAAGATAAACCACACATAAGGAAGACCATTATCATTGAATATATATTGAATATTTTAAATTAAATTACGATCTTTGATTCAAATGGTAATAGAAATTATACCAACAATAAATGATGTTATATGATGATAATTATGCTTTAATAATTATTGTCGTTATTGTAATAGTTTAAATTACAATTTGTATTACTTAATCAAAATTTAATCGAATTTTGTAATTAAATTTATTTTGCAATATCAATGGTAATTCAAACTTTGTATAATAAATTAAACACACGATTAAATGTAGGCTTGTACCAGATTATTAGACTTTATGTGAAACACAATGGTAAAATACTACAATAATATTTCGATGTAATATTGATAGCAAAAATAATAATGGGCAAACATTCATTTCATACGAATCATTGCGTAGAAATCAATCAAATGGAAGGTTACTTGAGTCATTGTTGTGCTAATCAGACAATAGTTTTCATCACAACACAGTCGTTTCTTATAATGCTGAAATAAAACAGACAAAGCTACAAAATAGTTTAAAGACTACGAACAAAGTTAAACTATCATAAGATAGATTAAATAAAAATGTTGATTATTTTTTATATGAACCATTTAAATCTTTGTTCAGTTAAAAATCCTCATCACATTGCTCAAATATTATTTATGACACATGCCTATTTAATTGCGTGTTTATGAGATTGTTCTATTTCAACCTTTAATATTTTAAATAATCAAAATAATATTTTGAAATTAATAGACATTGTGCTGAAAGGGTTTTTGTGTTCTTCCATCAGGTTTATGGCCCAGCATTTCTTGCACAGTGGTGTTTTTTATTTGTTTTGTGTTTATTTCATTTTCTTTTATCTTTATTTCTTCGTGTTAATATCAGGAAGTTGATGGCATTGACTTATTTGTTTTTAGGAGCGATTTGTGCAACTCACTTGCTTTTCCCGTTTAATATAAAGAATTAGAGTGGTTTTTTTAATATTATATATTTTTATTTCATTTTTGTTTTGGTTTATTGATGCATGTTTTTATTTTCATTTTATAATACAATTTTACATATTGAGTTTTGTATGTAAGGGAATAAATAAATAAATGAAATGGGGGAAAATAATATAAGTATGCTTTCGTTTTGGTTATACAATATTTTACAGGGTTGTAACTATTTAAAACAGATTTATGTATAAAAGGAATTTCAACGACAATTATTTTTAATAATAAGTATCCCTATAACAATAACTTTGAAATAAAGTAGTTTTCTTAGGTTCTGAGATAAAAAAAGTTTCTTACAAAAAGTTGTTCAATATATTTTGGAATTCCGTCTTTTCTAACGACGCTGTAATATATCATGGAAGTTATCAACAGGAATTTTAACTTCTTCCTATTGCACTCCATTTTTGTAGTTACATAAAAAGAAAAGAATTATGAAGATGTGATAATTTCAGTTTCTCTTCTTCAATTGTTTTGAACAAATTAATGCTTTTAAAATAATTATACTATTTCTGGATTGATATATATGGCTTTCTGTTACTGCGGTAACAAACAAGAAGTCGAAATGTTAGAATATCTTTAGGTTTGTTGTAAAGTAGACCTACGGAATTATTATTGGGGAGTGGTGATCAATACTAACTGGCCGAGGTAGTGACTTCAATGTAATAAAAATAAGTTCATAAGTTCTTATATTTATCAAAAGAAACATATATTTCATCTCTTAACTAAATTATTTTTAAGAAGTAATCATTTTCCCCGCCAATAGTTTAAATTTCTAATTATTAAAACATATAGTTACTAAAAGTGGTTACCTTGCAGAGTGGTTAGACAGTGTATTTTCTGATGATATTTTTCTGATGGAGATATTGAAATCCGGGTTTTCTCAATTAGTTTTATTTAATTGGCTTAACAGGCAAGACTCTAAAAAAAAACACAAGGACGTGGGGGTAAGAAGATTTACATAGGGGTGTATTTTGGTGATAACATTAATATCGACCATGATTGACAAATAAGAAAAAATAGTTTTAGTTACCTAACTAAAAATATTTTAAAAATATTTAAGAGAAACTATCTGTATGTTGAATGTATCTTGTATAATAACTACACATTCATGGTTAAATGTTTGTCTGTAAGACATTATAATTTTATTAAAATCATAAAACACCCTGAATGTTATTTGGTGCATGACAAAAAGAAAATTCTTGAGGCAATTGAAAATGAGTGAAATAATAATATTTAACGAATACTTTGTACATGGGTATTAAATTTAGTCACATTTAGTAGGTGACTCGAATAAAAATTCACTCGTCTCAATTCGCAAAGATAAAAATGAGATTTTTTTGTCGTTAAATGCAATTTTATGACATAGTTAAATTCAAGCAGTATTCATAATAATACTGGTCTGGCTGAAGAGTCTGCAGAACACATTCTTTTAGAGTGTGAGGCGCTAGGACGAGCCAGGCTGTACTCTCTAGGCCCTCCGGGGAAAGAGATGGAAACCATCCTATACAACCCTATCGGTAGTATCTGTTCCTTCATAAGGATGACGGGTATTACTGAATGGGTGTAGGAAGGAAATTGGGGCGGCAAAAGACCTTTAGGTCGACGCCGGTGAGTTCTCTGATGGAGGTTATCACAGCCCAGTTGTTAAATAAAAAAAAATAATAATAAAATTAAAACAAAAAAAAACAAATAAAAAAAAGAGTAAATAAACCTTATTGCTCTATAACTAATTACATTTCCTAATAACCAAATTTCACTCACTCTTCCCTAAACTGCTTGAAAATGTTATAAAGAGGCGTAAATCAGCAAATTTAGATGGGAGCTTATTTGCAGTTCGGACTAGTAGAGAGTTAATGGTTTCGCAGGTTCCATGTTTACGTATGTTAACGGAATGTAGTTAATATTAAAAGTTTATATAAAACTATGCCTACAATTAAAAACAAATTTAATAAACTTTGTTTCATTCGATTCTTAACACTGCATAAGAGACAGAGATTTCGTCATGTTCTACGAATGGCAATAGAAGGAAGCACTCCATTATCATTTTGAACGACTTTCTTTCAGGAAAAAGATGTATAATAAAATATGTGCTGCACTTCAATTTTAGTGAGAACATATGTATTAAAAGAGAAACTTGTATATACCCACCCCCCATAATTCTAAACTTTCAATCCCTGAAAACGTCAACAGTCCTACCCGCAGACGAGATATTCCTACTGATCTAATTACAAAAATGTGTATAACTGTAAGGAAGATATAACTACTTCAGAATGAAACTGCTATAATAGAATGGAAGTTTTGACCATCAGTGTTTCACTAGATGACCTAATTGGTAGATCTTCTACTAAAGTAGCCAGCTACAAATATTTAAATATCAACGATGTAAACTTTGTTCATTTAAAAAATATTATTTTTATTGACAATCCGAAAAATGTTCACTATGGACCGGTGCTGGTGCTTTATCATCGGGATTAGTCAGGAGTTAAGTTTTTGTAATTCATTATGATTTTCTCATGTGTTGGATTGATATCCATCACATCCCTGTTTATATATCGTTTACTTTATTTTTATATCTTTGATAAGCTCCAGCTTGCCTATGTGTTTAAATTTTAGGAGCATATAGGTAATTTAAACTGAATTATACTCTCCCCACACATGCTTCCTACTAGTAGTTAATTATATGACTTGCACTATTACTGTACTGTCAGCTTTGGTGCGGACAACATGTATTTGGCAGAGTAATTGTTACTATACTCCAAAAATACAATGTTATTACCCCCAAAATTTATCGGTTAAGATCATTTTGGAATCGCCTATGACCCTGATGTGAATTTTAACTACGCTCGGTTTTTAAAATATTTATCCTTAATACATAAATATCAGTCAAACGGTCATAGATTAACCTATCAATATCATATGTCGACCATGAGTGTAGTGTTTGCCTTATTATAATTCTTAATTAATGTCAATCGCTCATGTTACTTGGTTGGCTATTGGTAATTTGTCAACCCTTTCACAGTTTTAGTAGATTTATTTAGAACGAGTCATTCAGAAATGTAATCCACTTTCTGGACTTATTTCCACGTTACAATTAATTGTATTTTACCTATTAGGCCATCACCATTCCCAATGAGACGAAAGAAGTATTTCGTTACAATTTATGGTAACGAGTTCATGAGTTCTTTCCTAACTGACTCGTTTCGAAACATACCATCCTTTCTATTAAACGAATTTCCAGCAATTCTACTTGGCAACAAGTTGCCACTCAACATATAGTGATTGACTACTTCCGATTTAACTAAATTTAATTTTTTGTTAATTTAATACACTCTTTCTTCAAACATCTTTGTATTTATTTGAAAAAATAATAAATTGTATTCCTTTTAAACGGTATTCTACATATTTCCTTAAAATAAACAAAGTTTTACTTTTAAAAAATGTAACGTGGTCGATCGCTACAAAAAAATTCGTTTGTTTACCCTTATTATTTTTCCAATACCATTTTAAACCATATAAGTTTTCCCGCGTCGAATTCATTGTTTGAAAATAATTTTCACAAATAAATTTAATATTTACGTTATATTGGGTAAGTACACTGAATTCATTGACAAATACACATTTCAGGGGTTGTCATTGGCTTTAAAAACCATTTGATAAGTAAAAAAAGGTCTAATTCTTTCCTTATAAATTATTAGGTATAATTTATCCTGGATGTAAAACGTTACATACTTTTACATAAAATAAAATTCATAGGTTATGATTACTCTTTGTTATGTCCATGTTAGCAGGATGTCAGGATTTTTCTTTCATTATCAATTTGTTTATGCAATAATAATAATAATAATAATAAAATGGATAATTACTAACTTATTACTTTGATTTTACCTGTATAAAACATTTAAAAAAAATATCTAAACTGTCACTAAAGTCAAGAAAATATGTACTAAAACTCTATTTAAAAGTAATAGATAGTTACAAATTCTTTGAATGGAACGTAAAATTCAACATATTCTTATATATATGATAACAATTTCTAATTGCTTTAATTTATTTTTCAGTATGACTAAGCTTTAGTAATAGCTACTTATGGCTGAATTAAGGGTATTTTATTATTATTGATATATTTGAAAAAAAAAATCAGTTATCAGTTGCTGTTTACCTCAATTGACAAAAAAAAATATATAACTAAGTATATTTTCTGCTTATTTTATAGTATGTATAAAATGTCTACATATTCAAACCGGTTTACCTAGTACACAGAGGTATATACTAAAAATTAGATTTGACCCTGAACTTGTTCATAACAAATTTCGACTTAGGTTTTCATACCAATAATGTTTATTGCCTTTGTGTAATATTTATATGCAGTGTAAACATAACGAAATCCAACTTCAAAAACCTAATGATTTGATTTTAATCTTTTTACAACTGATATATTATTGCTTCATTCTCATATTTAAAACTAAACCAAAAGTCATTTCTTCCAGTTTTATTTTAAAGCAAATATTCGTAAATGAATTACAACGACATAATTCAATTACTTTTTCATAACCCCTTTTTTTAATTATTCTAAATTCGAACTTTTAAATCTCCATCCCTTTCCCCTTGTTTTTATATTCACCCACCTCCATTCAAATAATATAAAAAAAGAAGAATATTTATTAAATTCCTATTCCTGAAGAGGTTAAAAGCAGTTACTTGATTAAACTACACACGAGACCATTATTAAATTAAAACTACTTTACATAATTAAATATGAAATAAATTTCTATACATTTGCATACAAGAGAAGTAATAAAACTATTCTTCTCATTACATTAAAAACACGTTTAACAACAACAAAAAATGATAAAGAAAAAACTCAGAAAAATAGAAGAAAATCAGGAAAGATACCATAAACAGAAATCGCATTAACTGCGTTCCATTATGAAGAATGTAATACTGCGTAAACATTGAAGAAAGTTGTATGTCTTTAAACATGTTGTATACCCTTCTGCTGGGAAATAGGTATCATGGTGCAATATTGATTATTCAAATCTTCCCTTTATTCAAATTTCGACTCACCCTCTAATGACTTCGGATAGATAACCTAAAACCAACTTCTAAATCATTGCGGAGAGAACTAAATTTGTGAAGTGTCGTTAACAGTAACTTATGTACACTGGAGAAGGTAAACCCACCAAGAGTACTAAAAATACTTTCAAACCTAATCGTCTCGAGCATAAAATTGTTTGTTTAAAATAACGCAATTACCGGACTGTAAGATTTAAAAAATGTATTTTACTTTCCAAGTACGTTAAATCGAAGGTTCCAAGGTAAAAAGCAATTTTCCATGTGTTGGGAAGTTGGGAAAGTAACCATATTAAAACATGTGTACAACAATATGGTTTTCATTGACGTTATTTTAATAAAATATCTTTAACTAAAAGGCAGGAGAAAGCAATATGATACAAAGTATATATTTTTCATGGTCCTTTTCATTTGGTTTTAAACTACTAAAAATAATAAAGTATAGAAAAATATTTATATTTAATTGCTCTGAATACCTGGTTTGGATTCTTATATGTTAACTTGACATCAGCGCTGTTCTTTGTTTAAGGAATTCAAATATTTTTGACGAATACATTTGTACTTAACAGATTCTATGTTTACATCAAACAATAACTATTCTGTAAGTATTATGTTTGTGTCATTATATTGAGAAATAAAATCTTTTAAGTGCACAGATTTTTAATATGTTAGAAATTCAAGTACCTGAAATGAGCTATGAATTACTTAAATTTTAACTATTTCTGAATATTTTAGAGTTTCAACCTCCAAACATGTTCTTTCTAAATGTTTGGAAAGCCAATAAAACGTATTGAGGTTACTCAAGGTGATTAGCCGTTTTGAAATTAGATGAAGTTTATGTTGCTTAGGGGAGACTACGATATTCATGAATTTCCCGTGACCAGAAATGGAGGTGTATGGAACTGTCTCGCAAAATCATTTTCAAAAATTTCAATCTATAGTCATCGGTCACCGTCAGGTGTGGGACTCTTCAATATGTACTGGTTATTTAGAGCTCAACGTCAGCCGCGTCTGGGCTGTCTAATGAATACGGACAATCACTGATTTCAAAAGTATGAGTTCTGTTTCACGTTCACTACTGTCCTCTTGTAGTCTTCAACAAATTCCATACACATTTTAAAGGTACAGAGAGTGTAAACACTCCATTAACCTGTTTAGTCTCACCAACACCCAACCTGCCAGTATATCCGAGTTTATTCTTCTCGTTTTCCCTTATTCAGGAGTTGGTTATGTTGCTGAAAATAAAGAAATAAGTACCTATATATAAATACGGAAACATTTCTTTTACCAGCAATCTACCAATTTTTTTTTTGTTTTACTAAATATTTACATCTCTAGAACAGCTAAACCGATTTAGTTGAAATTTTGCATGGAAGTCACCAATGTAAAGACCTAGTACAAAACAAAATTCCCAACTTGTTCCAAAAATATGTTTCAAAATGGGGGTCATTATATATTTAAAATGAAAATAACTTGAAATGTGTTTTTCGTTTGAAAAATTTAATTGGCCATCATTTTTAAACAGAATATTGTTTTTCGTTTGAAAAATTTAATTGGCCGTCATTTTTAAACAGAATATTGAAACAAATTGATTTTTTTTTTCCAACACAGATCTTTACATTGGTGAATACCATGCAAAACTTCAACGAAATCGGTTAAGCCGCTCTAGAGTTATAAATTATTTAGTAAAACAAAAAATGTCCAATAGTTGGTAAAAGAAGAGTATTTTCACATATAAGAAGTTTCCCTTTATTTTGACCAGTTAAATTATCTCCACACATTACAAAAACACCCTGTATAGACATATTTGAGGAATTGGTGTTGACTGTTATATTAGGTAGGTATTTAATTTTGTGGGTAGGTGTTTTAGAAGTTAGTGCAATATTTTAGCACTGTTTATTTCACAAATACATAGTATAGAGAGGAAGAAATGAAAATATTGCATTGGTCATTAAAAAAAAAACATGTTTTATACATTTTGTTTATATGATTTTATATACAAAAATGAACTATTTTCAAGTTATTCGACAATAACGGGGTCACTACAGTAAATGCCGAGGTACTCTAACTAGATCTAGGCTACATCTTATTTCATCTCTTTCATCTTTCCAACAAGGCCTTGACCAACTGTTGTTCTTTCTGGGAATTGGGGTTACTCTTTGTGGACTATGTTTTTTTTTCCTCTCTTTAATTAATTTTTTATGAGGAGAAAGATTTGTATTCCTAAGGAGGAAGAGGAGAGGGTGAGATTATAATAGTTAAGCCTTCTACTCGTAAATTCAGGATAAAAACATTAGAGTGGGGTAATCAACTTCCTTTCAACTTCTCTGTTATAACTAATAGTATGAAGGCGAGGGGAGGGGGACACGCTCTAACCTATATTCAGACACAATAATTATAGAAAGAATGTTTTCTATATTCTATTCCATATTGAACCTCAGAGCCTCATTCGTAGTAAGAATGGGTGTAGTGAACTCAAGGAATCCTAGCTGGATCTACACATTTTTTCCATGTAATCTTGGGTTAGATCCCTTCCTTTCATCTTTCTTAGAAATTCTTTCAGAGGTTAACATATATAGCGAATACGGGCGTGGCAATCACAGGCGACCCTAGCTGAAACTACATATTTTTTTCATATAGAGAGGGTTGGATCTCTCTCTCGCATCTTTCCTAATAACTTTCTCTTACAAATTTATATGGTAACTGTAATCTTACATTTCTTATGAGGAATATATTTCCTGAGAGCTTTAAGCCAACTCTTCAAAATGATAATTTTCTGTAAGGCCCGAAACAATGCAAACACTCATGATCTTAGCCTTATTGTTGATGCCATGTTTAAGGTAATTAACAACCTGGGTTTTACGTTCATTTAAAAACAGTTTCTTTGCAGTTAATTAGAATTTCACCGCTTCCAATGGGTCATCTGAAAGAGAGCAAATCGCATTCACATGGGCTATTAAGGAATGGAAAGGATAACACATATGAAGCTATATTGTATGGGCGGTTATTTACAAAAAAAATTAAAAACAGCTAATCCAAAACCCTGAGGAAGTCCCATAACTATGAATTTTAATATTACAATAAACACAATCAACCTGCTTCCTTGAGGTAAGTTTATATTTAAACAAATGCAGTTTAGAGCCTATAGTACTACAAATACTCCAACAAACACAATGAGACCCCATATAGAAAGCCTTACTTCGGTCACAAAGAATAACCTGAGCCAAACCCTTTCCCTCAAACACAGGGAAATAATACAAGTGTAAATTAACTGTAATTTATTAGCTATTTTATGAGTTAATTATTTTTATTTTCCTTCTGAATTGAATTATACTGTCTTATAATATAAAACAAACAAAAATAGGATCTCTGAATTAGTTGTCACTGCCTCCATGTATAGGGCCACAACATCACCTATGGACGACTGCAAGGTTTTACACGAATTACGTCGTATCGACTTGAACACAATACTCAAGAAACGTGGCAGAAGCAAGTCAAGTCCCAGGAATAAGGAGAATTCATAACTCGATAGATTTACATATATGACTCGTTGGTATTTAAGTTTCAATATTCTTGATTGCATTTATACATTTATATTTATAACACTATACATTATACATGTCAGATGAATAGTTTTCTGGCTTAGTTTTGCCACTATGCAGATACCTCAGACCCAGGCATTTAACGGTTTAATTTAAACTTTTGTTAAAACTTTACTTCTAGAGAGATCATAGAACTAAATAATTCATTTCACTGTAATGGATAAAATAATATATGAAAGTTTATATATTCTGCTACACATATTATATATTAAATTAAATTTTGTGTGTATATTATTACTTTTAATAGTATTATGTATTGATTATAACAACAACTTTAAGTTATTCTTAAAATCATCGTATGCAGAAAACATTAACTTTTTTTTTGTTTAATGAACATTTATTATTAGGCCAAATAGTTCCTAAATTATTTAAAAGACAAAAACTTAAGTATATATTTGTAAATAAGTGTCGTGTTAAAACCAATTAAGTTTATTGTACATATCTGAATTCGTATTAATACATAATGATCTTATGACATGTGTTATTATTATTATAGTTTTATAAAATAAATAAATAAAAATTTTGCCAGTTTATCGAAAACATTTGCAGTATACCTTCCGTAACAAAAATGTTGGTGGTTATTGATTTTTTAAATAAAAATAAATAAACAAAAGTTTTAGCAATCGTATGTTTAACAGAAATAAATAGATAGTTATCTCAACTAAATACATCACTATTCTTGTAACTTGAAATTTTTTTTCTTTTTTTTTTCAAATTATTAGTCATGCCATGATAATATTTACTTTGAATATCCCTAACCTTTCTAACTGCATTATTTAAATTGTTTTCTGTAACTTTATCTCAGCTAAATTCGACATCATACACTAACTCGTTTTAATAATGAAGTAGCCTACTTGAAGAATAAATGGCCTTGTTAACTCATGAGTTATATATTTAAATAATCATTAAATATGTCAGGATGAAAATGATTGACGGCCATACTCCGTCATCGTGAATATGTTATTGGTGTTAGAATAACTATTAATAATCGTGTACACTAATTTATTATCAGACTTCTCTATAAAGTTAGTGTTTAAAAAAATGTTGGCCCTAAAATAGTTCTTTTGTATACTTCTATGTAATAAGTATACACTATTTTATTCATATCACATTTTGTGCTTAAATAAATATTATCTCAAAACATTAATCTGGTTTTCATAATCAAGATTTTTTTTCAATTGGGAATAGTAATATTAATATAAATACCCACAGGGGCTTATTGGCAATCTTGAGGGACCTAGCTGGACGTAGTCTTGCGTTAGATTCCTCTCTTTTATCTTTCCTAAGAGGTCTTTCATGACCAACCAAGTTATTTTCCGACAGTGACATTAGAGTATTTGAGGGGGATTTATTTTACGTTTATTTCTTCCTTTTATTTATAAAGCGATGATTACAAAGAGGTTTTTAGTGTTTAAACTACAGATATTATATAATATAGTATTATATAACAATATATAATTACAAATGTTATATATATATATAGGCTATATATATATATATATAATAGTAATAATAACAACAGAATAAGTTTCATTTAGTAAAGTAATCGTTATAGATAATCAAAAAACAGTAAAGACGATTAAAATTTTTCTTGTAGGCATTTCTTAGTCATTAATTAAAAATGGAATAATCCTAATCCATTTCATTTCAAATGAATTTTGGCCTATGTTGTGCTTATATACAATTTGAGAAATCAAGCACTGGAATTATTATTAGGAGGTTTACTAGTGTTTATATACACTGCTTTGCATAGATAAAGGAGGTTCAGGTACTTCTAATAAATGCTACTCAGAAATAGTTTTTATATCTAAACAAGAATTCCTTATTGACCGTAAAATAGTATAAAAATATCCTTTTTTAAAGTCTGTGAGAGATTCCTAAACTGATTACCTAAAATGTTTATATCACCACAAAATAATACTTCTATATATTCTAAACTTTAATGACAAAACTGTTAATAAACAAAGTGTTTGTACAAATAAACAATATTTATTGTGGGAGTTTGATACAGTGTAATTAACACTATTTTTAATTCATACAGTTTTATTATAGTGTATAAAAATCTAGTTTTTCGGCCTCAATACACAGTTTCAACTCTTCAAAATTTAATCGCTTACAAACAAATATGCAATCACCCAGACTATAAATCAGTTTTACAAAATAGTTTCCATCAGAGACTACAGAATAATAATAGACTGGGCATTGTATCTACTCGTATATAGTGAGACTTGAGGTCGGGTGCCGCCATCTTGGGTGAGTCTAGAAAGGCAATATTCGTCTCCAAATTCATTGAAATTGCAGTGCGCGCACTACACTTAGAACTCTCCAATCACTATGATGTTTCGCACACTGACAGTATATCACTCCGTGATCATAACAGTATAAATAATTTAAATATAAAAAAATGTGAAACATTTTGAAAACTTTTAGAAACATCACATTTCAAAAAGTTCCTTTATGAAGTAGTGAGCTTAGTTTACAACCTGAAGTATCCTAACAAAGCAATAGGTACAAAAATATTTGGGATTTTTTTGTAAAAATTATTTATTCATTATAACGAAAGCTACAGAGCGGGAAGGTTGCTATGTTTTCGACTATTATCTTTGTAGTGGGAGTGGAGGTATTGTCAAGGTGCGATCAACTTAGTCCTTACCTGCAGGCTCAAATGTAGTTTCAATTTTCTTCTGATAACAATATACAGATTGCAAAGTTACTCTACAAATATTTATCTAGGTGAATTGAAAATGTTTTATATCATACCGCTTTAATAAGAGATGTAAAAGTTCATAAATAAACAGACACTGTTTCAACGAATATATACTTAGGCTTACTTGTGAGTTTGTAGAAAAATTGGAATAAATCAGCCACCTCGTTCAATGATGAGTCAGTAAAATGTACATTTATCATTTGTTTATTACATCATTTATTACTATAATAATAAGGTTACAAATTGTTTTCTGAGAATTTATACATAGGAATTACTGATTAAACCATTACAACTACAATTAAACTAACATATAAAACCATAATCAATATTTCGGAAATATAATACAATTTTTAATAGAGCTAGATAAAATTGATTGGACACTAATTTATACAGAAAAAAGTTGTATTTTTTGTCGTAACATTAAGTCGTGTTTATCTGATATGAAAGGAATCAGTTATTGTTTTAACATATATATCTCTATCCATTTAGCATAATATTTTTAAAATGTCATATAAAAAAACTTATTTTAATTCAATGAAAAAATACTTAGTTTTTAATATTTAAGAACATAATACTCTTTTCAAATTTTGTGGCCGGGAGACAAATGCCAAAAGCGCTAAAAGGACTTCTGTGTTAAAAGGAGTTTTATTGATTGATAATAAATAACGTTAATTCTGTGAGTGCGGATGTTATAAAATAACTTTAAGAAGTTATATAAGTGCCACCAACACAGTTGCCAAGTTGTGCAAAATAAACTTTTCTTCAGGGTGGTAAAATTATTCCGTTATTTCTTGGCAAAAGATTAGATTACGCTTTGTAACATTTCATCAATAAATTTCATGAAGAGAACGCATTGCATTTTATGTTTTCGCAATGTGCATGTAACCAAAAATTATTGTATGACTTGCATTGATATTGTTCGTCCACTTGTTCACTGTTTATTGTAAAGAATCTCAAAACAATGCTCATAGTGCAACAATTGTTTAAGGGAAAAAAAAAGTGATATTTAGTTATGAACGACAGCATTTAGGGTTCAATTGATATTTTGTAATTCTTGATATCATGATAATCTTTTGTTTGGGATTTATTAAACTGGCTTATGAGATTAAGTAAAATACTATTCAAAAATATATTTGAATTGGTTATTTTCATTGCGACCAAATTTCTTTTTAACTGTAATTTTAATTTACATGAAGCTTTGAGTCATAAAACTTTCAGTAAATTTAGAAATACTGGAATGACTTACATTGTTTTAGTTGTTGTTGGTTTTGCTATTTTGTTGACAGAATAAAATTTTTTAAGGTGAAAATAACAATAATTTCAGTTTGATTAGGCTTTGGATTTCTTTCATCAAAGTACAAGTATACATAGTGTTTTCAATGGTATTCAAAATTTTAATTAAGCTACTAGGAACATATTTGGATGAATTTCATAAAATAATCTGCTTGTCTCTATATCTATCTGTTCATCTGTAAATCTATAAATTTTTTCAAGGTGAAAATAACAATAATTTCAGTTTGATTAGGCTTCGAATTTCTTTTATCAAAGTACGAGTACACATAGTGTTTTCAATAGTATTCAAAATCTCAATGAATTATTTTATTTTAGTCTAAAATGGAAATTTACTAAATGTTGACCGAATAATATTTTTTGTAGCTGATTACAATCACGAGAATAAGAACTAAGTTCAAAAATATCTTTACAGAAGTAGTTTTGTTTTTAATAGCCAAATTTACAACTGTAAAATTGAAAATTGTTCACGTTTACAAAATTGATGATCTCTTAAAACTCTAAATAGTTAGAATTTGGTATATTATTTCGTTTATCAAGAATTTTTTTACAAAAATCAGTTTCATCATAATTAAATAATAATTATTATATTTGTAATTTTAATTTTCAGCACCAGTTATAAGCAAAACGTTATATGTACTCAAGGCCTTATAAGGTACTTGTCAACACACCTTTGTATTGCACGACATTTCACATGTTAAATGTATGTAATTTTATTAAGTTACAGTACAAAATTTGAATCCCTACGACATCACTAATGTCACAATTTATATACACTAGTTACAAATCCATGTATAATGATGATTTTGAAATATCCGTGTTCAGTATATTAGAGTTTAGGAATGTATTTTTAAATGATGTGGTTGTCTGCCTATCTTACCATCAGTCTTTCGCCTTGAATTGTGTATTTATTTCAACAATCTTCGGCTCTATCTAGAGGAGATTAAACACAAGTTGATTTATACCTTAAAATTTGGAAGTGTCTCACCATAAATGGAAGTTATGTCACTGTAAATGGCATAACAGACTTTTCTTCTATAGACAAGTCTTATCAGTTTGTAATGAAAGCGAACAAAGGACACCTACTTAGAGGGTTAAATATCTTAATTTTATAACAGTAATTTCAATCAAGTTTAGAAAATTTTAAATACCCAAATCGTAAATGATATCAACGCTTTGACAAATGCCTCTTATAAACTTTGTTTGCATATAAGTTATTTCTGTAAATTTTTAATTACTCGCTAAATGAATTAATTAAAGAGTTAGGTATTTAGCACAAGATATTTAGTTATTATATCTAAATCTCTACTACTGATTATGAGCCGTTCTAATATGGTCTACAACTATACAATTAGGAGGTTCGGGAGAAATGGCAATGAACATTTTAGGATTAAATTTTTATTTTTTTATATATATTTAATGTAACAGCAGATATTTCTTGTTGAAAATCCATACTCAAGGATAAAATGAACCAATAAAGCTAAAGATTCAAAATTATTTAAGAAAATACTAAGAAAATTACTAAGAAAATTGTGGAATTTATAAATATCTTGTTAAGATTGTGACTCTGAGTACATAGGTTAATCAGGTAAATCTATTAAAATTAGAATTAAAGAACATATAAATAGCTTGAAACATGCCTATAGAAACTCTAACTTTGCTAACCATCTTTTGAACTCAGGTCATAATTTTGATCCGAAATTTAATGTTTATAGAAAGTAAAAGTAATAGATTAAATAATTTAAAATGTTTAGAAATAAATAGTTTTATTTCACTTAGGCCTATTTTCAACTTAAATCACCAAATTGTATTAAATTCATCACTCCTTCTAAAACCCATCCTTAATCTACCTGCTAGGTCATTCTCCCTACCTTTCCCGATTTCTCTATTGTATTTCAGTTTCCTGTTAATTGTGTATGTATAAATAGTTGAAATAGTGGCCAATACTTGTTAATTATCAGTTGACGATGATGCCGCAAGGCGAAACAATTGTAGATCATTTTTATAAAAATAATTTTGAAACTTTGGCTTTATTATTTTTTTTATTATTTTTTTTTTTTTTATGTTTTGGAGTTTTAGAAAGTTTGCACAAATTTGTTTTCAGTATATACAGATTTTGAAAATAGTCGCTATCCTATGTTAATTAGTCAATGGTAAATAAACTCTGCATTATTATAACTGCTTAAATCTGATTATACAACAGCAATTATTATAAAAAGATTATAGAATAGTAAATTATTTCGTAATGAATTATGTCTTAGCGACATGTTAATGGTGGTTATTGATATTGTTACCGTTTGTTTTGTAATTAGTTATTTTAAGGTTTGATTTTGTATTATCTCAGGGTTTTAGAAAACATACGTAAGAATAGAATAATTACAGGTTGATTTGTATATGAAGTTGAAATTAGAAAATTTGCGGCAATTGACATAGAGGTAAGAACGGTCGATTTGAGTGGAGTTTATCTAAAAAAAACAAATATAACGAGTACCACTATTAGCTGACCCAATTGAAATGAACGAAGTCATATTTATGTATATTTTAGAACTTTATCAGCTCCTATGGTGTATCTTTTAAAAAATAAAAAATAAATATACCTGTATTTTTTCAATCACAAAAAAGTTTTGGAAGGCAGTTTTCTGAGAAAAAGATAGTTTTACAATATAAAATATACCAGGCAGTTGTAAATTAACTTTATCGTTTAAAGTGATGATATCTTTACTATTTATTGATCAATCCCCAGGTATGTTTGTGAAGCTGAAAATGTAAAATATTTTCAACTCTATTAACACTCAATATAAGTATGAGAACTTTATACAAATATCTGTAAATTATGGCAACGTCTGTGACTAATTTAAGCGGACAACAATGTAGCTCAGAACCTACCGAATCCCAACATCTATGTAGTAATTAGTTTGAAGTTTTGTGCAATGAAACCTCTATTTCACCCACTTTCTGTGAGAACAATATTGTTAAAATTTAAATAAAAATAATTTGGAATGAACATGACCAAATGAATATTTTCCATAGTATTGCTAAATATATTTACACAATTCTGAAAAATAATAATTGTTATAACATCTTACATTTTTAAACGTTATTGAAAGTGTGTGGGTGTATTCTTACTCTGTCTACCTTCGCTAATTCTGTTATTTTTGCAATAAAAGTAAATCACCTCGTAGTTATTCTGATGAGTAGACATACGAATTCTCTAATATCTGTTAAAACATAGGACTTCAGAATTAATTGATTCAATGCAAATTATTGATTCCATTCCAACCTAGTTACAAAGAATTAAATATACAGTTGATTAAGTTAAAATGCAATCATATAGAATTTGCTTTAATTACAAAATAATCATGAATAAACAGTAAAACCAATCCATGACGTTATATGCATATTTATTAAATTATGTAATATTCAATAAACATATTCTAATTTCTCTGCTATAATATCATTAACAATCTAATTCTACTTATTATCTGAAATGAAACTATTATACGAGGTGTACTTGGACAAGGTGTAATAAAATAATAAATCTCCGTAAAAAAGCTTAAACCAATAAAACGTACATACAAACCACACATTTTAGTAATGAAAGTATATAACAGTTATCTCCCTAAAATTCACGTTGGATACTTTGAGATTTGTAAAATACTTTACAGGTCTCCATGATGTATCCGATATGTTTTATTTGTATCTTAATTATAAATTTTTGTAAATTTAATATAAAATAGTTATATACGTTTTGATATAATCAGAATATTATATTATTTTAGTCTGACAACAAGTATTTTGAATGATGAAGATTCTATTTTCGAACTAATTTCACTCAATCAAAAACTAAATTCAACATTTTATTAAAATCGCTCTACTAGGTGTATGAGATATCCAGATAGATTAGTTAACCTTCAAAAAAACTGTATGACCTAAAAAACTTAAAATAATTTATGGCACAATGAAATAACTAATTAAATTATACAAAATAAATATAAAAGAAAAACGAGATTTTGGATAACCTCAAGATATGTGACAACTGTTTACATTTACTGTGATAAACCAAATTGAAATTTTAAACTTCAATTTTTATTATTACCGAAACTTCCCTTAACCTTAAATATACTCACACAATTCTGAAAAAAAAATTAATAATGAGCTCTTACTTTCTTAAACGTTTTTGAAAGTGTGAGGGTTTATTCTTACTCTGTCTAACTTCCCTAATTGTGTTATTTCTGCTTTAAACGTAAATCACCTCGTAGTTATTCTGGTAGCTAGACATACGAATTCCCGAATATCTGTTAAAACATCGGACTTTAGAATTAATTAATTGATTCAATGCAAGTTATTGATTCCGTTCAAATCTAGTTACAAAGAATTAAATATACAGTTGATTAAGTTAAAAGTTGCGGCAAAAGACCTTTAGGTCGACGCCGGTGAGGCCTCTGATGGAGGTTATCACAGCCCAGTTTAAAAAAAGTTAAAATGTAATCATGGAGAATGTGGTTTAATTACAAAATAATCATGAATAAACAGTAAAACCAGTCATGGCGTTATTATGTAATTATCAATAAACATATTCTAATTTCTCTACTATAATAACATTAACAATCTAATTCTATTAATATCTGATATCAAATAAGTATACGAGGTGTACTCGTAGAAGGTGTAATAAAATAATAAATCTTCGTAAATAAAGCCTAAACCAATAAAACGTACATACCAACCACACATTTTAGTAATAAAAATACATAACTGTTATCTTCCCAAAATCCAAGTTGGATACTTTGAGACTTGTAAAATACTTAACCGGTTACCATGATCTATCCCATAAGTTTTATTTGGATTTTAATTATAATTTTTTGTAAAATGTAATATAAAATAGTTATATACATTTCAAAATAATCGGAATATTAAATTTTAGTCGGACGACTAGTATTTTTAATTTTCGAGATACCATTTTCGAGTTTAATGACACTCCATCAAAACTAAACTCAAAATTTCAATAAAATTGGTCCATAGATTTGTTAGATAGATAGTTAACACCGAAAAAAAATAAACTGCATTACGTTAAAAACGAAAGTGGACATATTTGACGATGAAATAACTTATAATATTTTACAAAATGTATATAAAATAAAAACGAGATTTGGGATCACATCAAGCTAAGTGACAACAGAACTGTTTACATTTAATATGATAGCAGCAAATTGAAATTAAAAAATTGAATTTTTGATATTACTGAAATTGTTCTTAACCAAATATTTCGATAACTTTAAGACAAAAGTGTGAAGAAAAACAATAAAATAATTAATACGTATTGAAAAAATACTAGGATGTAAGAAATCACATCTATTCTAAAATTAAATTTAATAGAGGTATTCGCCTAAAGGCATTTTACAATGTATAAACTTTTAATTTTTTATTTTATTAATCACTGTTTGTTTTTGTTTTTTTTCAAAACCAACATAGAGAAACATAACTACAGATATTGAAGGAGGATTTTTAGCAAAATACATAATATTTGCATAGAATCAAACGTTAACTACCATAAAGAATGGACCTATACTTTAACATTGTTTCTTTATGTGGGGCATCTGCATTGACGGTAGTGAGGGCATAGTGACCGTTGATCAGTAAATTCATTCCTAACCTTACAGCCAGGAAACAGAACACTTGAGCTCTGATATAGGAATAACAAACCTGATTAAAGAGACAATCGTACCTCTTACATCCACTAGTACCTAGCGGTTCAATAACACTTTACATACTCATGATTGCTGTTGGGAAAATTTGAACAAAATCTTTCTAGAGATAATAGTTGGAGTGGGTGAAAAAATTGGTGAGATTCAGGATCTTTGACAGTAATAAGGGTAGTAATGGATGGATAATGAAACTAGTGGCTAAGTACCTAGTTGCATCATTTTTGTGTTATAGAAGGAGTTATAGAAATGCGGAGAAAGGTAGTCAATCACGCAGTCAAGCAACCCCAACTTACAATCTGAACTGGTTTAAGCTCAATATGAATAAATGACATTCACCAACGGATACCGGTATAATAAGGTGAAAGCATGATAACATATAAAAGAAAATTAATAATTCCATTCAAAGAGAGTAACACTTTTATTTATAACCGGTACAGAGAGGATGTTGGCAAGAAGATTGGGTAGATAAGGAGTAAAATTTGGGAAATATAATTCACTATTAATCAGTGCACAAGGCATTTATATTCTATACTCGCCTTACACCCCTTCAGACTAATATTTTGTATGTAATTCTCAAATTATATTCCACCAGTTATTTTGTTTACTTGTGGATTTATTTTATTTCGTAGGTTCCATTATTAAAATGTCATACCAAAATTTACCAACATCAAAATACATATGTTTTACCTACTGTCATATCGTCCATAGTTTATATTCATATTTAAAAAAATAACTTCTAGACTGGTATTTTCGGCAAAGTATAATTAATCTCTGAGTATTGCTTAATGTTGTTTTAATTATTTTGAAATATGAGATTTAACTGCGTTAAAATTAAACATTATATGAAAAGGATATACAAACATATTCTGGATACTTACAAGTAAGTAATTAAATCAAATAGTTAAACAACACTTAACAAGAAGGGGATGAGATGCAGAGTTAGTAAGGTAAGATATGTGTATAACAAAGATTAACAACAAAGATTAAAAACAAGATTAATAAGTTAGGGATTAGATGTAGAGTGATTAGGTGGTTGATATGTGTAAAAGGTTAACAAAGGATAAGAGCAAGGTTAACAAGAGGGGTATTGGATGTAGGGTATTTAGGAGCTGATATGTGTAAAAGGACAACAAGAGGTCGTTGGAATGCAGTGGGGTTAGGAGCATAATTTATGCTTATAAGTTCAAAAAGCCTATAAGCAAGGTTAACAAGAGTGGGAAGAATGCAGAGTGATTAGGACCAGGTACGTGCATAAGGTCAACAAAGGCTAAAAGCAAAATCATGCTATTTACAGATAAACACCTAGGAGGCCCGCTGCCTTAGTTCAAGTCATAGACGCAAAAGAAACGGATGAAAGGATGTTTAATTGGAAGATTCGAGACAGATAACGACTACAGAACAAACAAAGCGACAGAATGCCAATGATATTCACAATATGTTTTTCTAATAAACGTGTTTTTACCAAACAGTGATCATAACCAAGGTTATCTCGAAGGATATGGCTTCCATATTGATTAATGAGACGACGGTTCCTGGGTTCAAAATCTCATCGTAATCCATGATTTTATTTGCATCTTCATAATTATAATATAAAATAGGACATAGGTTTTATGGAGAGAAATTATTTCCTACAATTTCCAAGCTGAATGATTTCCTGGTATTTGCATATAGAATTCAAGCGAGAATTAATTCAAATTGGTGTAATGAATTCATACAAAAAACATCTATAATTATTTGCTAAGATAATTACAATCATTAAAATATAATCATTATAAATATTACAATTAGTCCAGTTTTTGAGTTAAATTTTTTGAGAATATGATAATATTGTTTTCTTAGTTTTAGTTATAAAACAAAAGTTTAGTAACTAATATATATATAAGATATATATATATATATATATATATATATATATATATATATATTCGTTTCTAACATAACACTACGTCATTTAAGGAGAAAATGAGCAGCTTAAGTAAAGTTTTTCCTAACTCCATATTAAATAAGATAAGTTTTTTGAAGCACCAAAACATGTTTATAGATTATTTGTTCAGAGACATATTATATAAAACCATATTTTAATGTGTTTCTTCTAGTCACAAAAACTCTCAATATTTGACCTGAATAATTTAATATTTTAATTTATTATTTATCCTTTCGCTTTGGATTAAATTATTATTCTACTCTGAATTTAATGTGGCGTTTCAAAATGGAGATCACATCCATGTTTCACAATCCTTCTGTATTTACATTTTCTTGAAAGAAATAGATTAAACAAAAACTTAAAAAAAAAAGGTTTTGTTTCTTTGCCAGTTATAATAATATTTTAAAGAGAATGTAACCTTGTTATATATACTTAATGAATGTCTATGCAATTATTGTTTGAAAAATATTTCATTACATCTCTTTCGCCATCACAAACAGTTCAAATAAATTCAATTAATAAATACAACTAGTTCAAATCATTAAAATATTTAACTAATAACAATGATATTATATTCATTTACAGCAATATTAATAGAACAATATATCAGTTATGTTACAAAATTTCTGTTTTTGTTTTCAAAATATTGCATATAACGTTCACATAAGTTGGTATTTTTCATTTCTATTATTTAGGTATTCGGGGTTATTCATAGCAGAGCATCTAACCCTTTATTCTCCCGCCTATCCAATATTTTAGATGTCACTTTACATTTTCAAACGATTTATTTAAAGTTATTTCAAATACATCAATCAGACGATATCTTTAAATATCAGAAAATGTAACGCCTCAACAGCCAAAACAACAGCTGAATCCTTATGTCACATCTCTTTATTGAACGGTTTAGTTGGACATCACCAAAATCGATCAATTTGTAAATATTAGAGTCGGTTGCCATAATGGACTGTAAGATTGACAATGTAATTACTATGAACAATTCATGGATTAAAACTATATTTCAGAGTAAATGTTTTAACGAATATGAATGTTGTAAAGATAACTTCAATTACAAAGAACATGGAAAATGTTTCTCCTTTAAGCAAGGATATTATGCATAAAAATGCTACTGGAATGCGATCACTTCGAGGTCTTACAGAATTTAATAATATCTCTACTGTATATGTAAGAATATGATTTATATGACAATTTTCCTTTGCATCTACAATAGGATTGCCTGACAGGTAACATTACAATATGTGTGCTAATTTGTTACATTTTAGAAAATCTTTATTGACAAAGAGGAAATCAATTAATTTCTTCAAGTCATAATACTTTGCAGGTGTTAAAAGATATCATTGATTGATGGTCATATTATAGTAACCATAGCAAATGTAATTAAATTACCAATTTAATTGTATTTAGAGGCAAAAACGTGAATAATCTACGGTTTTTTGTTAAAAATTTAACTTTAAAAGTTGTGAAAGTACAAGCTGTCATCACTCAATTCTAGTTAGGACGAAGTTTCCATTTCATAGCATATATATTTAAAATTCACATTTACCAGTGTTTCATCTGCAAAAATTAGTACAATTCATTGTATCAAAAAATGTCGATTTTCAAATGTGTCATCATTCTCATAGCTATTCACAAGGTTAGTAATATTTTAAAATTAAATGTATTATAATTTCAAATTTACAAATGGGACAAACATTAGTAAAATGTATAGTTTTTTGTTAGCATATTTACCTTCAACAACACTTTAACTACACAATTATCATTACTTAGTAAGGATCTAGTCACAGGAGTGTAACAATTTCCTAACAAATAATATTAGATTTACAATTTAACTATTGATTTAGATGGTAAAAGATTAAATCTAAGGGTTTTTTGTTAACATGTTTAATTTAACAATTTAACTACATAATTATCATTACTCTGTAAGGGTCTAGTCACAGGATAGTAACAATTTCATAACAAATAATATTAGATTTACCATTTATTATTGTGATTTAGATGAAAAAAGTTTAAATGTAAGGATTTTTTGTTAAAATTTTAACTTTCACAAAATGGTGAATCTACTAAAATGTTATTATTCCTAGTGAGATCGTACATACCATTGCATAACAAATGTAATTATTTTTCACATTTTAATGATGAGGTAGGTGCAAAAATTAGTAAATTATAATTTGTTTTTTAATAGTGTCTTTGAAAAATAGTTCAACTACAAAAACGTCAATAATGATTACCGGTAACAGGGCAGTATCCAGTTCATCATAACACATGTATTTATATTTCATATTTATTAATCATTTAGTGCAAAACATGTTTAATTTTAGTGTACTGTACCTGTATATTATATTGTAAAACTATCTTGTTCTCAGAAAACTGCCTTCCAAAACTTTTTTGTGATTGAAATAATACAGGCATATTTATTTTTTAACGATAAACCAAAAGAGCTGGTAAGTTTTTTAAATATATTTACATTACTCCGTCTGAACGTTTGTCTTTCATATTTTATTATGGTGTCTAGTTGCTTCTTTCGAGTTATTGTCGATTCTAATGGAAGTCGTTGCATTTTGTTGTAGATATAACTTCCACTCGAAAAGATGGTTTCATACCTTCTCAAATTATCTAATCTCCACTACATATACAAATCAGCTAGTAATTTATTTTGTTATTACGTAAGCCTGAGGTAATAGAAAACCAAGCCTTAAAATAACTAATTAAAAATAAACAATATCACCACTAACATGACGCTATGGCTTATCATTATGTAATAATTTACGATTCTATAAACATTTTATAATTGCTGTTGTATAATCAGATTTAAGCAGTTGTAATAATGGCCGACTTCTATTTACTATTTACAAATTACATAAAATAACCACTATTGTCAAAATCTGTGCATACTAAAAACAAACTTGTGCAAACTTTCTATCACAAAAACCTATAAAAACCAATATTTCGTAATCCTGAAATGCTCATTGCCATTTCTCCTGAACCTCCTAATTGTATAGTTTTAGACCATATTAGAACGTCTCATAATCAGTAGTAGAGATTTAGATATAATATCTAAATATCTTGTGCTAAATATCTAACTATTTAACTCATTTAGCGAGTAATTAAAAATTACCGTAATATAAGCAAAAAAGTGATGAGGCATTTGTCAAACCGTTGATATCATTCACGATTTGGGTATTTCAATTTTCCGAAACATGATTGAAATTACTGTTATAAAATTAAGATATTTAACCCTCTAAGAAGGTGTCCTTTGTTCGCTTTCATTAATAAACTGATAAGACTTTTCTATAGAAGAGCCATTTACAGTGACATAACTTCAATTTATGGTGAGACACTTCCAAATTTTAAAGTATAAATCAACTTTTGTTTAATCTCCTCTAGATAGAGCCGAAGTTTGTTAAAACAAATTCAACAATTCAAGCTGAAAGACTTTGATGGTATGACAGACAGACAACCACATCATTTAAAAACACATTTTTATACTCTAATATGCTCTCAACACGGATACGGATATTTCAATATCATCATTATACATAGATATATAATTAGTGTATATATATATATATATATATATATATATATATAACAAATATTGTAGTATTTATGTTCGCGTTCAACATTATTAAGTGATTCAATTAAATTTATTGTACTATAGCTTACTAACATTATTTACATTAACATGTGAAATGTCGTGCAAAACAAAGGTGTATTGACGAGTATCTTATAAGGCTTTATGTAAATTTTAAGTTTTGCATATAACCTGTGAAGAAAATTATAATTACAAATATAATTATGAAACTCATTGTTATAAAATCTGTAACTAACCGAAATAATATACCGAATTTCAACAATTTAGAATATTAAGAGATCACTGATTTTTGTAAATGAGAACAATTTTCTATTGTACTGTTGAAAAATTTGCTATTAAAACAAAAATAACTTCAGTATGATTGTAATCAGTTACAAAAATATATTATTCTGTCAACCTTTACCAGGTCTCCATTTTTGACTACAATAAAAGAATTCTTTGAGACACAAATAGCACACAACATTTCGAAATGTTGATTTTTAAGACTGTGTTTCACGAAACAAATCTTAAACACTCAATTTTAAATATAATCTTACATTTAAACGTAACCATATAATCTTTTGTTACTACATATATGTATTTATATCCCAGGCACATAATAAATTAATGTTTATTCAATCTCTTAGTACCATTTAATTCTAGAGATAAAACGTGAGAAACGTGTCGTAGATAGATGGACATTTAGACGGTCTTGAAGTATTCGTGAGGCCTAAAATGTCGCCAATTATCGAACTCACAATAACAATTTTGATGAAAATGAACTAAGCCTTAATCCAAAAAAGTCCCTATTATCTCCATGTCAGGATTAATCTCTCAACAAAATAAGAAACTATTGAAAGATTCCAATATCTCTAGATTTTCTCAACGTATGTCAACCTAAAATTGATTAACTGAAAGTGGGTTATTTCTCAAGATAAAGTAAATCATCTCATGTAAATTTTAAAATTACAGGCAAAGAAAAATTTATAAAAAATAAAAATAATAATTTCTTTCACAAATTTTATTAAATATTTATATTAATCTCAGAAGCCAATTTAATAGATGATAATGTAAAAATATTATAATTACAAAAGAAAAAAAATAGGGATTGAAAACATGGATACCTCGTTAAATAATCAGAATAAAAGTGTTTGCTGACTATTACTGCTTTATAAACAGTGAATTGTGGTTCTGCACACATGTACCATTGCACCGATAATACATAATATAAATTATAAATCCTTTGTCACACTTTATTTTATTCAAAAAAAAAAATCACTCTTCATGGTTGTCAACATAAAATGTAATATATTTTATTCATGAACTTTTTATAATATGTTTCAATGCGTAAACAAATCTTTTGCTCAGAAATTATTTGTACCGCTAAGAAAAAGGGTATTCTGTATAAGTTGGCAATAGCATTACTCAAATAACTTCTTTGCATTTTTTTAGAGCATCTTCACCTCACCCTTAACGATATTTATTGTCATTGCATAATAATCCTTTTAACGCTATTGACGTTTGATTCTCGGCCACATTTTTAAATGTTACTTAGATTCTAATATTCATACAATGGATATTATGGAATTTTCCATCGTAATATAAATTATTTGTAGAGAACATTATTATAACAAATTTAAAGATTTGATTTCTTGGGTTAAAAGAAATATATTATATAAACATCAGTTAAAATAAACTTACCTAACCCATGTTAAATTATTTTTCAAGCCAACTTTAAATGTATTTTCATTTACATAAAACTTGTAACAATTACATTAGTAGTAGATTTAAACTCAGATAATTCCACTTCTCCTAAACAATTATCCGTTTTATTTTAGACAGATAATAATCACAAAAATAATAAAAATATTGAATATAGCAATAACAGGTTTAGAACTCATTATTATATTTTTATTTCAGTCAAATTTGCCATTTAAGTATATATATATATATATATATATTATATATATCAGGGTAAAATAGGTAATATTGTTTAACTAGACGATCTGAATTTATTAATATTATAGCTGAGAGGATACAACAACCAACAAATAAAACAATTTATTCCAATGTTGACAGTTTTTTTTCCTGCAGGACAATTGTTTTTCCCAGCTAACACATAAATTCCGTTTTAATCGTATCTAATAATTTTAATTAGTAAATGTTTAAAAAGTGCAAAATAAAAATAGCTACGGTTTATATATTTTTTTGCAAAACACCCTCCCCTCCATCATTATTTGAATATCTTTTTTTTTATATACAGTTTGTAAATTATTATATTACATCAGTGTCTACAAATGAAATTGTGACAACACATTTTTTGTATTATAAACAGTTATGTCTAAAACTATCATTACAATCATTTGGTTGTTTTATACACTGTGTATTGTCCCAATGAATACAAGGTCATCTAAAATTGTTTTCATTCATTTATCAGGTACCCCTAAATTTTGGAAATTATACAATAGAAAGGGAGGATATGCGTCTCTGCATAACCAAAACGTATAGCCTATTACTAATTACCAGAAAAATGGGTCCGACAGTTTATTTTATTTGTCATTGTACTAACTATAGACAAAAACTAGAAATTATTTTGATTATTTGTTTATTATTATTTTTGTAAAACAGCAAACCACAAAACGATAATTTTATAAATACGTCAATCATTAATATAATATGTTGATCCAATCAATAACTTTCTCTTTATCCTCCTGCTTGTACGCAAATACAGTAAGTAAACGGAGTCACATCAACTTTTAAACTGATTACATTAATACTAATTTAGACTATTAAATATACACATGTATATCTAATGTATATGTATGTAAATAAACACATGTATGAATGCCATAAGAACTGATATTTCAATGTTTACTTAGATAAATTGTAATTTTAGTCCTTCTGGTGAAGACGTAGTAAAAGGATGTGCTTATTTACGACAACAGGTAAACAATTGTTGAGAATATTCAACTAAACTCTCTCACAAACACTATTTTTTGTCACTCACACAGGTAATAGAATTTTGTTTGTTATAGATTAAATTATCCCTTGTAAACACTACAAACTACGGTTTTCTTTACTGTCATACTTGAGTTGAGTTTTAAATAAACAAACTCGCTTTTTCTTTGCTGATGAAGTCAACTTAAGTCCGCAATTATTTTCTTGGTAAAAAGAGGGGGGGTTCAAATTCCCACTGTCATTTTTGTAACACCAAGTGATTTGATCTTTGTGATCTCTTAGGTACAGTTCCTGCTCAAGAATAGAAAAATAAAGAACCAAATTGGAACGCTGTAGCGTTTCATTCTTCCAGGTATACAAAAGTAAAATATCTTATGACTTTAATAAAAACATTTTACTTTATTATTTCATATATTTAATAGAAAGTATTTAAAAAAATCTAAACACCTAATTTTAATATTTATTAACAAATTATGTTGCATTACATATCCATACATTTTTATCTAATATTATTGTTTAAGTAAAGTCATTTTAGCAATCCCATGGTGATAGTATTTAGGCACCATGAAGTAAACATCAATCCCATGGTGATAGATATTAGGGACCATGAATAGAAAATCAATCATATGGTGATAGATATTAGGGACCATGAAGGGAACATTAATTCCATGGTGATAGATATTAGGGACCACGAAGGAAACATCAATCCTATGGTGATAGAAATTAGGAACCATGAAGGAAACATCAATCCTATGGTAATAGAAATTAGGGACCATGAAGGGAATATCAATCCCATTGTGATAGATATTAGGGACCATGAATAGAAAATCAATCCTATGGTGATAGATATTAGGGACCATGAAGGGAACATTAATTCCATGGTGATAGATATTAGGGACCACGAAGGAAACATCAATCCTATGGTGATAGAAATTAGGGACCATGAAGGGAATATCAATCCCATTGTGATAGATATTAGGGACCATGAATAGAAAATCAATCCTATGGTGATAGATATTAGGGACCATGAAGGGAACATTAATTCCATGGTGATAGATATTAGGGACCACGAAGGAAACATCAATCCTATGGTGATAGAAATTAGGGACCATGAAGGGAATATCAATCCCATTGTGATAGATATTAGGGACCATGAATAGAAAATCAATCCTATGGTGATAGATATTAGGGACCATGAAGGGAACATTAATTCCATGGTGATAGATATTAGGGACCACGAAGGAAACATCAATCCTATGGTGATAGAAATTAGGGACCATGAAGGGAATATCAATCCCATTGTGATAGATATTAGGGACCATGAATAGAAAATCAATCCTATCGTGATAGATATTAGGGACCATGAAGGGAACATTAATTCCATGGTGATAGATATTAGGGACCACGAAGGAAACATCAATCCTATGGTGATAGAAATTAGGGACCATGAAGGGAATATCAATCCCATTGTGATAGATATTAGGGACCATGAATAGAAAATCAATCCTATGGTGATAGATATTAGGGACCATGAAGGGAACATTAATTCCATGGTGATAGATATTAGGGACCACGAAGGAAACATCAATCCTATGGTGATAGAAATTAGGGACCATGAAGGGAATATCAATCCCATTGTGATAGATATTAGGGACCACGAACAGAAAATCAATCCTATGGTGATAGATATTAGGGACCATGAATAGAAAATCAATCCTATGGTGATAGATATTAGGGACCATGAAGGGAACATTAATTCCATGGTGATAGATATTAGGGACCACGAAGGAAACATCAATCCTATGGTGATAGAAATTAGGGACCATGAAGGGAATATCAATCCCATTGTGATAGATATTAGGGACCATGAATAGAAAATCAATCCTATGGTGATAGATATTAGGGACCATGAAGTTAACATTAATTCCATGGTGATAGATATTAGGGACCACGAAGGAAACATCAATCCTATGGTGATAGAAATTAGGAACCATGAAGGAAACATCAATCCTATGGTAATAGATATTAGGGACCATGAAGGGAATATCAATCCCATTGTGATAGATATTAGGGACCATGAATAGAAAATCAATCCTATGGTGATAGATATTAGGGACCATGAAGGGAACATTAATTCCATGGTGATAGATATTAGGGACCACGAAGGAAACATCAATCCTATGGTGATATATATTAGGAACCATGAAGGAAAAATCAATCTTAAGTTGATCGATATTAGGGACCATGAAGGTAACATCAATTTCATGGTGATAGATATTAGGGACCATGAAGAGAACATCAATCATTTTTATTTCAAACTTATTTTGAGGATCGTTCAATTTTATATCAGTATTGTATTTTATTGAAGTACATTTATTAATTTTATCTCATTCCATTTCACCCGGTTTTCACAAAATAAATAAATAAGGCATGCAGTGAGTATTATAAATTAAGAACATTTAAATGTGTAAAGGGGAGTATTGTTTTAAAACTGTTGAGTATTTTAGTTTTACTGGCCTTTAGTTTTATTTTCTTAAATTGGTCATTGAAATACATAAAAAAGGCGTAAAATTAATTGACCGTAAAATTTCAACAAATTATGAACAGATTTTTGCCATTAGTGCATTACTGTTGTGAATTAACTAGTACAATGGTATCCATAAAATCACAACTTTTTAGAATTTAGAAATTAGAACATGAAATTTGAATTTAGTAGAACGAAATTAGTGTACCAGTTTGAGGTTACATAAAATATAATGACTGGAAGAGTTAAGAGGTTGGGTGTGTTGTTTGTTGGTACAGTGAGAGGAGAGTATTACTGTGAAATTCTGGTGGTACCACTACAGATAAATTTAGTTAATTTTTGAAAATGTCTTTCTCCAAAATAATGGCGATCTATCAAACTACGTTATAATAACGCGCGATTTCAATAAAATATTTAATGAAAATACAATAATCTCCTGGTTTGCAAAGAAATAACATCAGACCCGACTATCACAAGCGTCAGGTATGTATCAAAGTATAATCATTGAAATATATTACGTTGAAACAAAAGAAGCCATTTACTATCTTTCAATGAAATAAATTAATTTCGTGAACATTTGATTTATTCCACATTGTCTAGATACATGTATTAGTTCAAATAAAAAACACTTTGAATTAAAAATGTCAGTTCAAGTAACATAACATTTTATATGTCTGTATATCAATTGGTAATGATATTTGGTTGAGCGTGACAACTATAATGAATAAAGAGAGAGAGAGAGAGAGAGAGAGAGAGAGAGAGAGAGAGAGAGAGAGAGAGAGAGAGAGAGAGAGAGAGAGAGAGAGAGAGAGAGAGAGAGAGAGAGAGAGAGAGAGAGAGAGAGAGAGAGAGAGAGAGAGAGAGAGAGAGAGAGAGAGAGAGAGAGAGAGAGAGAGAGAGAGAGAGAGAGAGAGAGAGAGAGAGAGAGAGAGAGAGAGAGAGAGAGAGAGAGAGAGAGAGAGAGAGAGAGAGAGAGAGAGAGAGAGAGAGAGAGAGAGAGAGAGAGAGACTCTGAAGAATACAAAGTTTTGAGGTTCAAGTCTTGGTTGAAGCTAATTGGTGAACTTTCATACCAAACTCTAGCCCAAGATAGGATTAGATTACCACGTTAATCAGTATTGAATGAGTTATTAAACATCCCTTGCACTACATGAGCGAATCAATCAGTTTGTGTAATGAATTCTTTATAAAGAGCACAATATTTACTTTAACGAATTGTGAAACAATCTGTTATTAAGAACTATATTTAAATTAATACTTTTATTCTCAAAACCATTTGAACGATTGAATTTAGTTTATCACAAACGTAACTCAACCCTTCAAAAACACAATGGTAATATTCATAACCTTATTTATTGTCTTAAACGTCTTTGCTTCTTAATTTTTTAAAATATTACATTATTCAAACATACTAAAAAAAATATATTTATAGTAAAATTACGAAACTGCTGTCAAAAATAAATTAACTATTATAATAAACGTTTTGGCATACAGTATAATTAATTGTGAACAATTAGTTATGTTTTAATGAGACAAAAATGTCTCTATTCGTAACGAGCTTTCTCCCTAATCTCCAATTCCAGACTTACTGGAAAGTTTAGACATGTAGTGTGCGGCAAGTCGAGCAAAAACTTTTAAATCTTTGTAGATTTAGAAATAAATAAATTACGGCACAAATCTGGCTTTGTTTTCTACTTACAAGTATTTGTTCTGTCTATTAGATTTGTCAACAACTGTGGAGAGGTATTAGATATATAACCGTACTTATATATACTTTCTTCAAGTGTTCGCAGTCTATTAAAGTAATCTACTTATAAATGTAATTTTCGAACGGTACAACAGTGAATTGTACCGTACAACGGTGAATTTAAAACAGCTCTAGGGAAAGTTTATTTCTGTCCAACCGTCAAACCCTTTTCCCATCTAACTGCAGCATTTCGGTCACGTGACACACTGGCGTCCTCGTAGAAAATTGGCACGTCAATAAAAGAGTGTGTAAAACTAACCCAAATGTTTCCGTTTAAGGTAACCTGAACATAATATTTGATTCCTATTAAGTGTGTGTATGTGTGTCAATTGCAGCCTAATTGATCATCAGTAGTAATAGAAACCGAGTATCGCCCGAATCAATCCGTAACTACAAAATTTTGCGTTTTATCACCTATCTTTGATGTTGAAGTTATGAGTGGAAGCGTTAATATAAATAAATTGAAAATTGGACTTTCTAAATCAGTTAAAAGCCTAGTTTATTTTATTATCTCATAGCAGCCATCGTAAAATATCAAGTATCCTCCTAATTGATTATAGATCGGTGTCCCCACTCAAATAATTAATAACTTTACAAAATCAGTTCTTTTTATTTCGTTTTGTGTTATACAATTCATCTCCATTAGTTTGGCAATGCTGGTTTCTTTTTATTTATGTAGCCCTATTGGTCAAAGTAGTGCTTATACCTATCATATATATATATATATATATATATATACATGTATATATATATATATATATATATATATATATATATATATATATATATATATATATATATATATATAAGGTTAGTGTATAATATAAAGTGTACAGTTTATTATATTAAAACTTTGTGGATTTATTCAGAATTTAATAATACAAATTATAACTACTTTGTTGGATTATCTTGCGATTGTTATCACCAAATGAAAAATACTAATTAAATTAACTTGAAATTAACCCTTTCCGTGCTAGTGACGGATAACCGCATACTTTCATCGTTCCCAAAGACACTTACTCGTATGATTCTTATTTTCATTGGCAGTTAATTGATTTATTTATAGTAAACTCGTTCCATTTTTCTCTTTCATCTTTTTACTTATTTTTTCATTTCTATTTGTTATTTTTGTAAAGTCTATAACACAATCATTAATTGTTACAATATTGAACTGTTAGAGTCACTGACCTTGAAGGGTTTTTTTTTTTACATGTGAGTAAACAACTAAAAAAAATATTTTTATGTTCTAGGTCTATTTTGTATTATGCTTTAGTAAAATGAATGGAATAAAATATACGATACGTTGATCAGAGCCAATGGTGAATTACAGAATTTAAAAATAATCCATTCATACTTGCGAAGGTTTAAAACGGAGTCAAGAATTCACTTAACAAAATTTTACAATGTTTACAAAATTCCATATATGAATTTCTGTTATACAAAATGAATCATGAATTGGCCTAAACGAAAAGTTATCAAGTTTGTTTTATGAAAGTTTGAAGAGCTGCCATAAGTTTACTGTAGTACGATTTAGGACTAACTAGTTTTGTCATTTTTAATTTTTCATTTGCTTTATGTTAGATATAACTATGGCAAAAACATGTTTACTTTCTCAAAAAAATGGCAGTTAGGTGTTTTATATATTGTTTGAAAAAAGATTTAACATACAGGTTGACATTTTTAAATTGTGATTTCAATTAACTTTACACTAAAATTATTGACAAAATCTGTTCAGTGTGAGAGAAACATGAAATAAATAAGTTTGATCAAAATCGTTATATCATTTTTAACAAAATTATCATTGCTGCCTCCATTTTAAGTTTTAACACATAAAAAAAAAAAATGGACAATTAATTCTGGACTATTTTATTTGCACTGTACACGATTTGGATAGATATTACATATATTACGTTTCTTAAAGACGACATTCAAGATTTCAATAATTACGTATCTATTTATATTATTTTTATGTGACTATAAAAAGAAATTAATTGAATAAATTGTATTAAGTGAAAGATACATTTTTTAAAAGGAAATTAGAAATCCTGATTTTCAGATACATGCCCATCGCTTTAAAGTTATACAAAATATTGTTGTCGCCAGATTATATCAATACATTGAACTGGTCACTGATCAAATAATAATGATGTTATATTATTTTAGTAAAAGTGAACATGTAAAAATGAAGTTATTGTCTAATTAGAGTTCAGAATCTGATAAAAGATGAAAATACATAATCTCTACAACACATGGCCAAAATTAAAAATATATATTATACACTGTATTTTTATATCCAACAAATTGTTTTCTTTTTTGATAAGAGAAAAAAATATAAACCCTAACCAACTTCTGAAAAAATTTATTTTATTTTATTTAAATTTCGCTGTTAAGAAAACAATATATATATATGGTTTTTTGGTGTTCAAGAACTAGATTAATGAAGTAAGGGTATAGGGAGAACGGCATGACAATTGGTTTAGAAGTTTGGACTGTAAATAAATCGTCTAATGTTCACATATCTTGACTTTTTGCTATGAAATGAGCCACTACTAAATTTTCCAATATCAACAAGTTACCATATTCTTATTACCTTTAAAGGATACAGATCTCTAATATAAAAGAATAAACTAAAATTGTTTCATTTGAATAATTTTCCTATTACACAGCTAACATTTGTAGAATTTTATCGGCAAGATCAGTGTCATATAATTGTGTAGATTACAAAACATGAAGACTATTTAAATGATTTTACTTTCTTACATTGCAAACATATTGTAATGATTAGTTGAAATATAGATATTGGAACTTTTACATGAAACATGTTTTGGTAGTACTCGAGTTCAATGTATCCGTTGATATTGGTCTATAACTTAAAATACGAAAATTTGTATTGGTTGAATCATGTAGTGTTGAAAGCCTTCTGAATGGAGCTGCCTCAATCCAAGTTCTACCCTAATCATTGATCCTCATTCTAAATTTCCTCCCTTAGTTGAGGTAATAGAATAATGATTTATTAAAAATCATCTCTCTTCATTCATTTATATTCTATAGTGTACAGGTTATTATAGTGTATACTACTTACTTTCATGTAATATTTTAATGTCAAATTATATCTTACTTTTATGCTGTTTTTGTTTCTTTTCATAGTAGTTTGCAGTCAATCGATTTCTCAAACTGCTTTGTGCCATAAGTCGTGTTATTCAACGATAACTGCATTTATACTTTTAACCTGACAATCCGATAAAAGCAAAAGTGATTTGAATATAAAAATATCTAAAGACGTACAATAAAACGATTTAATGTACAATTTACTTAAATCTTTCTTTTTTGTTAAGACATTTTTACTGATTATTTCATCTTCTTCTATTTTATTTAAACTTCACAAAACACTTTATTTAAGTTGATTATGTTAAAGTTTGATCTTTTTGTAAAGTTATAACTTTGTTTCTACATGTTCTAACAAGTTTGCTTTGAGAGATCACTTACAATAACTTAGTTGGATTAAAGTTTGTTGAGCGGTTTATCTATACCATCAAGTAACAAAACACGGCTTTGTCTTCTATTTTTACGAATAGTTGTAGATTGTGAAATTTGTAAAACTTGTGCTTAAGTCATTGATGCTTTTAGAATTCTTAAAAAGATTATCTTCTCCCATCCAAAAAGTATTTTGTGATAATATTCTCAAAATTACCCTCCCCCTCGCTAGTTGAAATCTTTTCAAATAGACAATTATTTCAAATAACTGTGTTTTATATTTTCTACATCACTATCTTCCATATTTTTATTTGGGAATGTTTCGTAATACTTCATAATTTATGAAGCAGACATTTCAGAGTGTATAGGAAATCGTCCACAAATTTTATTGATTTTTAATCCATTTTATACTAAATGTATGTTTTTTAATTCTATTGCTTATTTATTCTACTTATCGGCCGGCGTCTTAAAAACATTCGAGCACAAGATATTAATAAGTATTACAAAAGAATTGCCACTACATCCTTATGATAAATAAATCCATCACTACTTCAATAAAACGAATCATTAAATAAGTAATGATAACAGCTTTGGAAGTTAATTGGTTACTCAATTTTCTAATTATATCTCGAGAGTAATTAGTTTTAATTTAATTGTTATACACATAACTAGGTAACACAATTTCTTAAAAAATATGGTGTTTGAATTAAATATTGAGAAATAATGTTTAAAGTTTTAAAGAGAAACCCCTCATAGAATCAAACCTACAATGGTTATTTTAGTAGACCATTTATGCTAAAATTTCATGATATGTAGATCATTTACAACAGAGACACAAAAAAAAAACCTTTCACAGCGGTGCTAAGATAATTACAAGCAAAGCTGTAATATGGAGCAATATAAATCACAATATTATGAAGTAGAAAAATTAAATCCAATACGATAGTCGGATTATGTTTGTAAAAAAGGGGATACTCTATTTGCAGAGTAGATTATAAACATTTGTATGTATTATATTTAAATATACTGTTGTACAATTTCATTTCGTAGCTTAAACGTCAGTTATTTACATGATTGAGACGAGCATTTGGTTTTACGAAAGAAGTTTAGCACTCTAACTTTCTTGTAAGTTTGAACTGAAAATTATTACCACCACTATTTTTACGGTCTAGAAGAAAATATTCCTTTTTTTCATACTTATCTATTTTACAATTGCCCTAATTTTCATAAAAATAGATATACACATAAATAGAAATTTAGTCTCTTTATATTATGGAATGTAATTCAGTTCTAAATAACAATCCAAATTTATTTCTAATATTACTACTTATTTATGCAAGTCGCTGTAACACGGATGTATAGAGTGTAGTGTTATTCTGCGATTCATTGATTCATTCGAGAGTGAAGTGAAATGAAGAATCTGTGTGTCTACATCGCTTCCAGGTGATGTAAAGTGAGCAACGAATTGGTGCAGCTGAACCCTTTGAGACGCTGCATAAATGTGGGTTTCAATGGCTGATTAATTTTTTGTCGGAATAATTCAAGGACTGTCGCTGAAAAAAAGAATAGAAAAATTTAATCTGTCATTTATGAGGATAAGTTAGGATAATTCGGTCTACTTTTCCACAGTTAAATTCGGCAATTATAAAACACATAAAAAAAAATGAAAATTCAACTTATCATATACAAACAAAATATTGTCTACTCATACAATTTAAAAAAAAATGTTATAAGTGAAAACAATATATATATATATATATATATATATTTAAAATATTAAAAAAAAGTCTACTTATTAATAACTAAATTCAAATAAGAAATATTCAGAAAAAATAACACTACCACACGACTCACAAATACCGAAATCGTTCAGACATAATCCCTCAGAAATAATCTACTTAACACTATCATGAAACCATTACAGTTCATCAAAGTATTTTTAAACGGAAAAATATATTTTGTGCTTTTAATTTTCTGCGATAAAGAATTCAAAAACCTAAATGCCGTCCCTGTATATAATTTATTAAACATAAAGTATTTGTATATGTTTGTATTATTTGGTATAAGTAATAAAGTCGGTCCAATTTAACATTTGAACTTCGAATTAAATACAAACAGTTCTGCCTGATAGCGAGGCAATCTAGTGAACAGAATAGCGTGCAATAACTACGCAAGTGTTAAGTTCGAAAGACTTTTTTTTTTATAGAAATGTGAATTATAATATTATTTTTTAAACCAAAAAAAAAAAATAATAAAATTGACATTAAATGCTCTAAATTTTTTCCATGATCATATGATTAATTTCAGTGTCACGATAATTGAAATATGAATAAATTCCAATTTAAATCAATGTTCTCATTAACTTTTCCTTTAAACTTGGAATACTGTGTACTGTTGTTTTCAATAAATAAAACCCATTTCCATCAGACTATAGATGTATTAGCATTTTATATACGTTCTAGATATCTAGAAAAAAAAATACAATGAAATTTGTGATTATATAAACAATAATAATATTATTATTATTTTCCGATCAGGTTTTCATGAGAAAAATTGCACTACCACGGCTCCATTTTATGTTTTAACTAAGGTCTCTATGCTAATATAGATCTAGGCAATAAGCTACCTTTCTAGTTTTAAGAGAATTTTTTAAGCCTTAAAATAGAATACTTTAATGTCAATCATTGTCCCTACAATTTAAACTAATTTAATTGCAGTTAATGTCAGGGTGAGTGTTTCTATAATAAAACTAACTATGAAGAGATACTGTTCAAATACATATTGAATACGCATAAATATTTTCAAAATCTGTAAATAATTGTCAACGGCCTAAAATGCAAAAAATATATTAGGCTGTGGAGGATCTTTAATTATTATCAATATATATTTGACGGTAAAATATATTATTTAACACATCAAGATCAAGAATGTATGATAATATGTTTTATGTTTTCTAACAAAAGATATCTTTTTATCAACAAGTCATATCTATGCCGATGAATTTGGTCCATTAGTATGTCTTCGAATGTCTCAACTCCTTTTTTATTCTTGTTACTCAATTAATGATAGCCATTCATTTCCTTCATAACACATAGTTTAAAAACTTTACGACATGCCACATGGGATTCATTAACTTACAAATTGATGGAGTTATCCAAGAAGCCCGGACAATTATAATTTGTTTTATTCACTTAACCTAATTATGTCGATGTTAACAGAAAAGGTTAGTAGATAACAATAATTGTGATAAAGCTCGTGGTGAAGACACTAGTAAAAAATGGATTTTTTAAAAAAAATTATAATGAAAGGCCTCAATTTCTCAAAAATAATGCAAATCCACAATATAAAGACAAATCTTTTGAATTTGTATTACAAACATAACATGTCGACGATGTTTAAATATAAACCGGAACATAATCCATATAATTCGACAACCGATCAATTCAATACATGAACTATATTGTGAATGATAATGAGACAACACCATTTTAATATTCAATTTCAATTTCGTGATAACAATAATAAATGTACTGTTATGTTCTGACAATTAATATAATTAATTTAGAAACAAAATGTGTATATAAAATCAGGACCCCAATCTTATTCCTAATTACTTCTCTAACTAACCCAAATACTTCTCTCCACTCACTGCACCAATAGAAACTTCTCTCTTGGCACCTCTTAGCAAAATTGTCCCACTCAAACTTACACAAGATTAGTTTAACCTAATTTGTAGACAAACGTTATGGTTTCCAAAAGAGCAATTGTGTTTGTGTACATATTATTTTAAAGTTTATTTAATTGTTCGAAATAAGATGCTAATAAAAATAAGAAGATATTAGTTACTACCTTCTTATTCGCTTCATTAAAATTTACTCTATAAACTTGAAGCCATCTTTATCTACACCAGCTACTATATTCCTTTGCAGTAACAGTTGAATATATATATATATATATATATATATATATATATATATATATATATATATATATATATATGGTGGATAATTCATTGAATTGAAGGAATATAATACAATATAATTGTTTAACAGCAAGTCTACATTTTTATTTCCTTTAACTCTAAAGACTTTATAAATGAAACGTTGAGATGTTTATTTTATAATTGTTGAAATTTTAGTCTTGCCTTGTTTTGGATAGTGTATTCATGCGATTCAAAACACTTTCGTAAATTGAAGACTATATTACAAGTTTATTGACATAAATAGAAATTATTTCCGTTCGTTAATTACTTTATTAAAAGAGTTCGAAATTTTATGGAAAAAAAAAAATTATTTTGTTGGCGTTTTTCTAATATTGTCTTTGACTTGTGAGATAATATCAGATAGAACAAATCTCGAACACAAGTTCACACAAAAATTACGTATACTTTATCAAACGCATTTCTAGGACAAAGTCGCCATCCTCAGTGCTACGTGAGCTACAATTATAAAGTTCTAGTTTATTTATTTTAGCTCTTGTATCACCGAGGATGGCAACTTTGTCGTAGAAACGCATTTGATTAACTAAACGTAATTTTTCTGAGATCTTGTGTTCGAGTTTTGTTCTACCTTTATCTGTTTTGGTCGGTCGAAACTCCTTACCGCTTATGAGGTTTAGAGTGTCATACTTATGTTGGTATGAACATCTACGTCTACGTCCTCCCTCAAACATCTTGCAATAAAAGATAGCGTGTTTTGCAGAATCTATTGCCTCATCACATAGTAGACAGTTTTGGTGTCCTCTAAAAAAGCCTATTGTTGATAGTTCTTTCCTGAACTGATCGTTTCCAGTTAAAAAGGTGACAAATATTCTGCAAATTTATCTATTAAACGTAATCAGGGTCATTTTAACTGTGAATTCGGACCTTTGATTAGTGTTTGTTAAGTACGTGGCCAACAGTTGTCAGACATTTACGTTGATGCTCCTCTTTGGTCTAGTTATTTACTGTGCCTAACTCCATGGTACTGCTGAGCCTACACATTCGCTCCAGTTCCGTGAAGGATGTTGATGGACATTTCTTAGCAAGGGAACTGACCACCTCTTTTCTAAGTACGATATGGAGGCCTGCCACTAATCTTAGACCCACTATATTTAAAGTATAGAAGGCGGATAGCGCTGAGAACCATTCCTACAAATCCTACACAAGTTTGGAGGATATTTTAGGAGAAAATCGCTTTGTGAGATGCTTGCCTGTTACATAGGTTTAGGATTATCTTATTTCTATACTTTTAGGATAATCCTAGATGAATGCAGGCAGTAGTTGCTAAGATTTATACGTGAAATATGTTGCAGAATATCTCAAGACCACCAAGTATCTTGTCTTTATTGAAGCGCTGTACTCTCCCTATCTAAAGTTTTTCACAATCAGGCACACATCTGTGTGTATTTATTAATAGGATATGTTTGGTTAGTCCTGTTTTGTTTCAGAGATTTATTGAGAAAGGTTGGGTAAAGACGTGTTCTGTGTTCATGGCTTATGATCCCATTTACAACACCGAGTCGTTCAGTACGGTGTTTGCGATGTTACAGTGGCTCACTCTAGGTCTTCTCTAAAATTCGTTAGAATTTATTAGCCTGTATGAGCACTTGCTCGCCTCTAACAAGGGCTGTAGTCCAAGGAGTATCCCCAGTGCTGTAGTACTGTTTCTAATGGCTCGAGTAATGAATAAACATGCAAGTCTCTGAAAACTTGTCAGTTTGTTGCCTGTTGTAGTTTGGGAGGAATTAATTCACTAAACAACTACATCTAGTAATTTTGGGTCTGATAAACTTTTCATAGAGACATAAACCTGTTTAAGGCTAATATCCTCATATTGTACATATAAAATATCTGGACGTCTGGAGAGCTCATTAGTTTTATAAATTACTCTTCTAGGTGTGGAATTCACGTTAGTATTTTATCCAGTTTACTCCAATGTACTGACCGACGAGGACGTTCTCAGTGGTAGTTTTGAATTGATGAAGCTTGAGGCCTTTCATAGAACACCAGGTTTTCAGACTCCTTCATATTGTGTTGTCTTATTTGTCAATTACCAGGATTGGTATATCATCTGCATTGCTGTGGATGTACGTTTCTAACTTGTTGAGTTTTGCCAGAACTTCGTCCAAGGTTTTAGAGGAGAAGTTATAGTACTTCTCTCTGTTGTCAGTCCCTTGTGGTTACGATTCATATAGTAAGATGGATTGGATGCATTTGGTAATAATCATTGAGTTTGCTCACCAGTCACATTCCTCGGATCAATGGTTTTATATGACGTATTTTCAAATAATTCCCCTATATCCATGGACTATTCCTTGCATTTCAAGGACTACCTCAATTCTTCCTACAAGTTGGTGGAAAGCAGTTTCTTAGTATCTCTCCGTTTTATAGGTCTGTTGATTTGTGTATAGGGGTTTCCAGGAGAATACTTTTTTCCATAATGTACTCTTCCAGCAATCTTTCTACTGTTTAAAAAATGGACATGCTGATTGGCCGGTTATGTTTTGGTATGGGAGTAGCCTGTTCGGCTACCATTTGAAATAAATTCTGCCCTCTATGTCTGTGGAATGGAAGTATATGCCACGCTGGTATTGGATGGATTGCAGATTAGTTTAATTTGATCCTTCCTTCAAAAGAGAAGGATAGATGCCATCTCTTCCAGGTGACTATGATTCAGGCTAGTATCCAGTCTACTCGGGATACCTTCTGCTAAGGCGTAAATCATAAATTTGGCCTACCGTAAATCCTATATTACTATTAATCATTAGACTCCTGGTGTGCATCAGACTTCGAAACGTTTAGTTATTTTGACCCTCACATCATGAATTACAAATTACATGACAATCACTTTCTACCATCTCTCAATTTTCAATCACATTTTTTAGGTTTTAGGAACTAACTATTCTATGGTTTTCCTACAATTAAATGATTTTTTTTTCTTACTGACTTTATACGAAGACATAAATATAGTGCAACACAGAAAATCATAGTGCAAACAATCGGTTTCTAAGTGTCCTCACGATTTACAAGTCCGAACTTCAGCGAGCAATATTTACACCTGAACTAAATGAGCTAGGTTATCATATCGGCAATATTAGATTAATACCTATAATGTCGCTTCAATTAAAATTATTTGTTTGTTTGTTTTAGTCTAATAATTAGTATCCTCTATTTTACCATTAAAACAAAAATGAAATTACTTCTCAATATATGACTTCTAAATTATTTTATCCACATAGCTGAAAGATATTGCAATTACGACACACAAAAAAATATAGACAGACTATTGGGATATATATATATATGTAGTATATATATTTATTCGTTTATTTTATTTTATTCAAGAGAACAAACCACTTAGCCTATTTTTAATTAAAAAATTAATATATTCAATTACAAAACTTGCTTGAAACTTTGTAGATTTAAAGAAATAGGAGAAACTGAATTAAATATTTTAATAAAACGTCTTCATTGCTTTAAACACGTTAGTGGGATATCAGTTAAATGTAGCACGTATTATATCTCTTAGTATTTACTAAAAAAGTGTTTTAATATAAGACTTTTAGTGTTTAATATCTATATATAGTATAAAGTTATCTACATTTTAAAATCGCAGTTGAAGGTATCAGTTGAAAACCTTTCTTACAAATTTATCATTAACTTATGAAAATTTATATGGAATAATAACAAAGATTGAGTTTTTTAAACTAACGGTAGATGTACAACATCTACCTCCCTCTGTTGAAGTTAAAATTGCAAGGCAATAGGGTAAGTTAATTTATAATTGAATGAATTAATTCATTAATTAATTTCAAAACATAAACATAATAGGAACTATTTTAAAATCAAATATAGTTTCTTACTTTGTAAATTATTTGCTGTGAGATAAGTTTTAGTTGGATTTATAATTAATTTGTTGGATACAATGTAATTTATTACAGCTTATGGATTTTGATTAATGCTAAATGCAATGCTGGGATTTTCGTCGCCGACCAGAGCTTATCTCTGAGCTCCAGAAACACAGTCGAGGTTAAATTAGATAATTTATTGTACAATGACGGCCATTTGTACAGCTCCGTCCAAGAACAGTAAGTAATAGTTATTATCTTGTTATATATAACTTTATTGAATAATCAATTTATTATACCCAGCAATTATACAGTATTTTGCAGCTCCAAGTATATTTAAGTTATTTATATTTTGTCTTTTAAATGACGATGATATCAAAAATATTTAGGTATTGAAATAGTAGTAGGCCTATGAGAGACTCATGTTTACCCAAACTAAGCTATTGAAATTCAGTAAATTGATTCACTGCTTGTTTCTCGTTTGTGTAATACGTTAAGTAATTCAACCTACAAAAATATAAATGAAAACATATTTTGAAGATTATAATTCTCCATTACTAAAAAAATTACTTTTTCAGACTCTGATTTTTGTTATTTTTGAAATTTTTTTATTTCAGACTCTGATTTTTCATTAACTTTTCGTATTATGAAGTTACGCAATTTATATATACTGTGACATAAGTCAGGGCAAGGTCTCTATCACTTATCGATAGAAATATAGTTTGTATATATATATATACACATTATTTCTTAATTTACTTTGGGGTTGTGGGTAAGAAATACATACATGGCTGTTTTGGTTTCACACAAATAAATTCAAAAATTGACTTGCGTATTTTGTAGAACTTTCTGTAACTTACCTACGGGATAAATTACGAGAAACAGAATAAAATTGGTCCAGTTGTTTAAAAAGTAAAGTACTGATACATGTAGCTACATACATACTTGTGTATATAACAATGTATAAAACAACAAACATTTCATACATAATCTGTATATTTATAAAACACTTTATATTTTTATAACAAGTTTTAAACCTCCTTGATGTTACAAGGATATATAAAAATACACCATCAGAAATAAGTCTTAGCACGTGTTCAGATGGATCAAGCTATGTCCAAAGTACAGTTTTTTTCCTCATTTTTCTTTCTCTTTCATCAGTTTATCAAAAAAAGATCTTCTATTTCTGTTAGTATGGTATTCATAGTATGGTATTGTACTATGAATACAATTCCACACCCTATGCCACACCCTATCGAAGAAAGTTCCTATGATTAGGAAGATTAATCAAATTGAGCGGTTCTTGATTTAAATCCTCGGCTGCGGTTTAATCAATCACATTAAGCAGAACAAGACTTTGCTTCTTAAGTTCAACAATCGTATCTCTCCGGATGAATCCTTCCATAACTTGTTGAAATCTGAGCCACTTTCCAAGCTGCAGGAAAATGCTGTGGGTATAGAATGGCGTTGCATATTAAATTCGCATTTAATTATACAAATCTGTGTTTTATACTTTAAAAGTTTACTCCATGTCCACTAATCTTGTTTAAGAAAATTGCACTACTTTTTTACCACAACTTACTTTGTTTCGCACTTTAACTATATTTGTACCAAACATTTATTTGTCATTCCAAAGGACATTTACATTCATATCAAAACATATTATTTTATCTATTCACTCTTCCTTTTTAATATACTATTAGGTGAATATTATAATATAAATTTTATACTTATAATTACGAAAATGATCTTAATGTAATCCTTAGGACACTAAATAGGCCTACCGAAATAATTTTCAACACAACAATTTCTCTTTTTGAACTTGTAATTAATAAATATTGTTATTATACTATCTGACATTATGATTAAACCATCCGTTACAATGTTGATTTTAATGTTATTTTATTGTGTTTGACACTAAAGCGGTTGTATTTATGGCGGAACAAAACTATTTATAATTTTATGGATCGTTCGTCCATGCCGGCACATAATGTCCAACTCTCCCACTCCTCTCACCGCAATATCTAATGTCTTCAGATGTCTCCAAATAAGAAAACAATCATTTGTTTACCACCAGCTTCAATACTTATTTGCTGAATTTCCATTAAAACAGTTCGTTGATATATACAGTCCCTGAATTCTAAACTGCTCAATTATTTCACAGACTTTCTCAATATGCAAAAAAAACGTATTAAATATATCAATAATATTGAAATTTTAACCATTATTTTTGTATGATATAGAGTTTTCAATATTGGTTATCCAGGTTCATTTTGGTCTTTGAAATAACTCCTACAATATATAGCATTTATTTGGAGTTTATAAAAATATTTAAGATACAAATAAGCTGGTGTCATTAAATTCGGATTTGTGCTATACAAGTCTCTTTAGATATTTTTAGGGGACCTGTAAAGGGTCTAAGACGTATTCAGACGTAAAATTTCCCGCAGAGTAAGAATTTTAGAGGGAAAAAAAATAGGAATACCTATTGAATTTCAAATTTGGGCACTACAGTGAGCATTTAGGGACCTTGGGCTGAACATTTGATATCGCCATTCGATTACAATGGAAATATTATTTGCCAATATGTTCTCTCTATATTTTTGGATTCATGACGCACAAGTGTTGCGACTTTTTGACACTTCCGTATATATGACCCGAGCGTAATTCTCAAATTGTGAAGTAATTTTATCAGTTCTTACAAAAATTAATGTTTCGCTAATCATGTAAAGCCTGTATAGTTTTATAACATATCCTTTATTAATATTCTAAAAAAAAAAAAGGCCATTTAACACGGATTATAAGACCAGTTAATATAGGAACACTCTGATTGGGGCCAGAGTAATTCGTTAAGACCTTCACGGATCTTATTCAACTTTTTTGTTTTGTTTTTTAGTTGCGTGTCAATTTTCTTTTTATAGTTTCGTTGACGATATTCAACTAACGGTAGATGGCGGGATTAGAGTGCTGTAAAGTTAAATAAAGGACATTTAAAAAAGAAATCACATAAGGTAATAAAGTATATCCACGTAATTTAGAGGTCCTTATTTAATTGTTGGCCTAAGTAAAATAAGATAAATTTGAGGACAAATTTGACCTAGTCAATAAAGCTGTGTAAATATCACTTACTTTAACAATATGATAAATAAATATTACACTAGATTCTAATAGAATTAAACAATTTCTAACCACTCCGAAAATTCAAGATGTTGAATTTTTCTCTTTCCTAATTGATATCTGAAACCTAATTTACTACATCATATTCATATCAATCTCATATGTATCATTCGTTCTTATCTGAATTAAGTTTCCTAACAGTCTCTGCTAAATTGTTTTATCTTATACATCATATAAGTCTTATAATTTCATACATTTAAATAATTTGAAATATTAAAAATGAAATCTCACTTTTACGTAAAGGTATTATATACATGTTTCTTCTAAATAAACATTTAATACAGGTTATTTTCCATCGTACTGAGAGTTTTTTTTTTGTTAAAATGCATTTAAGTTTTTTATTCTTTTATTCTTTAAAAATAGAACATTTTATATCTTACTTTATGTTTATGAAAAAACTTTGACAGGATGTTTGAGAGACTTAAATAAAACAAAATGCTGAAGGCTTAATATACGAAACGAATTCTGTAAATAGGGAAGAGAGAGGATTCTTTGTTTAAGGGATAATTATATATTTATTAAATCTGAGAGACATGTTTTGGAGAAATAAAACAACTTTAATGTTAAGTTTGTAATTTAAACTATTTGTATATCTATGTGCTCATTACACAAAGTAAAAGTCTTAAGTAAAATAATTATGTCTGTACAACTGTTTATAATTTAATTTTCATAAACAACTTAGTTGATATCTAAAATTTCGTTTATAAGTATTTTAAAAATTAGTTGTTAGTTAACGATATAAAAAATAAACGGTAAAATTTCGCTTAAAATCCTCTTCAACCAACACTTTATATGAAACAATATGATAAACGTAACCACTAAAGATTCTAATAGAAACAAAGTTACTATTTCCAGCGGAATTGTATTCTAGAATTATGGGTCAAATATTAAAAGTATCAGTTGAATTAAGCACAATTAAGTATTTCTCAAACGTATTAAATCTAATGCAATTTATATTTTTTGTTACTTTTTTTTTTTTAATTTTGAGGGATTCCCTAGAACACTACTCATTCGTAAAAATTACGACCCGCCCTTTGTAAAATTCGGAGAACTCGTAGACAAAAGACGGACACGCTCTGTCTTTTTGTTTACCTTCCTGCCATTGTGAATAGAGGCCACTGTCTCTTCGGCTAAGCTCAAAGTTTGAACCGTTATTACCGTACTCAAGCTCGCGTCGTATATTTTACGAAAGAATAGTGTTTGCGAAAGATTTAACTATTAAGTGTTTGAATATTTTTTTTTGTAAATTATTGTTTTTATATTGTTAGTTTTTAGTGTCGTATATAGTTTATTGTGTAAATAGTGATTTTAGAGTTCAAAGTGTTTGATTTAGCTACTAAGTGTATATTAATCACTGCAAGGAATGTGATTCTCAGTGAAGACGGGACCCTAATTTTGGCATTTTTGGTATTCTACCTAATGAACTTATTGTAAATCATTTTTCTCTTTTTATATAAATTAAACACTTATAAATGATGTAGTCTATTTTATGAATATCCAATTAATTTTTCCAATAAAATAATATTTATATTTTTTTCGATTTTTTTTCCAGATTAATTTTTTTTTTAAACGTACTTGTAGTGGTGGTAAAAGACATTTTTTTACAGTTAAAATATGTAGGAGTTCATTGTTAAATATTTTTAAAAACACTTAAAAGCATTAAAGGATGAAATATAAAAAATAGTCAACACTAAAGTAAAGTTTAAAAAATAATAATAAAAATAAAAACAGAATGTAGTAAAATTTACGAATGAGTAGTGATCACGTAACAATGAACTAAGAGTAATAATCTAGGGTTAACTGATAAAAACATGCCGCACCTAATTTCCATGATTCCTGACTCTCCGTATTATTTTTTTAATTTAAAAATCGGAAATCCACCTTGACTAAACTTACTTATACTTTTTAATGCAAGTAAACCCCTCTCCAAGAAAATAACTATGTAAATAGAGTATGCCTCTCATTATTGTTACGAATATTAAAATATTAAATACGCAACTTCAGTCTTATTCTAGTAGTGAGTAGACATAATCATAAAAAGAGCCTAACCCACATAAGAGATTTTGAGGTACAGACTATATATGTGTTAGTGCTAGGGAGTGTACATTTGTAAACATTATAAGTGTAATGTTATCCCAATGTCCTATACTGTAAGGTATGTAATAATGTATAACACTCTACATAACCCTTACCTTGCGTTTGTGATCAACTTATAATTCTTCTTTAAAATTTCAATTTTAATTTTAATTCCAATCAAATGAATTTGTTTAACACGCCACATACATGTAAATCGAGTAGTACAAATTTATAAATTTCTTTCCTTGATAAATGAAATATATTACCATCATTATATAAACACCCATTCACATGTGAATTCGTATATCATAAATACGTATATTTCAATGATCCCTTTAGATATATTGTAATTTTAGTCCTGCTGGAGATGACGTAATAAAGGGCTGTGTTTATTTACGACGCTGGTAAACTCTGTCTTAAGAATATCAAACTAAACTTCCTTACAAACATTTTTTCGGATATCTCCCTTTGTCTTTTGAAGATTTTCCACCTCCTACGAAATTTAAAAAAAATACATAAAATAAATAATTAAAAAACCTTCTGGTACAGATGAGCTACAGTTATTTAGTTTTTAATATGTAAACTGGTTCGGTTAGTTTAAACCACCGCCTGCAACCTTGTTTGCTGTGATATTGAAGGTTGTAGGTGTCCCCTCCATTCAACCTTCGTATCAATAGATATAGATTATCAATATGTACAAAACGATCTATTACAGGTTGGTTTACGATCTGCAGGTAACAAAACTGTTATAAAAAATCCACCTTTTAAAAATATTGTTATCTTATTAGGGTTGATTAATAATAATATAATAACATATTCGTTTTAGGTGTTAAAATAGATATTTTGGAAATAACCTTTTATTTACACTTTCTCAAAATTTACGTTAGGACTTAGGAAGCACAGTGATCCCAAGATACTATTTGTTTTGGTGTTAACTTAAATCAGATATATATCGTTTTGCAAAAAATTGTGTCTGTCTATCCGTAATTGAACACGTCACTGCAGTTTTTTTAATTTAGACTTATGATTTAATACTGATATGATAGTCATTAAATTATGTTAAAGTGAAGTGAACATATTTGTCATAAACAAATATGTCCCTAAACATTTTAAATTTGAAAGTATCGATCAAGTCAGTCGACAACATTTAAATTCGATTCATAGGCAAAATACATTGATTGATTTTGTTTATTTTATGAGTAGCTATTTTTAAAATGTAATATATTTTGAAAGTTTTATTATTATAACTCAAAATTTAAAGTATTTGCGTTGATGTAAAAGAAAATACACATATTTCGTCATATCAGGCTGAAGTGCATTTCATCTTTTTTATTCTTCAGAAGCCTACAACAATTTATTGTTTTCTCAAAATATATAGGTAGGAATGTATTGTTAAAAACTCATAAAAGACCAAATTGTAACAACATTAAATATACAATTTCTATTTGTAAAACAAGTTGATACGTCCATCATCATACAATGTAATACAAGTAGATTCCGTAAATATAATGTCCAAAAGATAGTTTCTTGAGCCGTGTATTAACTAAAGGAATATTGTACATGCGTAAACATTAGTCTCTATTTACTACGCTCGTGTCAGTGTTAGTGCTCCTGGCACGTCTTAAAGCTATGCATATGCGAAAAGCATCTAATCGCTACACTCGTGTCCAGTGACTTGGGCCTGGATATTGTAACTATAAGAATGTTACATTGTCTTCAAAGGTTATGGTTCCATTTTACATTTTGACAATAACTTTGTTTCTGCAAATGGTACCAATGCATGCAGAATTAAATTCTATAAATTTGTACTAATTTATTATGTTACAAGGTGAATTACATACGAGAAATGAACAAAAGCCTGCTTAAAATGGCCATAATTTTGTCATTATAATTCCATTTTTCAACATTCCAATATCTATGATCACACTACAAACCTCTGCACCAAAGTTTATGTACCTATCAAAATTTGTGTGGGTGGCCGCTATATTTCTCATGGACAGACTTAACGATAACGACAACGGACAGTAATCACGTTGCGATTACCTTACGCCGTGATAGGTGAAGATCAGTCAAAAAACGGAAGTTCACATATTTTCAGTTATCAAACTTAGCCTTTATTTCTCATACTAGTTAGATTAAATATACAATATGTATAATGTTTGATTAAAATCAAGAGTCCTATAAGGTGTCCAATCGTATGTAAAAGGAACTTCCGATTCAAGGGAAAGTAAATCAATTAAAATTACCACACTTGTTTGAGACACGAGCAAAATGATCGATGACTCTTTAAATAAAAACAACTCCAACTACTACTGAAAAATGGAAAATAATTGTAGATAATTTAATAAGACATCAAAAGGTTTATATTAACACAGGAACAAATACGAGATCTGGAGGAGCGAGTTTCCTTCTTGAGTTGAGAAGTTAAAATTGGAGAATAATTTTAAGAACGAAGGAATGTTCATGACTTCCAGAACTTTGATTTAAATAAGAAATACTTAATTTATCAAAGAAAGAGTTAATAGATGTTCATTGAGAACTGGTGATTGTAAAAAATTGAAAACACTGAAACCCCTAACACAAGTATTAATATTAAAGAAAGAGTTAATAGAAAGTGGTCATAAATAAGTCGTACATTTCAAATATGAAATTTAAATAGTTTATCTCAAATGGCACATATTTAGTTTCAAGTTTAGTAAGGATTCATCGGTACATAATTACTGTAGCGTTTTGAATAAATAAAACGAGTAGTTACTTGTTATAGTTACTCCGAATTTGATACAGTCCAAAGCAAACATGCAATAATTAATTGGGATCTATAAGCTTCAATGAAAGATTGCAAAAGTACTATATCGAACAGATTGACAGATCTTGTAATCGTAGATTTTGGGAGCACATTCTGATCTGAAATTCAATAAAACAAAATAAAATTATGCAGAACATTTCTCAAGTATACGTTACAGTAATGTCAATTGTTAAAAGGACTTGCACATTATATACAAATGTAAACAATACTAAATATGGACGGATGAGAAACTATTCACATATATGAAAAGTCTATGATAAAGAAAAAGGAGAAGAAAACTCTGAAATAAAAGTACTAAATTTGGAGAGACTAATGACTAATGAATTTCAAGTCTCAAGCAAGGTGACAAGTGGTGTTTCGTGGAAAGTCAGTTTAATTGGTGGTTTAATTTAAATTTGTCAGTTTTATCAGAAGCCTACAGAGGGATTCACTTAATAAACTGGATAGCGTTTAAATTTTGTTATTCGTGAGTTATGTGTGTTAGTTTTTTAATATATTCGTCGTATTTTATCTGTTTATTCATTATATAAAGAACCGCAAACAAAAGACTGTTTAAACGAAAAATCATAAGATATTTATAAATCCGTTATTATTAAGATCTTGGTGAGGTATAGATAGGTTCTATTTTCACCATGAAATTAGGACCATCGGGTTTTAAAAAGACGTCTACGTTTTCGAAGCACCTAAATGACCATATACTAGGACCATCAAGTTTTGGAGTCATTGTTTGTAATTATTTCTGTAATAGGTACTTCATTGGTTCTGATCAATAATTTTGTTCAACATATTATCTTATATTTGATTGCATTAACTTACTGAAACCTAATACAAACCTGGTTATGACCTACATTCTATTTTTTTATTCATTTATGTTTTTGCACTCTTTATAATCAAAGGCCCTTTCACACGTCAATGTCATTTCTTTTGAGGAAACAAATTACATACAAAGAAACTTTTTACAACGTTTACGAGCCTGAAGGAAAGTTCCAGATGCCCCTTTTGGAACGGAAGTACCTGTTATTCTCGAATTTTAGTAATAACTGTGATCAACAAAATATACAATATATTGATCGAGGAACAATGAATACAATCTAAATTTTGAATTTGAAAAGAGTATGTTTTGGTTACGGCATATTTAACAAATTGTACTCACAAGCTTGTTAGAACATGTCAATCAAATTGTGACTGCTAGAGTAACTCCCTCTCATTTCCACATATTCTGGCTGAATCATTCACTCACCACATATATACATTCAATTACAAACATAAAATGGGTTTTGTGTTATGATTTTAGTGCGATATAAAATTCATATGTTAAAAAATAAGTGATAATAAAGATATTAAAAATTCAAGTAGATTTCTATATTTTAGAGGAAATACTATAAATTAACTATTAATCTGAAAATAAGCTAACCTCAATAACAATATATTAGCCTATATATACAGTACATCAAATTTTAACGCGTTACCAAATTAATAATTGGAAAGATAAAAGAAATGAAGTTAAATTAAAATACGAAGTTTACATCCCTTTTAATACTGGCGTGTTTTAGAGTTCCACTGTTAATTGGGAAAACTTTATTATTATTTTTTTTTGTTAAAACAATAATTAAATACTCAAAAGTATAATGTAAAGTTTAGAAGTTGATTGTTTACATAAAAGAAAGAAATGAATAAATATTATCTGTGTGATTGAATTGTATATTGTTTTCAAAACTTTGTCAGATTTTATTCAAGTTTAATGTAGTCATTTCATTTATTTAGAATGTATAAAAACTGTTTCGTTCAATGTTTATGTTTTATTGAGTGAAACAAATCTCAGGTATGTACATATTATATAATGGTGAACATCTCGTAGAATAATGATTAAGTTTATTATATAGTAAAGTAGACCGTCTGCAGCAAAGGAGTCAACCAATCAACCTTGTTTTGTTAAAGTATTTAATGTTAAGGTATTCAATGCATAAAATATAAGCTTTGAATATTACAAAATCCATCCACTTTCCTTTTTATCTTTTGAGTTGTACATTTATATTAATGATCTGTAGTAGATCTAACTAGCACAATAACGTAATTTTTTTTTTCATTAAATAGTGTATTCTGTAACGAGGAGAAACTAAAACAAAATAATAAAATCTAGTGTAATAAAACAGCTTTACGTTAAAACGCTGTTTTATGAAATGGAATTATTTGCCATGATTTAACATTGAATTTACTCCAAATTAATTTTATTGAGAATAATAGAACCAAAAAAAATATATTTTCTTGACAATTAAAAAATAAGGAAGATACAAAGTTATATGTATATCTAGTGGATGAATGTATATCTCTAGGTGATCCTTCCTAATAAAAAAAAAGAAAATTTCTTTCTTCTTTTTCCATGATTTGTTTTACTAATTAATAATATTTCCTTATAAATATTTTAAACGGGATTCACTCAAAACTGTTCATTCTCCTAAAAAGTGTGTTATATCCTTTTACAGATTAAAAAGAGGACATAATTATAAATTACCAGTAGTACAATATTTATTTAAATAAATCAGTTTACATCTACTCATGGTATTTATTGGTCTTTAAAAATCTCTCTTTATAAATATTACCTTAATATTATACTACCTTCATATTAAGCTTTCACAGATATTAATTATGTGAAAAGGAGAAAACTCAATAGACAGGCTTGTTTACCACCACTGCCCGTTTCAAAATTTTCAGACAACCCATTTTGATTCAAAATTGCAACTGATGTGCCGCTGTAAAGATTTTTTATTACATTTATCGTTCTTGGAGATATTCAGAATTCATACTACCTTAAGACAAGTACGCGACTATTCACATGGTCAGAATCAAAAACAAATACCATTATGTTGCTTCATGCTCAAGTTTATCTTTATTGCATTCAGCAATGTGAAAACATCTTAAGGCTCTGATCTTCAAACCACGACGTTAACCTATCCAAATTCAATTCAAATTTATCTTATCACATTCCCAAATGAAATAGAACTTTAAAGACACTATAAAGCGACTTTAGTAAAGGGAAGGATGATAGCACTCTTAAATTATTCCATTTCTATTCTTTCTACATAAACTCTATTGTACATTTTAAGTAGATTTTTCATAAAAAACTGAAAGCGGATTGTTGATCCCCCCCCCCCCCTGTGCTATATTATCTTTTGTCCTATTTAAAACTGTTTGACATAACAAAACTTGAATCTATCGTAAAATAAAAAAAGCATGGCTCTGTGTAAGATATCTTATGCACCAGTATGCTCGGGTTAAGGAAATTTAAAACTGTTGTACCAACTTTACTTTAAAATATTTTATTAATAAAACTTCATTTTTTAAACAGCGAACCACTTTTCGGAACTTTAAGGACTTCTTGAGTTTTGCTAAAATCTTAACACATAACCCCAATGTTATTTCTGTTTTGTCTTTCATAGTTGTTTCATTATTGTGTCATGTACTGAAATTTGGTAGTGTTTAAGTTAGTATTCCTGTATTTTTTCAAAAGTGTATCATTATCCAAGTAAAATCTGTACCATTTTCAATCAAACCATTCCTGTTTAAATAGTCCATTTTATCGATTAAGGAAAAAATGAAGTTTATAATTGATCACTCGTATACGTTTTCAAAATATACGCCACATAAAAATAGTTTTTTAACACATTGAAATTGGCTGAAATCAATTTCAGATTTATTGAACTTGAAAGAAGTGACATGATATGTTGTGTTGTTTTTTTATATTTAGTGAATATCACACAAAACCGAAAGAAGTAAATCAATCACAATTTTTTTCTGATTATAAAATTTATTTTATTACTAATACACTTAAATAAATCTCCGAACCAATATTTCACATACTGAGCGAGTGCGGTGGCACAGTAGGTTAAGGCACGACGTCTAGAAATCGTCCGAATTCGAACTTACGATTCGTAAAGACTTGAGAAGAATCGAGTCCGTTACATTCAATTTATGTTTCTCTTATGAGGTACTATTACTTCACTAAATAATAAACGATCTGTGGTTCAATCGTTCTGATGAGTCTAAATTCATTTTATGTAAAATATATCTTTATATGTATGTATTATAATACAGTCAACAAAACATCTTATTACAAACACTTACAATATTACCGATTATCATAACTTTATTTACCACAGAGCAAAGACGATGTTGAAATACAAATCAAACTAAGTCAGTCCTACTATATTGTGGACTTTATTAAATAAAGGAACAAAATACCGTAACAAGAGCTTCCTCACCATATCAGTTCAATCCACTGTAGATATGTGGGTGATCCTTCGAAATTCCTTCCCTTATGCAGATGAAATTCTTGGCGATACCTCACAGCCTCTCTTCTATCGAACAGTCTCTGGTCCCCGCTTGGTTGACTCACATATTGAGTGACCCACTTTTCTTTCCTGTCTTTGATTATATATTCTCTAACGTCCCACATTACGTTTATTGGCAATAAGCTCACTGGTTTCCTAACATTTTACATTATTTCCCAACTATTGTTTATGCTTTGCCATATATATTATGATTTAGAATAATTAATTCGAAGTAAAATCTAATATATTATCCCTAACAGTTCATTGATTTACATAACTCCCCAAGTTTGTATTAGCCTGCAGTCATAAAGTAAAGAAGTTACTAAACAAAAAATAATAATTAGAGAAAATATAAAATTTATAAAGGGGGCATTCCCATTTAACTTTTTTATAAATTAAGATACCTTAAAAAGATTTATGGCAAGGTCCTTTAGAGTGAGGAATACTTTAAGTCTGAATTTCAATTTTTAACTTAAGGGGAGGTGTAGCCGAAAACCTTCAAATACTCAATTTTTTTTACTACTGATTTAATTCTGAACAGTCTTGTTGATATATTATGCATGCATGAAATCATAGGGAAAAGAAAAAAAAAGTTTTAGTAACTAATGCAAAAATTTTTGACGTCTGGATTTACTAAAACGCTTTGCTGAGTTGCAAAAACACAAGCACAGTGCTATACATAGAGCTTTTCAATTGTTCAGTGTTTCATCTTGCTGTGTTAACCTCACTAATTGTTACTTTTTCTTCAGCTGGTTTCTTATTAGACAGCTGACAGTGTTTTGTGTTGATTTATTTCTCAGTGAGAGTGATGTTGTTTGTTTAGTTTTGCGCAAATCATTTTATTAAAATGACTAGAATAAATAAAATTTGAAAACAAAGTTTAGGGAAAATCAATTTACAAAAACTGATGACTTATCGGAACATCAGACTAACCAAAACTTGCCTTATTTCTTACAAAACGAAAACAGGTTATGCCTGCCTGGTGACGTTAGTACTCCAAGACAAGATCTCGGCCTAGCTAAGACTATAGTAAAATTCAAGTCAGCTTGAGGCGGAAACCCAGTCGACCGCACTAATCGCCTACCCTTGGTGTCTATTGTGCGACTCGGCCGCGTTAAGTAGCCACTGGCTGGGGTCAGTGAATCATAACTAATGACTCCAGTAACGATATGCAACTTTTCTTCCTTCCTTAAATTCCGAAAAACAAATGATAACACGTGTTACATTGCAATTTTCTGATTATTTTGATACCAAATTTCAAAGGAATCGGTCATCTGTGACAAACACAGAGTGATTAGTGAAGTTATAAATGGTTTACTGTATTAATAAAACTTCCGTATATCAGACGAAACATTTTTATTTCAGAAAATATGTACAATTTATAAACACTAAAATAAAATAAATAAATATAATTAAATAATTAACCAAATTAAATCATTTAATTAAAATTAATATTGTTCCCCATGAAGGCAAAGGAATCAAGCTTAGTATAAACAAGTAAAATAAATTGTACGTATGCCTAAACTTAAAAACTAATAATAATACTGTACAGCATTTCCTTACAGAGGAAGAGCCAAATCATCAGCTAAAGTAAGTGATGATTCATCTGATGATTTGGCTATTCCTCTCTAAGGAAATACTGTATTATTGTTAGTTATACGTACGTGTACTTTATTTATAGTATAGGCATAGTACGAGTGTTTTATTTGTTTATATTAAGTGTGATTTCCTTTACCTTTATGGGCATTAATAGTAATTTTAATTAATTTAATAACAATTAATATAATTTAGTAAATAATGTTATTTTTTCTTCAATAATACAGTTTAATATTTGTGTAACTTTGTCTTGCCAAACATTTGAGGACTAATGTTATAACATAATAAAGCAAGAGAATTATGTTATTAAGCTGATGATTTGGCTCTTCCTCTGTAAGGAAATGCTGTACAGTATTATTATTAGTTTTTAAGTTTAGGCATACGTACAATTTATTTTACTTGTTTATACTAAGCTTGATTCCTTTGCCTTCATGGGGAACAATATTAATTTTAATTAAATGATTTAATTTGGTTAATTATTTAATTATATTTATTTATTTTATTTTAGTGTTTATAAATTGTACATATTTTCTGAAATAAAAATGTTTCGTCTGATATACGGAAGTTTTATTAATACAGTAAACCATTTATAACTTCACTAATCACTCTGTGTTTGTCACAGATGACCGATTCCTTTGAAATTTGGTATCAAAATAATCAGAAAATTGCAATGTAACACGTGTTATCATTTGTTTTTCGGAATTTAAGGAAGGAAGAAAAGTTGCATATCGTTACTGGAGTCATTAGTTATGATTCACTGACCCCAGCCAGTGGCTACTTAACGCGGCCGAGTCGCACAATAGACACCAAGGGTAGGCGATTAGTGCGGTCGACTGGGTTTCCGCCTCAAGCTGACTTGAATTTTACTATAGTCCTACGTCAAGTTCAACAAGGAATCTAGCCTCCGTTTCAGATTTTGCCGAAAATATAAGTGAGAAAAACGCATCTAGAAATGTAATTGTTGACATTGATATTTTGTCAAAGCTTGTAAGTATTTTGTATCATGCAGTGAAAAACTCTAAGAAAGTATCAGAAGATTTAAATGCTTAATTAGCTTGTAAACTCGTTATTGTAAAACCCATTACGAACGTTTATAATTATATCTGGTGTTATGCTTCAGCATTCTACATCAATTCTGTTTCTTCTTCAACTGATGGTACTTTTATGATGTCTATAGTCATTTTAAATAATTTCATAAAATAATTTTAGTGGATTAATATCAGATAACTGAATCAATCGCATCCCTGCAACATTCCCAAAAGAAAAGAAATTCTTTAATTTAAATTTTCCTTTCAATTTTTAGCGTGATTAGGAGGAGCTATGTAATTTCTATTGAAGACAGAAATTCAAACAGGGTTATATGTTGTCAATATCGTTAATAAATTGTTGAGAGCTGGACTAATTGAATTGTTTGAACAAGGTCGTATCAACTTCACAATTCAATTTACCATTATACAATTATCTTTTTCTGTATTTTTAAGACATCCATAAGTGAAACAACCTATAAGACAATATGTGTCTATAGCAATACAAAACAAACATTTCCAAAATAATTTTGGAGCTGTTCACTTATAGGTCATAACACGTCATATAACTCCCACGCTGTTTCATATAAAGACGTATAAAATATCATCTACCCGGGTTAGGTCATTCTGTTTTCCTTGTTAGTTAATAGATTCTAACACTTTACTTAGGACTGCTAAAACACCTTTTACAGCTTTAATATACAGTAAAACTGTAATTAGTAAATACTTATTGAAACGACCAATAATATGTAATAGTTATTTAATACAGGTAAATGCAAATGTAGTTCATCAGGCTAATAATATTAAAAATTCAATAATCTGTACCTCAATTACATTTAAACTATTTTGTTTAAAATAAATATAATTCAAAAGCTTATTCGGTGACGGGAAAGATTTTTCACATTAAGGACAGACGTATTCCATTAAAAAGAAGACTTCCGGTTGAAAAGGATGTTTGCCTCCAGGTTATGGGTATGTAAATTAAGCAACGAGAAATTACTTCGTTGTTCAGTAGCTTCTATACAAGAATGCTTGTAATTTAGGTACTATGTGAAATATTTCGTGCATTTAAGCAATGAGGCTTTTAGTCGAGCATCAAATTCAAGTTTGGTAGTTGTGTTCACGAGGTTCCAATAAATGAAAAGATACCTTAAATAAATCAGTTCACATTATCTGTTGGTTTCTTAATTTTAATTCAAAATTACTTAATATCATCAATTTTACGTTTCAATGATATCACATCAAGACAACACCGTCTCATTATTAATAATAATACTCGTTACTTTCTTAATAGATGTTGCATCTATTTATACCTTATGTTTTACTTAATAACGAGTCACTGACAAAGCGAAATAAGTTATTACCTACAGGTTATCAACTTACAGTTCGTACTGCTTCAGTCAAATTCATTTATAACTTTTTGAAAATGTTATTTATTTGACGAAAACATATACAAATTTTAAAATAACACATGAAACTCTTTTGTAGAGATATTGTAAATAATTAAATATATTAAATAATAAAAATAATTGTAGAGATAAATAAACATTTATTTAATTTAAATTTAGTATGTACGTAAGACTTTTAGGTATGAGATTACCACTCTCAAGTATGAATAACGGTACACAAACATAAAGTACGTATCATAGAAAACTACAGTTTTCCTTAATATTGTCAATTCAGTGTGTCGCCAAAAAAATCAAATTTTTCACCAATTGCCTAAATGTTTTAGTTCTAATATATCCATAAAAAAAGACTTGGATGCAAAATATAGTGTTTTCCATAATATGTATAAGTAGGGATTTATTAGTAAGTAAATTAACCAAAACTAGCCAATTGCAACTGCATTATACGATACAAATGTAGCTTGTTCGCAATTGTTAAGAACTCAATGAATACAATGATCTCGAAAAGAGAATACAACGTGAGTCTGAACTATTTAAATAACAGTGACACACGCTCTCTCTGATAGAATTGCAGATACGAGAGAAGTTTAAAACAATTCTTAAGGAATACGGTACACAACCTACCCAAAAAAATATTTAAAAAGTTGATATTTACAAAGGTTCTTTGGGAACAAGAATCTGATCTGAGCTAAAGAATGGATAATCATTTTAGAAACACGAAAAATACTGCCCCAGCAAGACTTCAAAATTTTTATAATTTTAGGGACCCAACTATGAAATTCTGCAGGGAGTGAACCCCATGTTTCATATTATCTAAACAACATTTTGCTTTAAATAGGAGGAACATCATTTCTTGAAGGACGATTTACTCGAACGTGATCACAAGCAGGTGTAAATAAACGATATTTATTTAAAATAATTCTTTCCCAAATAATACCTTTTTGTTTTCAGTTTAGAAATAACTTATTGGTAAATAGTTGCTATATAATGTTTTAAGCAAAAAAGCTGCTTTTGACTCTCAGAAATTCAACTAGTACCATTCACAAATTATTTCATGCTTAGCATAAATGTCGTAAAATCAGGTATTCAAATGTTTCTACTGAAAATGTGGAAAATGTAAAATATATAAAAAAAGCAATGTAAGCGTAAGAAAATGTGGAAAATTCTCTATCGCTATGAAAATGTTCAAAATACAAATTTCACAATTTTCGTGCAAAAGTAGTTTCACATCAAATATAATGTTGACAGTTGATCGCTATTTTTAAAATGAAATACAAGCTTAGAAATCATATTGCATGTTAAAACAACATAAAAGTTATAAAGTATAGAATAAATAAAACTCCCATCAAGTAAATTGTCTTATAAATCTGACATTGTACTTTGTAAAATAGCAGATGTGAAGGAGAGAACCTCTTCTAGAAGTTGTCATCTTAAGATGATATTTTAAATGTATAGGTTTTTGTACTAAGTGATAAAATGTAAGTGAAAGTAGATGGATTGGTTACTAGAATAAATAACATTAAAACGACCTTTTATTAATTTCTAAATTCTTGATCTACCTTTAAGTTTTAATGGAATTGATATTTGTTGCAAGGATGTAGTCTATTTAAATAATTTGTGATAATAAATATCAACTTATAAAATCGTGATTATGTTCACTACCGCAGTTTAAACTCAGAATAGCAATATATAAAAGTGTTATGTTCATATTTTTATCACGTATTATTTCACCTGAGGATGACTGATTTGTAAAAGGCGTATTCAAACCAAAGTTGAAAATGTTTTATCTAGTTAGCCTACTGTATAAAAATGTATTTCAATATATGAGGTAATTTTATTTATGATTGAAATAAAAATGGAAAATTGAGTAAGTAATTAACTCCCAAGCTGCTTATCAATGCTTATTTACCGATCCGCTTTATTAAAAGTAGCACTGCAATTATCCATGTTAGTAAGAATGAGTTGCACCAGCTATAGTTTTTTATCATTTATTAACAACTTGAACTTTAATTTTTTCGAGGGGCAGACCAACTAATAGATTATGCTTTACGTCTAATATAAAATTACCTATTATATTATTCATATAATACTAATAAAGATATAATAATAATATATACATATTAACCGATATGATTATTGCGTCTTAAATCTACTCCCTGGTTCTGTCTAACGAAGTCTACAAACTTGAGGTGTACATGATTCATAACAATTCATGCAATGGCGATGCATATTTATAGTAAATAACCACAAAACCATTTTGTGTTTTTAAAGAGGGATGTGTAACCTTCGATAATATTAATTTATAATTATTTCGATTATGATTAAAATTAACACCAAATTATTACACATAATATAATTTTATATATTAAAATTAGTAATATTATTATATAAAAATTGTTGATTTTTTAGTAACTTCAAATAATTCTTAAAGATAAAAGTTGAACAAAATAATATATATGTTGGCAATAATACCTACATATTATTTTTAGTCAGATTTCATTATTTTAATATTAATTAAAAGCTTAACTTTGGCACAAGGGTTGAAGATTATAACCTATACACTCTGAAGCTTCTGCTTCATACACTGTGGAATAATTCAAAACTTTTCGTCTAGGAATGTGGAAAATAATTGATATAGAAAATACAAAACACTGTCATTTGAAACTACGAAGTTGCAAACACTTTAAGAGGTGGAGTTAATTTTGAGAATAAAATACCACAAAATCTCAAAAATTTAATATTTGAATTTATTCTAATTTTAAGAGTGTTAAATGTGACAACGACTAAATCACGTCTTACAAATTACACAACCTAAAACTATTCATAAACCAGAAGACAAATCAGTGTTTTGTTACTAAAAGGTACAGATAATCCGCTCCACAAACTTTCATCCAACTAAGTTATTGTAAGTGATCACTCAAAGCAAACTTGTTGGAAAATGTAGTAACAAAGTTACAACTTTAGAAAAAGATCAAAACTTTACATAAATTACTTATATAAAAGTATTTTGTGAAATTGAAACAGATGAAGGTTAAATACCAGTAAAAGGTTATAACAAAGAAAAATGATTTAGGCCTAAATAAATTTTACTTTAAATAGTTATATTTAATATCATTAAATATTTTTATAATCGAATTACTTGTGCTTTTTAGCGGCTTGTCAGGTTGAATATATAAATGCAGCCATTGTTCTGATAGGATTTACACCAAAAAGTAGTTAAATTAATTCGATTGATGGGAAACTACTACGAAATAAAAGAGAAAAAAATTAAGAAATAATTACATATTAAAATATACATGCGAAGAAATCACATATACATTATAATATCTGTACCCTATGGAGTATAGTTTAATCAAATAAGATGTTACATAATAAGACATCATTCTTTAAGTAAGAACGAGGATCATGGCAGGGGTAAAACTAGAATTGAAGTAACCATCCTAAGGAGGCGTTCAAACATTACAGGTGTCAACAAATGCAGGTCTTCATATTTTAAGGTACACGCCTATGTCAAACAATACATTCAATTCTGTGACCGTCAAAACGGTTTCTCATTTGAAAATTACAAACTCTATTTTTCAATTAATTATCACAATGTTTTCTTAATGTGAGAAAATAAACTCCTTTAAATAATGATCTTCAGCCGATAAATTCAGTACAAATGTTAGCTGTGTAAAAGGAATATTATTTACAAGAATACAATTAGAGTTTATTGTTTTATGTTAGTGACCTGTATCATTTAAACGTTACTTCTTATATAATAAAAATCTAGAAACTCTTTCATAGTGCAAAATTTAGTAGAGGCTTATTTTCATAGAAAATGTAAGTTCGAGAATTCTAAATATTAAAAAAGATAAATTTTATACCGGATATTTCACCAAACCTTTGAACTATAATCAATATTTTTATAAATTAGAGGAGTTATCTCCATATCCCAAACGACTGAACTAATTTTCATGTCGCTTCCCCTATTGCCTTCCTTCATTTATCAAGTTCTTGTGCATCAGGAAACTCTGTAGCCTATATTTAGTTTTTTGACGCAGAAACATTTAAATAGAAACAATTTGGTTTTTAAAGTTGATTAAGTTATATATTTCTTTTGTCCCTTATAAAAAAGGAAAGGAAATATATGAAATACAAATACAGTATATATGTATATAGCCTACTAATTTGATGAGACTGGGTATTTTCATCTTTTACCAGACTCTGGACTCCAATTTGAAAGTAACTTTTTTTTAGAGTAATTAATTTCATTTGTACTAATAACATAACATCAGTATTATTTAGTCAGTTACCATTTCGTGGTATTGATATAATCTGGCGACAACAATATTTCGTACAGCTTTGAAGCGATGGGCTTGCATCTGAAAATCAGAATTTTGAATCTTCTCTAGAACATTTACATTACACTTAATTCAAATTACTAATGTAATTCTCTTTTTTAAATCTCATAACATTATAAATAGATATGAAATTCTGAATTCATGACTGACGCTTATAAAAAAACGTCATATGTAACATTTATGTAATTCGAGTACAGTTCAAAGGTAATAGTCCAGAAATAACTATCCAATGTAATTTTCTATGTGTTGAACCTTAAATAGACGACAGTAATAATAGTTTTATTAGGACGATTTACCGATTTTGATGAAACTCAGTTATTTCGTGTTTCATTGAACGCTGAACAGATTTTGTCATTAATTTTAGTGTAAAGTTATTTAAAATCAGGATATAAAAATGACAATCCGTATATTTCACCTTCTTTCAAACAATATTTTGGAAATTTAACTACCCCTTTTTTTAAGAAGTTAAACACGATTTCGAACAAAGTTTGTAGTTTTAAATAAAGCAAAAATAAAATATAAAATGGCAGAACTTACTAGGTCCTAAATTTCACTATACCTAAATTAATTGCAGTCAGATTCTGCAAAAACTTGTAACATTTCGTTTTTAGACTCTTCCAAGGTTCATTTTATTTAAAAGAAATTAAAAATAGGGTTCTTAAATATTCTAAAATTTTATTAAATTGATTATTCATACTGTTTAAACTATCGCCAGGATTAATGAATTTTTTTATTACATCTATAATTATCCATTGACGGATAATCTGATCAACATATTTCATTTCATTCATTTTACTAAATCAAAATACATAATGAACCACGACCCAAAATATATTTCTTCATTTGTTTACTTATATCTAAACAAAGTCCTTCATGGTCAGTGACTATAACAATTCAATATTGTAGCAATCAATGATTATGTCATAATATCATAAACTTTAAAAAATTATAAATATAAACGAAAAGAAGAAGTAAATAAAGGAAAAATATAAATCAGTCTATCTAAATAAAAAAGATTACGAAATCGTCTTAATGAATGACGATAGTATCGGGTAACCGTCACTAGCCCAGAATGGGAATAATCATAAATAAAATGACGTTCACTTATTTTATTTTAAATTTGTCGATAACATTCGCCATACGTTCTAACAAAGTAAGGAAAATTGTCTAACATTGCCCGCTTGACAAAGCTATTGAAGAAGTTAGCATTGTATTATTAAGTTCGGAAAGAATACAGAATGTTTACTTTGAAGTTGACCTGGTTTCTGCGTTCTTTTTATGCACAACGCTCTCGTTTACGAAACAAACATTTTATGTATTTTTAAACGAGTAATAAATAGAACATTTTATATGGTAATTTTTTAAAAATATATCATTTATAAAATAAACTATACACTTTCTCGTCATCAAATACAATATTACAACTAAAAACGGAATGCCGTGCTTATTGTGAATATTCTTAATACACATTGGTGCTGAAAGGTCTGGAAACGGCATAATAGCTTTTTTATTAATATGGTAAGAAGAGTAAAACTCTGCAAATCCATCTCGGAGCTAAGCAACTATGATCTAAGTGTATTACCGACTCTTCGCCTCCAATGAAGGACGGCCCACGAGAAGTCAGTAGGGAATCTTAAATGTTAGCATAAGTTGATATGCATCATTATAAAGGCTTCGTAAAGAAGAGATAAATGCCACAAACCACATTCACAAAAAAAAATTTGGGGCCGTTCAAAATAAGGCGTCAAATAGCCGCAAGATTACTGAATAATTATCCATAGACATGGGCAGAGTAATTTAAACTTCGCAATGAAGTATTGAACTTAAAAAGCCATTTTTAAGTGTGCTCAGTCGCCATTCATCTCTAATGGGGAACGGTCCACAAAAAGTTAGAAGAAAATCTTAGACGAAAGCATAGATTAAGATGTACATCATTTTAAAGGTCTTCTCAAGCAGAGATTAATGCTGCAAACTACACACCAAAAGGTCGACCCATTACGAAATGGTAGTTCCTTTAATTTTTAAATTATCTATGTTCCTCAAACCTCGACTTAATTGTTGTATTCTAATATTTTTCCTTAAAAAGTCGTTGTTGCGATAACAATAATAACAAAAGAGTACTGTATTTGTGGTGTTGTTAATAAACAAACAATGTGTAATTAAAGTGAATAACTAGTTAAATTGTTTACAAAGAAAGTATGAGGTTCAATATTTAAAAGTTAATTTCCTTTGTTTTAGAATAGACATTATTACAACAACGAAATGACCAATACGTTGTTCATGAAGGGGTCACCTAAATGGTTATCATTTTGTTATCGCTATCAACATTTGGAAATTCCTCCCTATCCAATTCAAATGTTTACTGGAAATTTCTCAGAGATTGTATGCTTTCTCTATCAGTTGAACTTTAGCCATTATTTAAACAACAACACATGAAGGTTTTATCCATGTCATGATTCAATTGTCTAGTCCTGTTGACTTATTGAGTGGAGTTAGCTGTATCATTTACTGTATTACTGTATTTGTCACTCTGACACTTAGCGAGAGAGAAATAATAACATTATTAATGATCAGTGATTATGGAAATTGTATTCGATCGTTGGAAGGGGTACGAAATCTTTTTAAAGAAACTTTTCGTAATAGAAATCCAATTACAAAATCTACTGTAGGGAAAACAATAAAGCGTTTTGAAGAGACAGATCTACTAAGATCTGGAAGACAAAAGACGAACGAGGAAAATTCGTTAAAACTCTTACAAACATTTGTTGCAAACCAACATAACTCCATTACGTCAGCACCATCACAACATGAAATCAGCCGTTTTTCAGTTAGTACAATTTTAAAACAGAATATTTTTAATGTTTTAAAATGAATTTAGTTCAGTAACTTTGTGAAAACGATTTTGATATCGTCGTTTGGAGTTTTGTGAATTAAATATGGACAGAATCAATGACAAATTTAACTTCCAACAACCATCGTATTTACTGCTGAAGCGACCTTCATCTTGAATGGAACTGTCAGCAGACACAACTACCGATATTGGAGTGACCAAAACTCTCATTGGATGATAAACAAACACACATTACGTCCGCACATTACTTAAAAATAGAAGTTAAATGTTTGGGCGGGTATTTTTGGAAAGTTTAATTCTGTTGGATATTTAGTAATGCTAAGAAACCAAATAATTCCTGCCCTAGAAAATATTTCTGGTGACAACTTCGGAAGACTCTGGTTTTAATAAAATTGAGCACCTACTCACTTCGGTGTAGATGTAAGACCTTGTTTTCCCATGTACAAGGATCGGTAGAAGTTGCACGGTAGAATGGCCTGCACACATTCCAACTTGTCTATTTTTTTGTGTTTATCTGAAAGATAAATTGTCCAGAACACAACCTCAAAACTTGAAAGAACTGAGACTCCGTACTTTTGAGGAAGCTGCGCATTTTCCAGTAGATGCATTAAAAAAATGCAGTGTCTGCGTTTTATCATCCTTTGGAATATTGTCTAGAAGTCGAGGGAAAATAATTTGAACATCTGGTATAACAATCATGGTAAGTGCTTGTTTGTTGTTATGGATACAATTCAATATGAAATGTATTGAAGTGTAATAGTACTTACCTAACCTTACCTTTAACGATCAGTTGGGTTCCTTATTAGAGAAACTTGTGGAGTTAAAAATTAAAGTAACTGCCATTTCGTAAGGGGTTTAGGTTGCATTAATCTTTCCTTGAGCAGCCCTTTATATATTTTACATGAATACGCTACACTATTTACGGCCAAATATGTATGCAATGTATTTGTAAAAATAAATAAATCTTTAAAATATCTCAAAACAAAATCCGATTTCCAACGTTGTTCAGAAGTAGCCTATACATTAGAAAAAAATTGGTTACATAAACTAGTAAAAGTTTTCTAATGTTTCTAGAAAAAAATTACTACTTTTTCTGAACTTGTTAGATTATAAACGTTTTTCATAAATTCACAATTTTTGTGCATTCAAAACTGCATTAAAAGTCCTAAAGTAACAAAAAAAGTAAACAAAATTTTGTGAGATAAATGAGATTAAAAAGAAATAATTTGACTGCTACGAGTGTCAAAAACAAGCAGCGACTGAATTTAGGTTAAAACGTTAGGTACAAATTACTTACCTTACTTTTTAATATTTGATTCATTTTATAGTGGTCTGTAAAAAATGAGACTGAGGTCCGGATGTGGAACGCGGTCCTGGCCATTTGATACCCACGACATTATAAATCACTCCAGCCCCATTGCATTTCACTGATCTTTTACAATATCCAGGTCTGAACACTCTATTACATCATTGTACCCTATTATTCTGATATAACCACCATTAATTCCCCACCGATTTTACTTATTTATTATATCATGCCGAACATACAAGTTATCTGTACATAATATTAGATTCTATGGTCTATTTAATCATCCTAGTACCACGAATACTCATTGATTGATATATTCCATTATCTCGGTCCCATTGGTTTCCAGTGATCTATTTCCACATTTTAGTCTCAATGTTTTCCCTTGACATACTCGTATTACCTTAGAAACAGACTGATTTCATTCCATTTAAATAAACATCCGTCCCCACTGCTTTCAATAATCTAGGGTTCACTGATTGTGACTCTTCTTTCATTATTTCTACTTCATTCATTTCCATCCACCTAATAAATTATTTCACATCCTTTAAAGGTTCTAGTAGAGATTGCTACATTTGTGGAACCAGGTCAATCACAGCCCTCCATTTAGTCACCCGACTTAAGCACTGCCCAATTACCCACGCCCATCCACTGGAATTGTACCCCCCACTCCCCCAGCCGTTTGCCATTTTCTAGCCCCACCACGCCTACTATGTGGATTTCCCCTATCCTGTACTTGCCCTCTACACCGTTTCTCTACTTCCTGCCTCTCTAATATTATGTAATATGTCCCCCACACGACTTCTGTCCACCGTCATTCCCGCCCTACCCTCAATTTTATATTGGCCAACATGTTCAGCTATAATACTACTCCTTTAGTTAGCTTCGCGTGATCTTGCGCCTCCAGCATAGTCCTCCGTGGATCGTTTACTCACCTGCATCTGACTAACGGTTTATCCTGTCACATCTCCTCCGTACAATCCTAGGTTCGAGAAGGACAATTAGCCCAGAACCGTTTCCTACCCTACTCCTTTCTATCCACCAACTAAGTCTCGCGTTTTCTCTCGATATAAGCCCCGCTCTAACCCTACCCTGACAATTGCCTTAACCACCGCTCTATCCCCTACTCAAGCCCATGCGCTAGTCCCCGCGTTGGCCTCCATCTAATATCGTCACTTTACCCTACTGTACTAAACCAGTACATAACTTCTAGTACCTAAACTGCCATTTATTTTGTCATGTGATCAAAATGCTACCCTCTGATTGGAGGGATACTAAACTGTCCATATCTACTATTAATGTTTCTCTAAAATCACAAAACCACGTTGAATAAATGGCGGTTATGTTTTTTGAAATTTAAATTTAAGCAAAATCAAAACCTTGTGACATGTGTAAATTATTCAACTTAAAATATATTTACTTAATTTTCCTTTTGGTCAAAAGTTGGTTCAGTCGCAAATTTCGAAAGAGTAGAGAATAACAAAATTGTAAATCTTGAAAAGCTGAAAAAATTAAAAGAGATTTTTCATAGTATTTTAATTTATAGATAATCTAGATATTAAATGCCATACATTTTTTATCACGAACAGCTAAGGTTCAAATAAGCAGTATACTTAGCTTAGCACAAAATCCAAGGCCTATACAAACTACAATTTTATAATCTTAAGATGTTTGTAAGAAATGTAAAACATATCTAAAGTGCCAAATTTAAGTAAATTTTAACTGAAATGGTGATGCTAAAACTATTATTAGTATTACTGTTTTTTTCTGCGACTTTAATGTTTGTCTAAAATAAACGGAAAGCTTTGATCCAAGAAACGAATAAGTCCACTTTATTGGCAGGCGTGTTTTTATGTAAATCTTATCGAACATCTGGAAATAATAAACTAGCAATGTGCAGTTAAATTGCGGAAAATTGCAATATTATACTATGCGCATAAATTCCAGGCCTACTATAGCCGTAGCGTTGCGTCTATGGACGAAGCTATATTTCTTTCCGCCACAGGACATTATTAAAATTTATTATCTTTCAATAACAATACCTTCTCCTCGAAATAAAGATTCTGGCTCCACTAAACCCCACGTTTTCACAAGCCCCATTTTTTGGATTATTTTATTGAAAAAATTAAACTTATTCATACTAAGTTATTGATTTTAACGCTTACACTTTTTTTTACCAAGATAGTATAATAAATTAAATAAATGATTTAAAGTTTAAAAAATAGACTGGTTCAATCCCAGTCTAGATCGTAAATTTTTCACTTGAAATAATTATTTTATAAATTAAACTTATTTGTCTAACAACATTTAATGTTAGGAAGTTCAACCCAGATTTTTTTCTGTTTTTACAACATATTATGTCTATCTGTACAGTTATTACTTATCCACTTATATTATGTGCATAAATGTTTTCTCCTCAAAGTAATGTGTTTTAATATTTTTCTTAATTTTTCATAAGATATAAATGATGTTCATGTCATTAATTATCCTAACGGCACAGATGTAATAAAATTATAATATTCACACAAAGTTAAATACCAGTACTATTTAATTACATACAAAAGCTTAATTTGTCTCTTTTCATGTACCCTTACCGTTTACCCTTAAAATGAAGCGGTTTGGTATTTGCTTCAATTGACATGTTTTGTAAATTGGAGAAACAGTTAAAGAATTTACAAAACTGACACAATATCAAAAATAATATAATTTAACGATCTCTTTATTCATCTAAACCCATTAACTTGATAATTATGACATATTCAATAACGGGAAAAAGTCGCACTGCAAATGTACACTAAATTTTAAGTCTAGTCCAGTAATGTCATATTAATCATGTTAATGGGTTTTGACGAATAAAGAGATCGTTAAATTATATTATTTTTGATATTGTGTCAGTTTTGTAAATTCTTTAACTCTTTTTCCAATTTACATAAACTAGTCAATTGAAGGAAATTCCAAACCGCTTTACTTTTAAGGTAAACGGTAAGGGTACATGATAAGAGACAAATTAGGCTTTTGCGTGTCATTAAAGAGTATTTAACTTTTTGTGAAGATTTTAAGTTTCACGTGGAACGCCCAATTCCCTAGAAGCACACCGGATTCATATTGTAGGACTGTTAACAAAGTTTTACCTCACTTGCTTTAAGACATCGTCAGACACTAGGTGATGACCTGAGGTTTTCATATCGCTTACTGAACAACTGGTTAAAAAATACACTTATCCCACTCATAAATGGGAGGATCTTTACATGCTATGCGTGAAAATGCAGTTTCTGAAACTAAACTACACAGCGAGCGTATTTGGGAGCAGTGAAGGAAGCCATCTTTGTTGCAACTAGTGATGTGGTGCTAATTAGCATACCTGATCATTCTTAGCAGCTAATCTACGTTAGCAGTAGCGGACAACTGCTAACGTCTATAAATAGCAGCTATACAATTAGCAGTGCATAGACTAGCTGTTGGTAGTATCTTCAACTGAAGCTTTTCAACTGTTTTGACAGCTGAATCTGCTAACATTAAAAGAAGCAGGAATACGGATTAAGCAGTTAATACAATGCTGAATGGAAATTGATTTAGCAGTCACTGGGTTTGTGGCTTAATGTTATTAGTATGGTTATGTTAGCTAATAGACAAAATTCTTTTTGAATATATTTTTTTAACCAAAACAAAAACAAACAAAATCACTTATTTATTACAAAAAAAAGAGTATAAACGAAATGATAGAAGGATATTCTTAGGGTTTCACAAACAACAATATTATATTTATATATATATATAATAAACTGAACAAAAATTAAATGAAATTTTTTTAGTTTTCTTAAAAGATCATAGGTTAGGCCCTAACTTAACTCTACGTTATATAAAATAAATAATTTTATTGTACATAAACATAAGATTATTGCTAAAGATTACTTTGTGTTCAGTTTAGCCTACTACTTATTTATCATTGCATACAAAAGTTAGCAGTTAACAGCTTTAGCTGTTAATCATAATTAGCCCTTTTGTCCATCACTAGTTGCAACTGTTCCTAGCGCATGTGGTGGTATTATATCGTACTATTCACTACGTGAGTCAAAAACTTGATCCATTTTGCTTCAAAATTACACCAAAACCAGCTTTATAAGTAGTTTGAATAAATTTATTAATTTACAATGTTTTATAGTACTGCTTCAACCATATTTTGTTTGTATATCTAAAATTTAAAATAAGAAAAATTACATTGATAATTTTTGTTTGAGGAAATTGTTCTATCCGTAAAATAAAAATGTTAAAAGGAGCAAATAATTAAATTTCAAAAATAAGTAATAGAATCAAGACGAGATAAAGTGATTTACTATAGAATTATGGAACTACCTATGCTCAACAAACTTTCTTCCTACAAAGTTATTGTAAGTGATTTCTCAAAGCATGCTTGTTTCACCATCAACGAACATAGTTACAACTTTCCAGACAAATCAAAACGTAACCTACTTTGTCAAAGTCTTTTGTTAAGGTAACTTAAAAGGAGACTACAATACTATAATCCATTTCACAACAATCTATGACGATCTTAGGCCTGCTTCGTGTAGTCTTGCTTATTCCCCTCTCTTTCGTCTTTTCTAACAGATCTGGCTCTTCCGATCCTGACACTAATAGAGAATTCAAGGATTACTAGTTTCTATTTTAAGCTCTTTTCATTTTAAGACAATGAGGTTTTTCACCTTTACAAATCAAGATAAATAATTCACTATATGACTCAATTGGTAGATATTTTAGCAAGGTAGCCTGCAACATAATTTTTTATATGATCTATATAATCTCCATTTGTGTAAACTATATTAATTGAGCATTTACAATCCGGAAAAGGCATCCGACAGCTGTTAAGGAGTGTGCCTAGAATTTTAACATATTACAAAATTATTTTTCTTTACACTAAGTTGTAGGGGAAATTCCATTCTATAAGTTGGTACCACTTGATGTTGGCAATACATACTTAGAAGGTATTGGTTTGATCTCTCAACAGACGCAATTGTGTGACGTAAATACTGTAATAAAAGGCGTGGCACATATTGTTGGGGGGTTAGATATTTGTTATTTTGAAGGTTTGTGTATACAAATTGTATATAAATTGTGTATACAAGTTACAATATATGTGTTTTTATATCTAAAGTTTATGTTTTTGAGTGATAGTTTAGTTTTTGAACGTTCTTATTTGGGATAACCTAGGCCAATATTGTAAGTCTAGCCTACATGCACATTGTCTTATATTTGTTGTTTTATATGAATATACAAGTGAATATGTGTGTTATTCTTTGTAAAGTATATATTGTCTTAGTAAACTCTAATGACTTTGTCCTAGGCCTAGCTTTATAAAGTTACTAATTACGCCTAAATGTCAAGAGTTCAAACCTAACCTCAAGCTTCAGAATAGCAAATTTTGGAAAATTGTCATTCTTATATTGAAAATCTAACAAATTATTATTTTCCCCCCTAAATATATTAGAAATCTCAAGTAATGGTTGAAAAAATTGCAAAAAATGTATTAGTATGATTTTGATCACCATTTCTGTGAAATTTCTGCTCCGTGACTCTTCGATTTTTTGGTATATGACCAAAAAACTCCAAATTTGATAATCTAACATTTTTTTTCACTACACACCTACATTCTATGCACCTTTCTGAACATAATGAGATATAGAACTTTTGTATAAGATATATATTACTATTTTTAGTGATTTTTGAAAAAAAAGTGATCTAATTACCTAATTTCGTAAACTATTTTTTAAAATTTTGAAAATGTAACAAATTTTTTTTTCCTAAATATATTCACAAATAATACACAAAAATTGTGTATATCTTAGAAATGGGTAGTAAGCTATTGATTTTGGATTATACAGGTTTTTCCTGAAATATGGTAACTTCGTTTTTGACATGTAACATACTTACTCCAAAACCGTTTAAAAAAATTTTTTATTACATAAATGAATTCTATGCATCTTTCTGAGAAAAATGATGTCTTATAAGTTAGGTTTTGTATACAAATAATTTTTTTTATTAATTTTTAAACAAACGAAGAAAATTTAACATACGACCAATGTTAAATTTGGTCCAATGTTAAACATACTACCATTAATTGTAGGGTAAACTAAAAACATACTTGTCTGGAGACATACAGAGGGACTTTTTTTTTTAACAGCAATTGCTTTGTGTTATGAAATAGAAGAATTAAAATATTTGGACTCATAAAGATTATGTTGGGTTTGACTTTAAACTCCATCCTCTTAGGGAATCACACCTTGTGAGTACGGGATTGGCAATCTCGAAAGGCCCTAGCAGTATATGTATCTTTCTTTATCTAGTCTTGGTACATATTTCTTCTATTACTATTCTATCATTCTGGGCCGACTTTTTGTTTTCCTCAGATTTGGACATTATTACGTTTTCAAGGGCTAAGTGTCTTTATTTTTTATTTTTCACTTCTGTTTCTTCTCTTATTTCCTTGCCGAAGGTCAATGAGCATCTTTATTAGCAATGGAAAAACTACTACGGAAGATAATACGCCAAGTGACAAACCAGGAACTCTGGCAATTATTCGGAGGGCTGTCCTACGGATTCTGGGGGTGGGAACTCTTGCTTCAGCAAAGAGTTAATGGAGCTCCTGTAATTTAGAAAAAGAACATAACGAAATTCGAAAAAGATGGAGTGATGTAGTTCCTAATTAATAAGTAGAGGAAAGAATTGTCATAACTTAAATCTCAGATTAAAATGTCAATTTATTAGCTACGTTTAACAAAGGAGCACAAGAACTCTCTAAGGTTGTAGAAAATATATCACAGCCTGAAAATGGTAATATGATACAGATGAAGAACAATTGATTTATGAGTTTGGTAATTAAACTTCAGATACAGTATGGAACCCTAGTTGTAATGGAGAAAACACTTCTAGATGTCACTAAGCGTAGGTGAACTATATTACAAAGATTGGCCTCCCTCGTAAATCAGGAGTATTTAGAAGTACACCTTCTGTAGTACTAGAAGTTCTGTTAGGAAAAGCTTCACTAGACCATAGTTTAATTGTTGAGGCATGTTAAGAAAGGAATTCTCTTAAGTGTGAGAAAGAAGTCTTGGAAAAAATAACACAAATTCTGATTATATCAGTAAAATAACCTCAAGGACTATAACATTTCAAATTATAATTTAAAAGAGAATGGATATTGACAGAGACTGGTCTCCCATACAGAATAATATAAAATAATATACCGATGGATCCCGTACTGATTTAAGTGCAGGAGCTGAAATATATAAAAAAACAACCAAAGAAAATATAAGTACAGCTTTGGGAAAATACGCAACTGTATTCGAAGCAGAAGTTATGGAAATATTGGAATGCACACAAGTGTCCCTAGCAAAAGGATATACCAATGAGTACATCATTATCAGGTCAGACAGTCAGTCTGCTTTAAAGTCTGTAACCTCACATGAAAACTATTAGGCCTAATCACTGATGTAGGATTTTCATTGAACTTTATTAAGGATTTCAACACAAAAACAGGTAATATTTGGCAGGATACCAGGTCTCAGAAGTTACGAAAGCAACGAATATTCGGATAAACCGGCAGAAAATTAATCCAAGAAATCTTTCATTGTTCAGAACCCCTAAGGGCAATAACTAAGGGTGTAGCAAACGATAGACTAAAACAATAACTTAAGTTAGAAATTAAGAAAAGATTAACAAAATTCTCCAAAGGAAAACTTTACGGATCACTGGTCCAATCAGATCTGACACTCTCACTGCACAAAGTAAACCATATCAGAGAAAATATTTAGCTTCATATCAGGCAATGGCGCTTTCAACAAGCCCCATCTTAATTCCATGGGACTATTCCAAGAAAACCTAAAATGCATACTACGCAACCACGACCTAAAAATTTCAGAACAGATACTTTTATAATACGAACCATTAGGAAGTAGATGACAACTGATCTTCGGCCCAGATGTAACTTTTAAAGGTACAAGCAACCTGGCTAGGAAAATTCCTGTCCTTAACCCCAATGGCAAAGAAATAAGCTAGTCAGGAATAAAAAGCACACAAAAAGTCTTATAGTCTGAAGTAACTAGAAGAAAACCCCGCTTCTTTTTATAATAATAAACATAAATATGATTTCAAGCAACTGAAATCGCAGCTACAAAAACTATGGTTACTAATGATTTAAGTGAAATACAGCAGTGGTCCCTCCAATTATATCAAATGAATAAAGAAGCTCTATGTCCAATTTATTGACAGGTGTGTTTTATGTGGGCTTTATATGAAAAAAATATTAGCCAACGTCTGCAAGTTACTACAGTTAAAATGCGAAAAATTGCAATATGCTTTACACACAAAAATCCAATCTTACTTTATTCGTAGCGTTACTTCTATAAAGAAAGCTATATTTCTTTCAACCACAGGCATAAGAATATTTATTATCCTTGAAAAACCTTTGCTTCTCCTTCCTTTCAATAAAGATCCTGACTCCAATAAGTCCCAATTTTTCACGTGCCTATAAGCTATAATTAAATAATATCAAACGTTTGAACACACTCAAATTTATCTATTTTGTAATGTCTTGAATTAAAATTGAAATACAATTATAACATTAATTATCTCAACTCATATTTTTCTTATTATTCTCAACTCATAAACTGTTATCCTATCCGGCGTCCTGAGAACTATGTGGTACCCGACATATCATCATAACTTCCTTTCCTATCCCAATATACTTACTATATCCTCTGATATAGACTAAATATATTTTGCTTTACTGGTGTTCTTACACAATGTTTGTAAATCCTTAGTGAAACCATTTCAATATTGGAGTAGTTTTTTTTTCTTTTTTTTTCAATATAGCTCTATATTATAGTATATATAGTATTTGTATATACTATATGTACTATAATATATCCCAATATAGTATTTTTAGCTCTAGCTGGGGAAGTTCTTCCAGTTTTTAATGTCCATGTTTATTGTGTGATAGACAGATTGACAAACAATTACTTCAGATTATAAAAAATAACTAATAAGTTTCATAAGTGTATAAGTGGCAAGAATTAAGGAATTATACATTTATTTAATTTTAATGCAACAAACTAAATTTAAATAATACATAATATATAATATATATAAATCTAAATTTTAAACAGTTGAATAGAGATTAAAATTACAACGAAAATAAAGTAAAATGTAATAAAAACTATTAAAAGTTTAAAAAATATTTAAAAAACTTATTTAGTTACTCACATGGCAGGATTAAGTGGTATTTAGTGAACATTTAAAATATAATTACTTTTCTAGATTAACATTTCATAATATTAATATGCTCTTTATAAAAAATCTTGTAATTTTTCACGGTTGAAAAATGATGGTTATACAAAAAATAACTATTCTTAGTTCCATTAATTGTAAGACACATATTTTTACTTTTATTGTACGTCAAAGGTATTGTCAATATGTTTAGTACTTTACTAGAACGCACAGGAGTTCATTTTTCAACAACATATTTAAGGTAGAAAATGGTATTTTAAGACGGTTTTGTTCTTGTCACTATATTTATTATGGGTAAAGAAACTACAAACGTTTCTATAAAATTATTAAAATATAATAATAAAACATAATAATTAATTGATATATTAGGTGTATTTCTCTTCTTAACTAGACATTGTTATAAATCCAGTCCACTCTCTGTGGCTGTGGTCGTCATATTAATAATCAATCAGCTATTCAACAAAAACATCACTTACTAGCAATTAAAATAAACAAATACTATGCAAGAGGAAATGTTATTATTATTTAAACACGTAACAAGTTTGGAAATGAAGTAACTTTTGCGTAGTTTATTCAATTGAACAAAACATAACAATTTTGGTAAGGTAATTTATTCTAATAAAATATATTAGATCAATATCTACAAGAATCCAAGGGAAATGTAGTCAGAATATTTTATTACATTTTTCAAAAATACTTAAAGGATTAGTTATAATTCTAAAAATTGGAGCGACGTAGCTTAGTTGGTAATTCAGCAGATCGGACTAGTGAACAGTTAAAGGTTACACAGGTTGTTTTCTCGGTTGATGGAGTTCCGTTTTTTCCTGTGTTCCCTACTCCCACGTCTTCATTAGTTTCACAAACAAATAGAGGCTCAAACATTTAACAAGTTTGATGAGTTGATTTTTCATTCCCCAATCTATGTCCTACCGTTATGTCCATGAAAAAAACAATACTTTTGTTCTTTGAGTTAATGCTAGTCAATGCTAATCAAAGATATAACAGGTTTTACACTATTAAATTTTTTCTTGCATTTTATTATTAGTCCAAATATGGCAACACATTATGCTTTATATGTTGGTAAAATTTCAATTACTTATCAACATCAAATATAATGGATGTATAAATAAAAACTTCAGTCTTCTGTGAATTAAATCGCTTAATGATTATATGAATGGAAGTGTTATATTACAAGTGTGTACAAGATATTTACGCAACGACAGTTAACAAAGATCCACATAATAAGTTTCTTAATATCCTTGTAATCAATCCATCTATTATTTACTGCTATATTTTGTTGGAAAGCTAACATGAAACAACTCCTAATTACAATTTACAAGTACCTTTATTGGATTTTGCAAAACGTTAATGAATATTAAAAAAGATATCGTCACTGAATTTTGATAAAATAAATATGCAATTATTTCAGCCGTTTTTTATGTTTCTTTTATATTGTTGCTTTTTAAAAGGATTTTTATCACAACAAAATTGTATTTTCTCCCATTAAAAAGTGTAAGACTACATATAGGAGCATTTGTAATGAATTTATTATTCTATAGGTATTGCAATATTTAGCATTTTCATAAAACAATTGATAAGAAACTAACGATATTAGCAATTCTTCACGACAGTATGTACACATAAGCTTTGTGTTATTGTTAAAATAGTAAAATATTTTTGACAGTTCAGAACTAACCGAACTGTAAACTTCGTTTTTTACAACAATAATTTTTTAAATAAAACTACAATATAAAGATAACTCCTCAATTTCCACTGTATGTTCATTAATTAAGATATTCAATAAAATTACAAGAACACTGACAAATTTCTCATTACAAACATGTCAAGAAACAAATCTTATGGAAATTTAACCTCTATAATAGCGGTTTTGAAATGAGCGTTGTATTTTTATTATTTGAACTCGTGCGTTAAATTCAACTAGGCTCATAAGACGAATAAACTCATTTCCTAAAGTGGCAGAAGTTAAAGTTAAATCAAACTCTTATTGGCTTTTCGCATAACCGCCTTCCGCTCTCTTTGGTTGACACTCTCTTCACCTTCGGATCCCCATTCTTTTTAAGTTATCCTCTACGTCTTCCACATATCTTTTTATAGGCCTTCATCTGAATCCTCTTCTCTCTGGTTCTTTATAGAATACGTTTTCATAAATTATTTTTTCATTCATTCTCTGCACGTAATCTGCTCATGCGATTCTAGCCCATTTTATTTCTACAAGTATTAAATACAAATTGTTTGGCAAAGAATTATTCAATGCTATAATTCATATGACATAGTTAAAACTATTTGTTTGTGAGTAAAAATCTGGTCTGTTGTTGTCCTTCCCTTTCGGAATACTCTTTGGAAATCCCAAGTATGTTTTCAGCTATCGGTCTCAATTTTTGTGCCAGGACCATAGACAACACCTTATACACTACACAGGGTGATTCCCATACTGACTTATCATACTTTTTATGTATGGGACGAATTACTACAAAGGCTATATTTCAACGATCCATACGTCTTCAATTAGAATATGCATTTTAGAAGCGAGTGATTCTTCACCATATTATAGTAGCTCATTTGTCACTCCATATATTCCTGGTGCCTGGTTGTTTCTCAATTGTTAATGACACTTTTGGCTGCCACTTCCACCTCGTCTTCATTTGATTTAGATATTTAATTATTTATTCCTCCACTGACTCCTTATCGAGCAACTTCTCACAGTGCCCTTTCCATTTTCTTAAAATACTTTCCTCATCTCCAATCAAATTTCCTTTTCTAAAGCTGAAACCCTTTCATCTCATCTTTCACTTCTCCATAAATTACCTAACTACCGCTACTCTAGAATTTTCTATATATAGCAGCATTATCTTTAAATATTTTCTTTTCTTCCTCGCATCCGCTTTACCTACCCCTATTCTTTTGTCTCTGTGTTATTCAGTGAATCTACTTGTGAACCTTCATATAATCCTGTTTCTTGCTTTTTTTTTCGTCTCAACTATCATCTATTCAAATATTTCACTATACCGAAAAATTTAACACAGTACCGAAAAATTTGAAATAAAAAAAAAAAAATTATTACATATTATTGTACTACAACTTTTCCTGAATAAGTGGATACCAAACACTTGGTGGAAATAATTTAATTTATTACATATAAAAGTGTTTTTGTAATGCCTTAGACACACTTTTTCGCCATAACAGTATAACTTTATTGCAAAAAAGATATTCAGTTATAGTCTAGAATATGCAACGAAATATTTGAGTTATTCTGTATGTTTCTTTATTTTCCTACAGTTGGCTAAGCTGTCAAAACATCTGTTACAAAGCAGCTGTTACAAAACCATTCTTCTAACTATAAACAATTCTGTGACTGTCTGCTAAATAATAATTCTTGTTTTGTACAACAAAAATATAAGCTTTGCAAACTTTGTGCTTTTCAAGTGAAGTGTATTGAGAGTGCTTGAAAAATGCCAAGAAATAAAAACTTTGGGAAAAAGAAATTTACAGGAAATATCCATACTAGGCCTAGGCCTACACTAAATAATAATGTAACCATGGAAACATTTGAAAACTTGGAAAATGAATCTAGGCCTAGTCCTATACCTGACAGCTCTTCAAAGAAGAAACTCAAGTACTTGGGAATGGTAGGTTCTAAATGTGATTATGTGAAAAGTGAGATGACAGAAGAAACATAATAATAGATTTAGAAATTCTCTCAGAACAAATTTGTAGTTTTGTGTCTTGTTGCAATTGTTCTGGTGTTGGTACCGTCAAAATCTTTGAAGATACTACCAACCGGCAGGGTATAGTTTCTAATTTTGTTCTTATTTGTTCAGCTTGCTCAAGTAAAACTTCTTTTATGTCTTCCAAAAGAACTGAAAGCAAACATTTTGAAAATAACCTACGTCTTGTTTACGGACTAAGAAGTATAGGTAAAGGCCAGGTTACCGCAGAGACTTTATGTTCTATAATGAATCTTCCCCCTCCACCTTCTAGGTTTTACAAATACAATGCAAGACTTGTGAAAGCTCTTGAAAAAGTTAGTAATGATTCAATGACCAAAGCTAAAAGAGAAGCAATAATTGCAAATGAAGGTAACAGTGACATTATGGTTGCGATGGATGGGACCTGGCAGAAGAGGGGTCACAAATCATTGAACGGAGTGGTGACCGATACTAACCTAGATATAGCTAAAGTGATTGACATAGAATGCCTAAGCAAGTACTTCCCTATATGTAAAATTGACAATAAAAAAGAACATTCTAACTGTTTAGCAAACTATGACGGGTCTAGCGGAGGAATGGAGGTGGCAGGTGTTATGAAGATATTTCAGAGGTCACAAGATTCTCCGGTGCCAGCCCGCTATGTGCATTTCTTAGGTGACGGGGATTGTAAATCCTTCGATGCTGTGTCTGAATTGAAGCCTTATGGAAAAGTTACCGAAGATAAATTGGAATGTATCAACCATGTTGAGAAGCGAATGGGAACTCGACTTGAGAACTGCGTAAAGTGTATAAAAAAAAACTTCTTCCCGATGGGAAAAAACTATCCGGAAAAGGTAGGTTGACAGACTGTGTAATTAATAACCTGCAAAAATACTATGGCAAAGCAATTAGGTCAAATAAAACTCTGGAAGAAATGAAGCACGCATGTTGGGCAACATACTATCATAAAGCTTCGACAGACGCTGACCCACAACACGGTTTGTGTCCCATTGGCGGTGACTCGTGGTGTAGATACAATCGGGCTGCAGCTCATGGCCTACCTTGCCCAGAACACACTAACTCCATCCCCCCTGAAGTAATGGTTGTATTAAAGCCAGTGTATCAAGATTTATGCAGGCCAAACCTACTAAAAAGATGTTTACATGGAAACACCCAAAACTGCAATGAAGCGTTCAATAACATAATCTGGTCCAGGATTCCTAAAAACAATTTTGTAAATGCCACTACATTGAAAATAGGTGTTTTAGACAGTGTTATAACATATAATGAAGGTGCTTTGGCAAATGTAAAAGTTTTACAAGAACTTTGTAACAGAGCTGGAGGAAATAGTGTTATAGGCCTAATAAAGTGTGATGCCAAGCGTGTGCGTGAGGCGGAGAGAGCGTTCTTAGAAATTCAAAAAAGGGCTAGGAAGGCAAAGAAAACTACCAAGAGAAGGCTTGAAGATCAAGAAGATGAAGATGGACCTAGTTATGGTGCTGGACTGTTTTAGAGGTGATAAATTTCAAGTTTTCCATATCATGTTACTGTAGGCTGACATTTTTTGCAATTTACCGAAAACTTGTATTTTTTCAATTCCGGAACATATTGTAACCACATTTATGAACCGATTTGAATGAAACTTTTTCCAGTTCATCTGTGTATATTAACAATTAGAACTATGAAGTAAAAATACTAAATAAACAAAAATTAATTAGTTATGATTTTTTAAATAAAAAAAATTAAAAAAAAAATTTTTTTAGTAATTTTAAATTTATTATAAAATGGCTATTTTTATTCATATAAAAAATTTGGTTCATGATATTACAGAAAAAGGTGTATAGTGCAAGGGATTAAAATTTCAGATTGGTAGGATCATTTTTTTAGAAGCTATGTGTACCTAAATATAGTCAATTTAACATGGGCGAGATAGACGGTACTGTGTCACCTTAAACAATTCTACTCATTTGTTACCCTTAATTGATCCACCTACATCGTCAGCGACTTATTTCAAGGCTTCCTTTAACACATTCCACATTACCCCTCTAAACCTCTTCACCTCTTACAGTTACCCATTGATTCTCTCTTAAACCAAGCTCTCCTTCCTCATGTTTTATATTTTCCGCTTCACACCTTTATTGTTTATCTGTCTTATAGCGATTCTTCGTATTACCTAGTGATCAATATTTCCATCTGTACCTCTACATGTGCAGATTATACCAAAATTATGTCTGATGGTTGCATCTCTTCATCACCTCATAATTTGATTGATCACTCTCCCATCTTTTGAACTCCGGACTGCTTTCCTTTTATTCATTCTTTGCGGCCACGTATTTCGTATTATTATAGTTTTACTTGTACCAAAACTTATCAACGCCAATCTATTTTCATTAAACACCTTACCAATTTCTTTTCCTAATTTTTCGTTTACTTCTCGAAATATCAGTTTAGCTTTATGCCCCGTTATACGATTATATATGTAAGACATTTTTACCTAAAAGCTATCCTTGTCCTCTACCAGTGCCTTTTCTGTCGGTGCTTACTCGTTGATAAGCGAAATATTAAAGAATTTCGCCTATAATTCGAGCAAACAAATAGGTTTATGACATGGTTAAAGTCCAGCACTGTTAATTTGAGCCTGCCATCTATTAAATAAATCTTCTCATGCTTGGATATCTCCACTCTAGAAAACAATATTATTTGCACTTGAAATTATTCCATGACCTACAGCACCTCACTTTCTAAAGAGTTGTAATTAAAATGTTCTGTTTGTTTAACTCTGAGTATATAACCTTTAAAGCACCAGGACTCAGTACCCAAGCTGGTGTACCGCGGACTATTCGGTTGATAAAAATACAAAATACATTCGTTATGAAACAAAGTGGGGGTGGCTGGAACAAGTAAAATAACGATATTTCAATTTCACAGAAATCAAAGTTTAATAGAAAAATTAGTGAAAATCAGAGGAGTGTTTTAACAGGTCATTTAAATTTAATCGGATCACATTCCATGGTCACCATAATGACAGGTGAACCATATGTTAGTCCAGAGTAGACTGGAGAACGGGATATCTTCCTTGGCGTAAAACATATTCTCCTACTGTCAATAATACTTCTCCAGAAGAAATGTATTTATGTTATCACTAATAGCATTAGAAATCAGCATTCAATGACACTATGTATATATCTGAGAATATTACCTTTTAAAAGTTTGACCCTTTAAAAAGTATTACATTTTATTTCCATATGCTGCGGGAATAAACCAGTTTTACATAATAAATATAAAACGTATCTTACATATTCCAGATATTTTTTAATTCCAAACCTATCACAACTACCTATACAAAACTTTATTCATTTCTTGGGCCTAAAATATAAAATACAATACAATATCAATATTTATATTGTAAAATAGGTATAATATATCAAATTCTAGAAAATATACAACAAGTGGCAATGTTGTGTATGTTTTTAAAGTCAACAAAAGTATGGATTTTATTTTAGAGATGTGGACCATTTCCTTAATATTTCATAATAAAGATTTATCATATTAATATGGTGTTGTGTATTGAATGTAAGGTATGTATTGTAAGGTTAATTATTCTACTCGTATCTTCGTATTTGTGAATGTGTATTGCGTGTGTGTGTGTGCGCGCGCGCGTGCCCGTGTTTACACTTGTGGTTCAATTTCTATATGGGGGACCACAGCTAGCATTTATGTATTTAGAAAAAAACAAATTACTTCAAATTTAAGTGAGTGAGTTAAAAACAAATATTAATTACCGTAAATATGTCCTTGATTTTTTGTTTTATGTAATTAAATTAAACACAAATAATAATATAACCGTAGGTCTACAAATTACAATCCGATATTACGAAGTTCTTTCTCCTATATTATACAATGTCAGAATTATATTAACCTTCAACTCATTTCAACAATTCATTTAAGAGATACAAAGATGTCAGCCTACTACAAGGAGAAACCGTCTTGCTTAGACACTTGATTAGTGATGAGACTAATTGTATTAAGAAGAGTTAAGTCAGGCTACAATGTGTGACGTCTTTGCTAATGACCTTGCTTCAGACATTCATTCTGTTTATCTCCTCACCGAAATGGTAACGTTTTAAGTTATCTAATTGACTACCAACTTATTTATTTATTTCTCAGAATATTGTATTTTTTTCCCAATAAATCATTTATTTACTTAATTTTATATTAGCTGTGATCACCTGTAATGCATAAACCTCCGAGACTGTTTTACTAACTCATTCGATTCTAAATAACGTTTGATTATGTGAATTGAAAGTGTTATAAGTAATAAGCTCTGCTTCGGAACCAAATCCAAGCTTTGGGATAGTTTTAAATCATGTATCTTCAGTCCATTAGATATTAGTCTAAATTTATTAATACAATGGGACTTTACCTTATTTTATTTACATAACTTTTAGTAGCTCACTTTAAAGACTTTGGAGCTGGTAATTCTGAGAGTTTTTACTTTAAAAATAGACTACATTTGCATTTTTTCAAAAACAAAATAATGCAAGTTTTGTTTTTATTGACAATTTTTTAATCGTATGTTACATTGTTTGTTCTGTGTTTTATTCTGTTATTTATAATCAAAATAATTAATTTACTATAATATATTTATTATTTACCAGATAATTCATTTAGATTTATAATTATAATATTTCTTTTAAAAACTGACATAAATAAATGTCCTTATTACTAGTTTTTTAAATTATTTGTTTGTGTGTTCATTAAATGTCTCTTTCCACTATTGCGTACTGCTAGTTATATGTAGGAATTTCGATGTTTTAGAAAAGTATCTAAATGCTTCTGGACTTAACTGAGGTTCATTTTCTGACAGGGAATAGAATATCTGCCAAAAATCAGTTTCATGCTTATGATCATGTTTTATGTTTATATATGAGGTTTTGGTTATATATCATATATAACCAAAATGTTTATTATATAATAAGTATTATATAATAAATATAACTAAACTATTATATTTCTCTATAACTGATATTATATTGTATTTTCCAATGCTATTATCATTTTGTAAATTATATTTATGCCGTTTCGTAAATTTATATTTTATGGGAAATCACACCCCTCCCACACCCACACACACATATATATATATATATATATATATATATATATATATATATATATATATAATATATATATATAGTCTGCACAGTGCAAAATAGTCAAAACTTTATGTATTGTGGTCCGCAATTTGAGTTTGAAACTGAAAATAATAATTAACTGCACTAATTTCCGTAAAATCAACCTACTAAAAATATATTTAAAAATTATAACGATTTATTAGTTGTGTATAGTTTTTTGTTTCTAAGAATTTTTAAATGCTAACATGGGCAAGGTTACATCTTATTTTAAAATTCGTAGAAGCCCAAACATTTTGATATAACGTTGTATACAATATCTGTTACCGTTAAAAAAAGGTACCTTGAAATGTCAGAAAATTTCAATTTCCACAACTTTTACAGCTATATAATAATCAATATTCAAAATGAAAATATCGAAAAACAATCTGCATACTAAAAGCTTTTAAGTGATAATTTATTTGGCTATGTTTTAAAAATCATGGCCATATAGTATTATAACCCCATTTTTTTAAATTTCAAAGATTTTAAATCGCTAGGGTAAACAAACTGCACATCAAATTAAAGGTATTGAAAATTCATAATATATTGAGAGTTAGCTGTCCACAAAGGTTTTTTTAGCTGCTTTATTTCAAATTCGGTTGTTTTTCTTAAATATAATACCAAGTTTATTATTAAGTTAAATTTGTACAACAGCTTAAAAAGGCGGTGTTTACTTATTATTATTTTTAATATGCATCAAGTAATTAAATGAAAAAATACTAACTATAAGATAAATAAATTGCACTTCTGCATAATTATTTAAGAGCTCAACTTGATCAAATACAAAACAAATCATATAACAAATCTACCAGATAACAAGACAAGATTTGCTGTTTTAAAATAATGCTACCACAAACTATAATAAAGCTGACGCACAAACTACAGTAAGTTATCATTGTAATTCCGGACCTAAGGATAAAACATGAAATTAAAAATTCAGACACTTAGATACTATTTTGTGCGTTTGGAGATTAGAATGAATGGATAGAACGTATTATCATTTGTATACAATGTATAAATTTGAAACGATAAAATGTAAAATAATTTATCATTTTATTCCTACCTTTAATCAATTTAATGTTCTAAAGTCTGATTTATGTTAAATTTGTTAGCAATACATCGTACTAAAAGTTAAATATAGTACAGCTAACAAAGATGTTTAGTTATGAGGTGTATGTGTACTCTAACTAATCAGCAAATTGTTCTCTCTATTAGGTTTATTAACTTTGTAATTACTCTTATATATTTCAAAGCTACATCATTAAATTTCTGTAAGCACGAACAAATTACAAGTAACATTCACAATTTCATTAGCTTAGTGAATATTAAAAAACCCAGTTGTAAATTATTAGGGAAGAAGAGTGTTTGTCATTATATGGCCTGTCGGGACGACAACCGTTATGTCAAACGTTTATTGTCAACATAATAAACACTGTTAGTTCGACACTGGCCTAAATAAAATTTTAAGTTAGGGGAAAGTATGATTAGTTTATTTAACAGCCCGAATAACATAGTAAACATTTCCACCTATTAAAATAACAACCTCCTCACACCACCGTCCAAGCAATTACAAAATTTATTGAACAATTGTGTCTAGTCATAATGTATTAAGACAAATAGTAAAGATGACCAGAAAAATGTAATGTCATTTTTGTCGTCACCGATTATCCTCCCGCTTCTCCCACCATCCTGAAAATTAATAAACTCAGATGTATTAAGTAACATATACGGTATCTGCTGTTCAGTATAACTATATAAATATATAATGTTTCACGATAACTAGGGGAATCTAACTGGGTGTTTTTAACTAATCAATTGTTATAATATATAAAACACTAATGTCCATTTCGTAATCAATAAAAAAATAAAAATTAGTGTATAGTGGTGAAATTGGAGAAAATTTACTTTTTATCCACACTGTTTTACAATATAGTCTTGGCACAGACTGATTCGTCACTAAGGGTCTTTCAGTGAAATTTTCTTGTGGGAAATCATTAAGATCGGTCTAAAATGTTGCTGCTTTCTGGTGAAATATAAGGGAGGAACGCGGCAACAACAAATTGGAGAATTTTGTTTTCTAATTTTTTGATTTTTTCCTCAACGTTTATCGACGTCTAGAACTTTCGTTAACCTGGTTACTATATATAGAATTAATTTAATAAAATGTTATGGCATGAAATGTGTCTTGATCATTGTCACTAAAACTCATAACCAATCTTCAACCAGAACATAATTATTATTTGCATAAAACATATTTCATTTTAAGTAATGACGAAAGTACATAACTATTTACCGACCCATTTGCTGTTTATGGGTTTCTGCACGTCGTCAGCGGATATTTCTGGATATTTCAGTCCCTTATAATATAAAGGTGATTAATTTTTTATCTTATAAGGTGTTGGAAACATTTTTTCCACATTCCTTATTTGTTTATAATATTTTTAGAGCTTAAAATAGAGTGTATTTAATATTGTTTTGATTATTTTCTTAAGTTAGTTTTATAATTATTTTTCGTCCACGTATCTTTAAATTTCCCGCGCGTGTGTGTGTGTGTGTGTGTGTGTGTGTGTGTGTGTGTGTGTGTGTGTGTGTTAGTCTTATTGTGGCCGTTTTTAAACCGAAATACTCTGTCTACAACCCATTAAAACACGTTAGAGCAAGATCACGTGAATGTATTAATGAACAAGACCTTGACAAAAAATATCGTTTTCTTTTAGAACAACTAACTTAATATTTATCTTTATTCTTATGTTCTACACATTACAGTATTTACAATAAATGCTATTTGAACAGAAGCACACAGTCCCCTGAGAAACGATAGTCTAATATTTATTCATATTATGTTTAAATAAATATTTATATTATTTATCATTAAAGAATAATTGTAAGGAAAAAAGATCGTACTCTATTTTTTTATCAACTCCGTGTATATATATATATATGAAAAAACTCCGGTATATCTTAGAAATGTATGTAATTGGTGTGATAACGAGTTCACAATCAGAGTAGAAACCCAGAAATGGTCCTCCGCATACGCAATTTAAATATATCAAAACAATATTTCAACAACAGTGAAATAACAATTTAACTCTAAGACATACATTTTTGTTGGAGTTATACAAGAAAACAAATCGTGGCTTAATAAAATTAGGGTGATCTGCACCAAACTGTGTCCCTTTTATACTAACAGAATGAAGAGTACTAAGAAAAGAAATGATTATTTGATTTACTGATTATGCTTTGGTGAAACAAAATGATCAACATAATATATAAAAATAAGTAGTTCTCTCTTGTATTGACTGACAGCTTGGCTTTGTTTTACCATTGCTGAGTTGTATTGAATGGAATACTATTGATTATCGTGTTGTCTTAAAATAAATAAAAATGACTACCTCTTAATCTTCAACCTTCTTAATAAACTGATTGTGATGCAAATCAGTTACATCATTTTTGAAAATCTAATCATAACTATGTCATTATTTTGTGTTTATCTTAAACCAATATCAAAATTTTAAAATGGTAGAACCAGTAGTTTTTATTACAGCTCTGACTTGTTATGTGCAGTTTCACCTGACTATTTTCAATGTTTTTTAACCACAACAAAATAATTGAAAACACAAATCAACAATAAATTTGATATTGATTAGTTTTAGTCTATTTTAAGATTTATTATTTTATTTTTTACAATCACTAACAGGAGTTCCTAAAAAAATCAAATTGTGAAACACATTATTGAATATTCCATACTTTGTTCCATAATAAATTATGCCTAGAGATTTAATAAAGTATAGCATAAAAATATTCTCTAATATTACCTGTTTGGTAATACCACTGAAGACGCAAGCACAAGGTCGGTACATAAATCATACTTTTCTCATATGTCTGGATTCTAAAAGAACCCACAATTTCATATAACAGTCGATCTTGTTTTCTTACTGCCATGATGTTATGCATTACATAATCGAGTAAGTTAATTAATTTTATATGTCGTTTGTAATAAAAGTTAGATATTTAAAACCTATAATTATTAAAAGATTACTAATCAACTTTAATTTTTAGAGATAAACTGCGCACAAGTATACAGTATTGCACAAGTATGCAGTATTGCACAAGTATACAGTGTTGCACAAAATTTTATCCGACGTATACTGATATCTACAGCAACGATCAAAATGTATAGATTAAATATATATCAAAGATTTTTAAATGTGAACAAATTATACAAATTAATAAAGTGTATATTTGTATTTAAAAATATTTTTAATTTGTTAATAATTATTTTAGTCCTGGGTTCGATTCCCAGTCTAGATCGTATATTTTTTCACTTGAATTATTATTGTATTTGTATATAAAGTACAATTATTGCTACTTACTCTACTAAATGGTGATAATGGGAGGGTGGAGACTCAATATTAAAAATGACAAAAAAAATCATTAATCGAAATATATTGACATATACATAGTCGACTTAAATACTTAAACTATAACCCACATTAAGTTGTGGGCGAATAAAAAACAAGTATTTTGACCCAGAATTTTTACTTTAGCATCAGCAAGTCAAATATTTTTATATTACATCTACAAAAAATTGAAACAAAATATTCAATAGTATTTTGATTCACTCTTCTAATCAGTAACATTTTTTCTTAAGAAAATATCCGTTGCTACAGGTTGCTAATAGATGAAATGTACAAAAAACGTATTTAGAATATAAACCTTTGCTTCTTATATATATATATATATATATATATATATATATATATATATATGTATATATATAGGTTATATATATATATATATTTACATTATTTTTTTATTTTGATGGGATAGCTAGTAATTATTCGGCCCTTAATTTTTAAATCATCAATATGGCATTATTTTGATTTACTTATTTTCTTATATTGATAATTTTTTCTGTTGGACAACAAATGTTCAAATTCGAAATTTAGATTTATAAAATTTATAAAAAAAGCAATATTTTTAAATTAAAATAACGTAAATTAAACTAAAAGTTGTTAAAAGCAAACTTTGATTTTTGTTACAATTGTATACATGTTAACTTAAAAATAGCAAGTTTTCAAAACAGAAAGGTATAAGTCTTGTAATTGGTGAAACTTCATCAGAGCTGTAAGTCTCTTCACAATAAATTTTAGGGTTCACTTGCTAAAATTCTGTTTTATTTTATCACACCTTCAGGTTGGCAAAATTATTTGTTACACTAATATCCCCGGAGTGAACAATATTGTACCCAATTCTTCACCCACATGTAATGTGGTAAAACTCAGATTTACGAACATTATATTATGTTTCATATATTCGTACAAACACCTCGAACAATCTATGTTGTAATACATAAATAAAATAATATAACGTGATTTTTGGAAAAGGAAAGAATTAAAAAAAAATAAATTAAAAGTATAAAATGGGACAATTTAAATTAGTAAATATTTAAGTAAAATTATTTAATATTGATATAATTCATAGAGTAAATATTTTTAAATAATAATGAAAATGTTTGGAAAAAGGACTAATTTTCCATGAATTTTCTGAGGTTGACATTATTCGTTTAAATCAGTATATTAAAAAATAAAAATGTTTTAAAGTTCATTTTGATTCTCTCTAGCCAGTTTCCTAACAATTTAAATATTTTTGATGTAAGTGTGTCATATCAAAGTCCAAGTGTCTCACAATAGAAAAATATTTTGAAATCAGAGGTTTTTCATAGATAATACTTTTCTCCTTTTAAACTTTACTGGTTTACGATTTAAATGAGTGTTTTACCAAAGTGTATTGAATGCTTTTTCGATACGATTTCTTGTCAAATGATTCACTGCTAACCATGTGGACCATTTATTTATTTATTTATTATTAATAAAATTTGATTCAGTTTTTAATTTTCAAACTTTGAAGGGGAGAACTGCTAAAAGGAAAGTTAGATTCCATTTAATCTTCGTAAGTTAATAGTCTTCATCTATTTTAGAGCAGATGAAACTGTTGAAACTGACTTATCCGTCCCTGGAAATTTAGAATTTTAAAATGTATTCACCGCAATATGATAGTGCTACTAACAATATTATAATAATAAATACAGTATATGTACATAGTGTATCATAAAACGGAATCAACGGACCAAATTATAAAAAATATAGCAAATGTGGTCAGTCCACATAAAATATTATATAAAATAAGGCCAGTACATGACATGGTCAGTAAAAGATTTTGAGGCAATACATGACATGTACAGTAAGTGTTATGGCCGTTCCATTCGGTAAATTCATGTCATAACCAGCAGGCCACATGTCATAACCGGTATATTGGACTAGTATATGACAACCAGTACATGATAGAATTGTACATTACGATGAACCAGTAAATCATCTAGGGGGTCATATATTACCCAAGTAATATGTAATGATTTTCCAATTACCAAGTTAAACCTGATGTAAAATTCAACGTCAGCGTGTTATGAATCCTAAAACCTTATTAGCAATTCTATCATAATAACATAAAAATGAAATTTTTGCAAACAAATATAAAAATTTTATAAATGTATATCAAAGTAATGTAAGTTATGAATTTAAATAAAAAAAGACTAATATGACTGCTCCACCTCCTTTAAATTGTTATCAGTCTAAAATATACTGAATGTGAATTAATGAACTTTAAGTGCTTTCTTGACTACATCAAATGCAAAGAGACAAATATTGACCAGTTTATTGTTAGTTGACAATAAATGTTATTACTAAAATGTTAGTCACCGTCTGCGAGTTATTGTGCAGTCAAATGTGAAACATTCTGATAGTCTTTACAAATGATATCCAGACACTACTTTAGCCATAGCGTTAGTTTTATGAAGGAAGCTATTTTTCCAATCACAGGAAATACATTATCCTCCAATAACATATCCTTCCCCTACCTTAAAAGTCCTGAACCCACTAAGCTCCAAGTTTTTGGATGCCGTATTTATTTGATAAATGTCTGACATTTGAACAAATAGTACACATTTTATTTATACTTTTTTTATTTTATACTTAAACAAAACATATTGTTTTGTGAGTTTTGATAGATTGTATGTGTGAATGTAAGATAGACAATAACTAGTTTATTTCAATTTGTAAATAGTTAAAATTACAAATATCGTGAAAGGAGTTAATTTGTTCGACACATATGAAGCTTCATTTCTGTGTGCTACCTGGTTTTGGTGTTGTATTTTTATTCAAATTTAAAAACGTAACGAATTACTAATAATTATAGAATAAGTTTATTAAAATATTTGTCAGTATGTGTGCCTTTCTTCAACATTACCATTTCGCTATACTAAGTCGTCGATACGTATAAAACCACATTTCCGTCGTAATCTGAGCAGAACAATTATTCACTTAAGCACTTATAAATAAATAGAGAGTATCTGGGAATTGCTAAACCCTACCAAAAATATGTGTGTCAGTATGTAGCCTATTCTTTTCTTCGACATTTTACCAATACGCTATACTCTGTCAGATATGCTAAGCTAAGTCGTCGATAATTATGTTCTTATCAATTCCGTCGTATTCTGAGCAGAACAACTCACTTAAGTACTTATTAATAGTGAGTATTTGGGAATTACTAAATCCTACCAAAATAGTTTAGTACCAAAAACAAGCATACAAATTTAACTAGAATAATCATTGAAGTACTAATTATTATGACGTTATACAACAAGATACAATTTGATATAGCCGCACAATTAGTGCAAGTTTATTCAACTTTTCTAACATGGTTCGAATATAACTTTTTAATTTATCTAAGGTGTATCATAGAGGCTACAGACTACTTTAGTTCCACTTTTTAAACCTCTTATCATGTCTTCAAAAAATTTTGGACACTGTAGATGAAACGTTTTCTACGGAGAGTGTGAGAAAGATGGCAAATAAAATACAAATAGCAGAAGATTGTGGTGTGCCTATGTAAATTGTATATACCCATTAAATACATCATCCCTTCTCCACAGAATAAATTTATTTACTTTTTCTCAAACAAGCAAACAATTTCAAGTTTTTTTTAAAAACGAGACTAACATATTAATTAAATGTAGCAATTTTGCCTCTTATAGACAAACTTTTTTAAAAGTTAATATATCAATAACTTTCTCAAATACAAAAGTTAATTGTGTCTTGCAATCTCTTTGAAAATTCCAAGTCCGACAGTCTAAAACAGAAATGGTTCATGGACGCCTTCATGGAGGTTGAATGTTTTAAGATGAAAACAAGCAATTTTAGTAATATTGGTAACACTTTGAGGTTAGTGACCTAAGGAATATGACTATCTGATAGACAAAGAAAAGTACATGTAGTGTGTATTTTCAAATAAGTAAAATTAAATATGAAATTAGCATCATCGATTTTGTTAAAACATTTTTACGACTCATTACGCTTTAAAAGCAAAAGCTGTTTGGTTTGTGAACTAAAATGGTCTAATATATAAAAATCTGCTTATCTACCTCTTATAGTCTTCAAAAAAGTTGTATTACAAAACTTTACTGTTTTAATCAGAATGGTGTTTATAATAACTGACTGGGAATATAGAGACGAAATTTAATTTGAATTGGTTCACTAACAACATTAATATTAGAGTCACGCATAAATTTATACAGACAATCCATCTCAATAGGCCATTAATCATTCATAAACTTTGCTATTATATTAGGACCAATTATTATAAACAGGCAAAAAATAATCACTGCACATAGAAGTACCTCACAATGTACCTTTTCACAAGTACATGTGCAACCATTATAATAAAATTGGTAAAATCCAAACCACTAACACAACACTTTTGTCTTTGTTCCCCAATGTTTAAGGAAAGGATTGTCCTAGAAAAAGAAATGCATCCATATTTTCTTGAATGTATCGTTTTAGGCTCCCTTAAATAAAAACAAATATTTTACAAACAGTAAAAATATATGTAAAAACGTCTATTTGTAGGTCACCATGATTTGTCGGAAATGTTAAGTATCCATTGAAATTATCATTTTGTCCAATTTGGCAAATAGATATGAGATGTATTTGCTAAAGCTACTGAATCATCACAAAATTATCTTAAATTTCACGAAATTTTAAAAGTGGATGTAACTTTTATTTCTTCATAAGTTTCTCAAAATCGCTATTTCGTTTTCGTCAAATTTTGGTAGTATAAAATGTAATCAAACTAATTCACTACGCCAAACTGGAATAGAATTTTGTTCTGACTAATTTACGAATATGAAAAACTAACGTTGTCTGCTATTCTCAGAAATTTCATTTCAATCGTAATAAATGCCTAAGCCAAGTGTTTGAATAAACTACAGAAGTTGGCGGCTCTATTTAAATATGGAAAATAACGAGACGAACATAGTCTGAATTCCCGACAAGAGCGAAGAGAGTGGAGGTTATTTTAGAGAAACTGTAGCGTTCCGTCCTATCAAATAGTCAAAGGGTTTTAGTATAAACGTTAACAGCTGTGAATTAATATAGACTCTATTTTATTACCTCATTCAATTTATATTAAGAGGAAGTTTTGTGCTGTAGAAGACATAAATGTTAGTATGTTAGTATATTTTGTCAATACAGTATATCTCTTTTTGTAGTTATGTGCACAAAAAATCGGAGATAGAAAGTTTGATGTATTTGAACAGTTTATATTGATGACGGTTCCCCTTTGATACTTACAAGCCAATGGGAACATAATGACACACATACATACATACACTGACACATTGGCATTACGTGGTTCGTTGCGTATTGAAAGAGTGAAAAAAAGATCGTTATTTAGCTATCTCTGTTATGACTAAAACAATAGCCAATACAAAGCCAAGCAGCCTAGCATGAAACATCGATTTACTGCACAATTCAAAAAATAAATTTGTAATCAACGTTCGCTTCGCTTACGTTTTCAATTACTTTTGTCAAACAAAAGCCATGCTTCACTGCGCCCTTTTGGGAGTACCTCTGTGAATATATAATGCATTTCATAGCGAGGATATTTTATTGATTTTAGTTTATCTAAAGTTATGTTTGTTTTATGTTCTAATTAGTAAATTAACACTTCAGGAAGTCCTGCTTGAGTTGCTTTCTGTTGATCTCTAAACCTTCGAAACAAAAGAATATCCATTGACTATTAATTTTACATGTCTGTTTTTTTTTTAGGATTATATTGTTAACTTGTTTATATATAACTGTTAAAGGCTTATACTGTCTTTTAAGACTAATTTTTCTAATGTTTTATATTTTTCATTTGTTTCTGGTGTAAGGGTAAAAAATAATTACACTCATTGTCGCCTGAACTTTAGTAATCAGATTAAACTCAAAGTATTTAAAGCGATTTTATTTATTAATCATGTCCATTAAATACGATATTCGGCTTTCAAAGTACATTTTTTTTAAATGCATTTAAGATTTCACGTATTGTTGGATGTTTTATTAAAATAAAATACATCTGTCAAATAATCACATTATTTACGAATTAAAAGTACTTTTATTATATTTAAATTATTATAAAGTCAGAATAATATGAAAGTTAAGTTTGGATTTTCAACTAATTTTATGTACTCAATTTAAATTTTAAAACCCTAGAATCTAAATCTTCCGCTTTTTTATTTTTTAAACCAACATTTTAAATTTCAAAAACATGCTTGGTAACATTTCTTTTCAGACCAATCCAAAGCCAAATTCCAAAAACAATCTGAGGTTGTGGACTTCCGTGAGTCTATATGTATTGTCTATATGGGTAGGCTATATCCAATTTGGTTTCTCAAATTTTCCCATTAGTGACGTGGCTGTACTCAGATTTTTGAAATTTTATTTGACCCACAGAAAAGTTTCATAAAATAATGAATGTCGTAGACAAATTGTTGAAAACCCCATCTACACAGTTCAAATTATAAATTAATAAATACATGGGGGAACATTCAGTTATGAAATTCATTGCTTTAAATATGCATACTTCGAAAAGACTACGCACTACAAGTACGAACACTATTGACCTAAAAGACGGATATATCGCAGGGAGAAAAATAAATGGCCTGCTAGTTCACCAGATATGACACACTTGATTATTTTATTTTTTTAATAACAAGTTTTTTAGATTAATCCTATTGACATAATCGAATTGACAAATCGGATAATTAACCAAGCTGCACTCCTGAAGTGATGGGGAAGGTAATGAAAGGTTATCTTGTAAGATTATCAGACTAACAAAGAGTACTAGGAAAGCATATTCAACATTTATAGTAAGACTCTGAGAAAACTTTGATTGTAAAATTTACATTTTGGAACATTTGGTACATGGAAAATTATTTTTACACCTATTGTTTATTAACGTATATTCCAGACTCTCAATTGATATGTTATTTTGGTTATAGAAATTTGTTAACAACTTATGTTACGAACTAATAAAAAGTAATCTAAAGTAACATGTGGTTCTAATATTTGGTGTAATTAAGTAATATTTAGACTTACTTTTTGCTTTTGAGAACACTATGTACAGGATACGTAATTTCCAATACATCTTGCCATATCTTACATAATATTAACTGAATAAAAAATCATTATTCACTCAGCTCTGCAGAAAATGTTTAACATAGTGTTTACAAAATGACAATTTTAAAACAGCATTACCTGATTGTTAATAAAGATAAATTAAAAATGCAAATGGTTACCGTTTGTAAAAAATATATAATGTGTTATTAAAGAAACAACATTATGCACGTAGTACAGCATGAACTTATACTTATTACACATAAGAAAAAAATATTTAACTCAATTGTCAACATTTAAATTTTATTATCGATATAATATATCTTGAACTTGTTATTACAAACAAGAAAAACTATTTAACATAAATTGTCAAAATTAAATTTATTATACACATAGTACAGCTTTCACTTGTTCTTATTACACATAGGAAATAATATTAAATGTCAAATAAATTGTCAAAATTTAAGTTTTATACACAGAGTACAGATTGAACTTGTTCCTATTACAGATAGGAAAAAACAATTAACATAAATTTAAAAAAATTATTATTTATACACAGTACAGCTTGAACTTCTTAAACAACATAAGAAAAAATAATTAACTTAAATTTTCAAATTTTAAATTTATACACATAGTACATCATGAACACATAGTAAGTGTTCTTATTACACATATGAAATAATATTAAAATTACCATAAATTGTCAAAATTTATGTTTTTTACATATAGGAGCCTACAGCTTGAATTGGTTGTTATTACACATAGGAAATAATATTAAAGTTAACATAGGCCTACATTGAAAAATTTGAGTTCTATACATATAGTAACTTACATCTTGAACTTGTTTTTATTACACATAGGAAAAATAATAAAAAAATATTGTCAAAATTTTAATTATTATACACAATAAGGCAATTTGTTTGAATTATACATTTTTCAAGTTATATTGTTTTAATAAAAATTTTAGAAATTTAAATAGGGACAAAATACTAAAACTTATATAGATTCATATTAAATTTTGCTTTTGAAAAAACTCCAATGACTATGACAGTATAACAACTTTCTATTATAGTTCCAGATATATTAGGATTAGTATTATTCCCTTATATAAGTACTCTAAAATAAAAAGCTTATGTAATCGGAGTATACAACGCTTTCTTTGAAGACAACCTTACAAAAAAAAAATAAAAATAAATATAAAAAAATATAAAAAATAATAATAAATATCTTAATCGGAAATATTAAATAAAATAAATATTTAGCTTTTAAGTAAACTTACTGAAAACCAAAATTAATTTGTTTTTTAGAATCGATAATTGAAAGCGAACTAATATAATAGATTGAATTAAATTTACAGTATTCAAATTTATTAAAGATTTTATGGTTTGCATAAAATTACCGATAATTATTGTGTAGAGGACATTTTATGAAGTTTTAAGATATTCAATATTTAAAACTTGAATAACCATCCATAACATTAATATTAACCTAAAACTCTATAAATGCACTTTTTTTAAAACATAAAAGTGGATTTAATAAGTAATTATTTAAGTAGTATTCTATATTTAAGCATAATTAGTAAGTTTATTAACAGTACCCAATTATTGTTATGAAGTTATATTGGCTAAATTAGTGTTGTTAATATATTATTATGATACCATCCATAAAAATAATATTAACCTAAAACTCTAAAATAATATGGTGATAATAATAAATATGATTTGTAAGAGATTTTAGTTTTGTATTTTAATTGTGTGCAATATTAGTGCACGTTTAATATATAAGGACAGTCAAGTAAAACAACTCATGTCAGCTAAAGCTATGCCAAGAAAACCACTTTTCTCGTTTTCAGCAACGTTTTGGCAACAACTTTACACAGCCTTAGCAACTACTTAGGGTCGTAGCAAGTTGTGCGACCTTGTCACTTTCAGTTTAAACACAATTTACGACTCCTAACAAAAATCTCTCATCTTGACCTATATGTTATTTGTGCCTATTTATGATTATTTTCTTAGAGGAATCAGTTTTAAAGTTGTTTAAAATAATGGTTTTGAATTATCGTTTTAAAGTTACAGGACAATTATGAATTGTTCATATACTGTTTTAAGAATTAATACAGAAGCTATGTCAATCTAATTATAAAGTTATTTGTAACAATGAAAAACTTTAAGATAACAGCAAGCCTACTCTGAATGAGCTAAGACTTAAATGTAATACAGGAGAGAAGAAAAGAAATCAATACATGAGAAATTGAAATTGGTTCTGAGCACTGAAGACAATGTCAATTTGTTGTAGTTTTACCTAGAACTAGTTTAACTTTGGATAGAAGTAGGCTTTGTTCAACAGATCAGAAGTCGGTTCCATGCATAGTATTGCATACTGTAGTTCTTAAATTTACAAGAAAAATTTAATCATTAAAAATATTATTTCAAAGAGTTTTAAATTACATAATTTAATTTTTTTAAAGATATTATTGAGCATATTGATAAAGATTTATAAAATTTGATGTTTGATGAATATATGAGAGATGAAGTTAACAAAAGTATTAAATGAAATTATAAACAGCTTACATAGTTTAAAACCATATTTGTCAAATTAATGATATATGAGTTTTAGTAGTTTTAAATAAAACACAAATGTCTATACAGATACAATCCAACAAGGATATTTTCAATAAAGAATATCCCTGGTACATTATTCAATATTATTATTTTTAATTGTGGAATATAAGAAAGTATCATTTTCCGAAAATATTGTTGGCTAGAATGTCCACAATATTCCGTCAGATTGATTTTATACCTTTGACACGGGATATTTCTTTTATATACAATCCTTCATGTCAATTACATAATGATAAAATTTTCATTTAAACCTTGTCGTTTTCTGTACTTTTGTCAAGCTATTAATAATAATAAATTGCTCAAGTATTTGTAACTACGAATTTAATAATGTAAACTTAAACAGAGTCACACCGTAAAAAACTTCGATAAGAAAATGCGACTTCTTTATCAATACAATATTTTTGTGGTCTAGACGAGTGTGAAGCTCATTGATTATACATCCATTAAAACAAAACACTCTACTTTGTTGTTAAATTTATTTTGAATAAATACAAAGTAGTAGATAAACACTCAACGGTAGCCGAGATCTCAACGTGTTTATATTTTAAGTCAATATCGTAATATATAAATAATATGTATAATATATTAGTTAGTAATATGTGTAGTTAGGAGGACACCTCTGCTTCGTGACATCAGAGACTATTTATATCCCGTGAATACACCAGCATCCAACATATACTTGAACACTCATAGTTCATTCATATCTAGTTTTAATGTAACTTAGATTTTACTATGTTGCTTTAGTAACTCCCTAGTATTACATTGTTAATTTATAAAATTATTTAAATGATAAACTTGACACATGATTGGCCTTGGTGTGATTTTGAATGGTAAAAAATAGCGTCAATCTAAAGGTTAGGTTTGGGGGAGAACATTGAAGTGAGTCTTAGTAGATGTGATAAGTAAATCACCTGACCACCTCTCAACAACGATGTTTCATAATGCGGTGGAGTGGCAGTACTGTCACCTTGCAATATTGAATATGTTAAAATTGGGAAAATGATTTTAAACAAATTTTGGTACTATTTATAGATGTATTATCCACACCAATCCATTGCACTTTATATTATAGGCTATTAATAGTCCAGTAATAGAACATTTTAAAATTAGTTGCCACCTATTTCCGAATTTGGTAATTCTAAAATTACACATGGATAATATTTTCGTTTGAGTGTGGATTGGTCTATGACACTTCTCTAATTTACTTGTTATCAACATTTTTTAATATATTTAGAGTTGACCTTCTGAGACACCATAGTTTATTTCCATTTGTTATGTTAGATAATCTGTTCAGAATATTTAGGTAAGGTAATAATAATCTGTGTCGGTCAGGCATTGGTATTTGTATAAAGTGTGAGAAAGTTGTGGAAAGTTTACATTCTGTCTCTCTGTTTGTACATTTACAAGCAATGATTTAGCAAAAACTGTTGAAAAGGTTTTCTTTCATAATTTATGACTACAAAGTATTCATCATAAATCTATATTTAAGAGTACGAAATGTAAACCAAAATATGTTACGTTTAATATCACAATATCAGTACTAATCGTTGAAGTTAAATCTTAGTAAATTTAATTAATATACTTACGTCATAAAAAAAGTTTATGGTAGTGATTGCGCAAAAAATAAACAAAAAATTAAGTACTACAAAATTAAGGATACAAATCAGGATGAACGTTATTGAATACTCTACAAAATCCAAATACAATGTAATTCATAGTTATTATATTCAAATGTAAAGTTGTGTTTCTGTGTATATGTGTACTTGATATTGGTTTGGCAGAGTTAATTTTTAAGAAATTAATTAAAGACTATATTTAGGTTGTCCATACACAACTACTGAAAATTCTGCAAATAAGTATTCCATGTATGTTTGTTATATAATACAGAATCGTCTGAAAGCAAATGCATGTTTTTATTGGCAGGATCATCTGATAGTCATTAGGTGGTGGGGTGGCATCGTGTGGAGCATCAATCTTTCCTCAGTAAACAGTTTTACTACAGAATATAACAAACCGTGCAATTGACAAACAAAATAAATTAAAGTACGAAATCATTTATTTTGAAAAATATGATAAATTAATTTCGTTGTTTGATTTCTTACTTTAAGTAAAGTATTGTATTGGCGATAGTTTTAACATCACGTTTTAAATTGGCATTTCAAGCTTCATGGAAAAATAAAAGACAGAGATCTAACACAACAATACATGGAAGAAGATATAATCCAGCTAGTGTACTTCTTGATTTTTCCACACCCATATTCACTATAAGTATGCCCCTAAGCCACATTCCTCTTACCTATCAGATTTCTCTTGATCAATTTTTATTATTTTCTGACCCAGACACTATATTCGAGTGCTAGATATCTTTATTTTATGTTTATCTCTTCCTTTTATTCTTCTCAAAAGAACAAGGAGAAAATATTGAGCTTTAAATATTCAGATCATCTTGGTGTCAATTTAATTATTCAAATATTTCGTGTTATTTAATATGGAAATGTCATTTTAATTGTTCTCAATTCATTAACTTACTGTAAACAACAAAAATCACTTTAGTTTGATGTTAATTTATCTATTTAAATATACAACTTATGGTCATCTGACAACATGTTCTGATCACTTCTTATGTTACAGACAAATTTCTTGGTGATTTCAAGTAGTATAACTTCCAAAACTCGGAAAGTTAACACATTCCTGATATATTATTTTGTTATTTATTAGGAAGAGAAGCAAGAACACAGTTTTTACGTTGAGAAATGGGAATCACACTTGGGATTACGTTATTCTCGATTTTGGGATTTGTAAAATCCTCACATAAATTGGAGCAATCCCTGCGGGATTTCCAACCTTGTTATGGAGGAATAACTACGATACTTGATACACATGCAGTAAACATAACATTATTATTACGGCAATTAGATTTTCGTCTTAAACAAGGAAGCTCTTGTTTGTAATAAAACTGAGATTATGTTAAATCAAGCATTTAATAGTTATTGGCTCTAATTAAAAACCTCCTCCATTTCAAACCCAGGATGGGAGTTTACAATAGTAACTTCAGATCTTTATTTAACTCAAATACACTTTTACAAAGCTACTACTATTATTACTTTAGATGTATTTAATATCGATAACTTACCGTTCCTGTATAAAATTTCAGCGATGCACAATTTGTCTTTTTTTCATAATATTTCTTAATCAATTATTTGTGTAATTTTTGTTGCTACAAATTTTGTAGGAGAATTGGATTTGTTACAAATACTATTGTTGTGTTTCTAATTTTTTCTTATGTAAGAATATTAATACATAGGTATACCTAAGATATACTATGTACGTAATAAACAATTCAAAAGTGAAATTCCAGAATTATTTTTGCTTTTAAAGTTACAAGACAATAACTACTTTTATTTTTGTAATCATTTTATATTCCTAAAATTGAGTTGTGTTCCATTACATGCAAAAAATTTAAAAACATGTGAAAATGGTGACGGATTTTATTGTTTTATGTTGGATCGATTAAAAGATACGAGTAAAATCTGTTTAAATGTCGTCCCTTTGAAAAATTCTAAATATAATAGTATATTTCAATAGATTTTCGAATAGGCATTATAAGTCAAAAGGCAAACCTTAAAACAAGCGTTTTATTTTAGGATAAAGTAATTGATGAGCTAAATTATACAAAAGTGTTGCCACTGATTTTCTCATGTTTTCAGTTTCTGTCAAAGTTGTATCTCTTTAAATATTTTGATGAAACTAAGTTTCTATGATATTGGGAAATCAGAAATCAGTCTATGCTGTTTTATCGTAAGGCACATGACATTATCTCTGGAATGATAATTAATCAATAGAATAACAAATAACTAAAGTAACATATGTACTGTATTTGTTTAGTAAATCTTGAAGCGAGAGACATATCTCATTACAATATTATGTATTTTGTGAGAAATGTGTTTACACAAACAAAACTACAATATGTAACAAATTTATAAAAGTAAAGACACAGGAAATTATCCATTTAAATAGCCAATAGGAGACGAGTTTTAGTATGAAGCAGTAGATACCATCGTTTATCAGTAAATCCTGTCATGATTCACTAATCAGGAATCTGGGTCACTTTACAGGAATTGATCACCCATTGGCACTCTGAGATTACCAATTCAAAATAGTTTTCAAGCTGATTTATTAAATATGCAGTAGAAATATCAGGGCAAAACAACGTAATTGAATGTAATATTGTATAAATATTAAGGATGATTAATTGCTTGACAAATCCCATTATCCTGTGCTGGAAGATATTTTTATTTAAAACGTTTACTTTTAATAGTTTAGAAATGATGACAATTTCATTAATTTAGTTTTTAATCAAGTTCTTTAAAATAGCTTTTCTATATGTTTTGAGTTATTTAATAATTTTGTATTCCAATGAAAATCCTTCATATTGTCTTCATTTTGAATATGTCAAATGAAAAAGTATTTATAGAGAATAATATTTTAAGACAATTTTATTCTGAGCAATGTTTCGAAATATTTCACAGTTATTGAAAGGGGGGCTCAAAGTGTTTTATTAAAATGAATGGTTCGGCCCTAGATTCAAAATTACGTTTTTAATTTAAAAATTTCAAAATATAAAATCAGTACAAATTATTAAAATGAATCTAGTCAACATACCTATAATTTTGTAAGACGACTATATATATATATATATATATATATATATATATATATATATATATATATATATATATGTGTGTGTGTGTGTGTGTGTGTGTGTTTGTTTTGTGTGTGGGGGGGTGTATCTCTCTAATAATTTTCTAACCTCTTATATTGAGAATTAATCTCCCTAACAATTTCATACTTTAATTTTTTTCTATTTCAAACTTAATCTTGCTTAAATAGAAGAAAATAATGTGTGTAACAAATAAAGAAAACTCTATGAATAATTTTGTATACATAATAAAAGTTTTTTACACTCTAAAGAAAAAAACCTAAATAAATTAAATTGTAATAATTTACAACATAACTTAAAATTTAGTAATAACACTTCATTTTAGATACATACAGATATAAATAAATATTGAGCTTGGCTTGAGAGATTACATAAAATTCACACATAATAATACGTTTATTAATTTAATTGCGTTTCAACTAATGTCGCCATCTTCAGTGATGCATGACCTACAATAATCTAAGTATATCGATTTAGTATATAAATTACAGTTATAGTTATAGTTTAAATATTGTAATTGATGCATTATAGAAGTTGATTCAGTTTGACGTTGAAAGGGGTTTGAATTATTAGATGTTTGTGTGAAATTGTTTAAGTTTAATTTTAATTAATATGGAAACCAGATAGAATATTAAAATTTTACAGTTGAAATCAATGTGGTATTGAACTCTAGATTAATGATATCATTTTTAAATACACAAAACAGTAAAACACAATGGTAAAGTTGTGTATATAATTATGCTTCCCTTCGTTCTCTAATTTATCTAAGTTCCCTTAAATACATTATTCCTAACGTAATGAATATTAAAATTATGTTATGGTCTATTATACAATGCTCTCTAAATCTAAAATAGTTTTGTGTTTACTGACCATAATTATGAATCTCCATTTTATGCAGTATGGATCTGCATTACATACATTATAATTTATTATGTGAATACACTGTTACCAAAGTTTGTTTTTTTGAATTTCAATGAGGAAGAGGTCCTTGAAATTTTAATTTTTGGAACCAGGTTGGTAACATGTTTGAAAGAAAAGAATTGGAATTTCTATTGAATTGCGATTTATTTAACTAAAAATAAATTAAGTCAACCATTTACACCAAAAGCTTGTAAACACAGATTAGCAATTTGACTTATCTAATTATTAAACAGAAATTTATGAAAGTTAACAATTGAAAATATTAATAAATTTTTATATTATTACATGCCCCAAAAAGAAAGTTTTACATTATGTTTGAATTCCCCCCCCCCCCATACAATTAGTTACTGAGTGAATTTTAAAAAAGACAAAGAAACAATTCATCAAAATATTAAAGTTAGAAAATTTAGTTTCTAAATAAAGTATATTAATTAAGATTAACAGCTTTGACTTATGAATTACACATAATCTATCACAATTTATTAATTAAATTTCTAAAACTAAGTTGGCCAACTGAAAAGAAAAAGATTAGTTTTGAACATGTATTTTAAGAAAAGTAAATTTATTTATCCAGATTATATTTTAAAAAGAGAAAAAAAGAATTTATATTGACGTCAATAGTTTTTTTAATTTTGAATATTAACCCCTTTGGGGTAGTGAAGCCGAAAAATGCATGCGATCCCATCCGAATTTATTTTTTATGTTTTGTACATATGTTTTTTTTTCTTACAAAAGAAAAATTACAAAATCTAGCTCATTTACATTTAGAATTATTACACAGAGACAGTTCAAGTTTATATATATATATATATATATATATATATATTTTACTAAGGTACACTTTCAGACAAAATCGTTCATTATTTTGATTTTTCTACTTTTTTGTTTATGACTTAGGAAGTCCTCAGCTTTTGCATGAACTTGAAAATCTGCTTAAGTTAATTTCTTGTTCCCTCTTGCTTTAATCAGCTTTTGCTACACAGAAATGATACATGTGACGGTTAACAAAGCACAAGCAATCTTAGACAGGTTTATGAGCAAGATATTTTTATGTAATGAAGTTATATTTTCCAAAAAAGCAATTTTTCTAAACGTAAAATGCTATATATATATATATATATATATATATATATATATATATAAATGTATTCACAAATAAATTACAAAATGACATTCCATTAATAAAGATAGAAAGTAAGCTTTTGCTTTTGTCTGAATTCTAAACTGGCACAATTTGCAAGCAATTAAAATAAATGATTCATTAATTATTGTCTTGATTTTATAATTAGCTCAAAATTATAATTTAATTTTATACTGATTTTATAAGGAAGGTTAAATACTTTTGATTTTAAGATAATATGACTTTACGTTTTAAAAGAAATGACAGATAACCTAAAATTTAATTATGATTGAAAAGATTTCTAGATTTTGCATTCCTGTAATAAAAAAAATACATATTTCTTAATATGGTTAACTTAATCTACTCAAAGGAAGATCACTGTGTTACCTGGTATGAAAGAGAGAAACGCTTACGAAGTTCTAACATGAAGAAAGACCAATGTTAACCATTCCATGGAAATATGTACATTAACGCACGTTTTTATTTTAATATCGGTTCATTTTAATATAAAATTGTTCTTGTACAGAAATCTGGTTATTTTCCCTTTAAAAAAAAAAAAAACTTGAGAAGACTATTTCACGGACACAAGATGACGTGCGCACAACATTTTGAACCGAACGTTTTAGACTCTGTCCTTGAAGTGAATGCGAAGGTCGAGAGCAAGGTTAAAGTCGAGTGAGGTCGCCTTCAGAGCTTGTCAACCTTTTTTAGAAATGTTAAAATTAAACTGCAATGTAGATAATTTAGACGTTACAACACAACACAGAGAATCAGCAATGAACTGAACTGGTGGTACTTCTAACAATCAGTGTAAAGAATCAGTATTGAACGGAAATGACTTTACAAATAAAGACCGATAGTGAGACTCTTACATTTTCCCAAAACTCACGGTTTTAGTGTAGAAACGTGTTTCCTAATTAAACACGAAACTTATATTTAACCGGTCGTAGCTAGCTTTCACTCATAATAATGAAGAGAAGTCGTACACAAGAAGATAAATATAAACACAAGTGAAGGACTGGAATTAGTTTAATTATAATGTAAAGATACAATGTCCTAGGAGCATTTTGGCGATAAGAAAAACAAGGATTCCCGGAACCACAAAAACAAGTTTATTTTTGTGGATAGAGGAATCCATGATTTTCTTATGATAATTTTAAGGTTAGGAAATTAAATTAGAACATGATTTCTAATAGTATATCAACGGATAATGACTTTGTAGTATTTATCTATTTTTTATATATTTTTTTACTAACGTAAAAGTTTAAAAATCAAGATTCACTAAAACTTTATTTTTGAAAAACAGTAAGGTATTTTATTTTCTTATATACTTCTTGTATAACTTATAGTGACAGTCCAGTGTCAGTAGAGTTTATGTGTACGTGGCAGATGAGGATGATGACTTTTTTATTGTGTTTTCATTCAATTCATGATATATATTTATATATATATATATATACTGAATTTAGTTCAAATAATCTATATATAATAATTATAACTAACATATATTAATTATTTATCTAAATTAAATACCGTATATGTATGTAACAATAAAAAGACTGAAATATAATAATTAAAAAATACAAAATATGTACTGTAATTCTGATTTCAAAATAGTAAAAGTTCTACTAAATTGTAAATATATATTTAGTAAATTTATCCGTAAAAATTTAATTGTTAAGCAAAAAAGTTTTGAAGTTAAATTTAAAAAAATTATTATAATAATCTAATGGAAAGAAGTTAAGTAGGCCTACTATAAAACTTTATACTTTGAACAAAACTTTCCTCCAACAAAGTTATGGTAAATAATTACTCAAAGGAAGCTTGTGGCAACACTTGTTAACAGAGTTACCCTTTCTAGAAATATCATAACTTCACCTAACTTTTAGTATCCTACTTATGTCAGAGTCTCTTATGGAGATATTATAGAAGGAGATTCATTTTATTAAAACTTCTTAAAACGAAGAGAAAAGACTGAAATAAATTATTACCTTTACATAATAGCATAATAGCTAACCAATGACTTCAGAGTAGTGGATTATTTGTCTCACTTCAATGGTAGACTGTCTCTCGGTAGAATATTCTCACAATTACATGTGCACAGACGCAAAAAAATATTACAAATAATATTATATTATATGTTGGAAATGGTTATAAGGAACTTAATATATATGTGAAGGTTATTTTTTTTAATAATGTGTAAACTCTTTTACAAAAGAGCACATTCTGTACTCTCATTATTGTTACTCTTGGTACATTACTTTTCTTTTTTCAATCTTAACAAATACTTTGTTAACCAACATTATTCCCTTCTAATTCGGGTTCTTCACTGCGAACTATTCACTCTCAGTTTCGTGGTTACTTTCGTTGATAACAAATCCATAGCTGTAGAAACTCATAAACCCATACTAACGTTACTTCCTCTCGTTACTCATTACATGACATCTAAGAGTCTTTAAAACGAGATAGTAGATAAAACGAATTTTTATAATGATTTTAACAAGACTGCACTTATATTTTTCAAGTTTTCTAATGAACAGAAAATATAACAAATAAGTTTTACCAAAATAAATTAAAAACTATCAAGGTTCATTCTCAACAAAACATCCTAATTGTAAAATACTAGTGATATGTACATTAATATCTCACCTGAAATATTTGCAAAAATGTCTGGAATGCTAAATTGCTTCAGAGTCACAATTGGCAACTAAATTTTTTTATTAATTCACGCTAGTGACAATCCAAACTTTCACACTTTAAAAGGACTTATAGATTTGTACTAATCTTGAATTGACAATGCCAAGTCCTGTGGGAAGATAAGAGAAGAAGCAATTCAAATCGTAATTATCACAGTTAGCTAATTCTTTATTGACAAACTAAATGGTTAATTATTTGAAAATGATAACACTTAAATATACATAATATTTTACATTCAACAAAAATTTCAAACAAAAATATATAAAAAAAAAAGAAAAGATTATCAGCATGAAAATCATTGAGGAAATATATCTTTAAAAAAGCAATATACATTGATTTGATAAATCTTGATCATCCAAGCAACGAAATAGTTTGTAAATAAACTGAATTAAGTTTAGATCCGCAAAAAAATAAATAATAATACTCAAATCTAACAATATTATACAAATATAACAAAATGACAAGACAACATTAAATTTAAAGCTAAATTATAAAAACCGTTTTTTTTTAAATATTAGATCTTGCAGACATGAAAAACTAAAAATTTATAGAAACCCAAATATAGTTAACAAAAATTTAAATAATACCAACCCAATAATACCAATAATGTCATGAACCAGTAACATGCAAAACGCGACTTAGTTGCAACAATAAAACTGAAATAGAAACTATTGTCAAGAATTAGGATACTTTTAGTTACGAATATAATGAAGTTATTTTTAAGAAGCCAGTATGATAACAATAATTATTGTGGGAGACCTGGAAAAGTGATGAAATTGCTTACCTTACAAGCAAGTAGAAGTCATTGACGCTATAATGATATATATAATCCCATTTGTGCGTAGAAACTTGGCCATTGGGCCAAGATTGATCAAGGGAAGGTGCTGTAGGAATTATTGAAGATAACCAGATGGACTTGGTGATTAAGAGCTTCCTGGGAGTATAATTTCTTGAAGATAGCCAGATGAATTTGGCGAGTACGAGCTACCTAGGAGTATTGAGAACTCAGACGACCATCCATGAGTGACAAGCAGGGTGAGCAAACTTCGTGCATAAACCTTGTAATTATTTCAGAGACAAGTAATTAAAACTATAACGTATAATCAGATCTGTGAGACACAACAATTAGAGTCATTTTAGATTACTAGTAATAATAAAGATATTTAGTATTGTAATAAGATATGAGATAGTCATTGTTAATAAAGATTAATAAAGATACTAAACCACTGATTTGATTATATTGAAATAAAGAACCCAGGCAGTTTAACATTTATTTGTAAAATAGGTGAAGAAAATGAATTTAATAGTAGAAAATTAAAAGATATTTAGAATTAAAAACTTGTTTTTTTATAAAAATAATAGAAGAAAACACAAAAGAACCCATTTCCACTCGCACCGGATTTAAAAAAAAAAAAAAAAAAAAGAAGTTTTAAATAATTCTTAGAACCGCAAATATAAAAATGAATCCCAAAGCATTCTGATTCAAGAAACACTGCAAACATTTAGAAACAACCAGAGTAATATAGAAATCAAAATAATATCTGAATTGAAAACTGTAATGAACATTTAAAATAAAAGCATAAACCCACATATTTTAAAAACAACTTTAAACTAAAAGTTAACACATGACATAACAGAACAAGAAACACATTCTCACAAATCAAAAGTACGTTTCAAACATACGATCACCAATATTGGGGAAAAGCTTACAAACATAAAATTAGTAATACCCTAAATTAGTATTTATTACGAACAAATTTAAGGAAAAGCTGATTACGTGATTTTAATAATAATAATGATAATTTAATAACCCTTATAATTAAATTTATTATTGATAATTTATATTATTTATATCCTACCAGTAAGGAGTACTTTAGTCTGATCTTAATTGTCTATACTGACGTCGATCACAAAATGCATGTTATTGTTATATATATTATGAAACTTGATTACTTTACAACATCTAGTTTTATTTTTCCTACCCATGGCTACACGTTTTTAATATTTGGTTTGACAAAAATTACGGCGATGCAAACATTGTTAATTAAAATTGTTAAATTGGCTAAACAAGCTGGGCGGGGCGTGACAAGTTGTTATTTTTAGTAGGTGGGCTTGTTTACTATTTTGTTTTTATAGGCTGGATTTGTTAAATAAACTAAATAAAACTTATCGGAACGTAAACTTTTGTATCGACGTAACACTAATTATTTAAAACTCAACAATCAACATACGAGATAATTGCTGTTTGTCCCGACTCGCCAAACATTGACAAAACAGTCTTGTCTGATAAATATACCAGTAGTTAAAAAAATACTCAAATTAAAATTGTGGATCTTATTCATAAAATATTTGTGAGATTTTATAGCAATTTAAAAGTTAAAACGTTGTTATTTTTATGTATGTCATATAATAAATTTGATCTATATAATAGTGAGAACAACCTCCTGGTGGGTAGAGAGTGCAAAAATATCTCAATAGTTAACAATAATAGGAAATTATTTTTAAACGATTAAACTGCAAGTAGGAAGAAAGAAGGAACACAACTACCATTTAGACAAACCATTTTGAAATTTCGATATAAATTTGAAATAACAGGTTATGTACACAAAGGAAATAAATATGATCCAGTTACTATATCGAACAGGAACATGGTAGCTTTTGATAGTGAAAGAAACGTATAAACTGGACATCTTTTCCAGGTCATACCACAGATCGTAACGCCGGCCTGGTTTCAAGTTGTATTATCTGAGATTCTCATCGATGGAAAACTAGAGGCGGCATGGTTAATTTTCTTGACAATTCTTCGTTTGTTTAAAAATTAATAAAAAATATTATTTTTATACAAAACCTAGCTTATCAGTCATCATTTTTCTCAAAAAGATGCATAGAATTCATCTATGTAAAAAAATAAAATAAAAATTTTAAACAGTTTTGGAGTAAGTATGTTACATGTGAAAAACGAAGTTATCATTTTTCAGGAAAAACCTGTATCATCCAAAATCAAAAGCTTACGACCTTTTTCTAAGATATACAAAAGTGTTGTGTAATATTTGTGAATATATTTAGAAAAAAAAATTCTTACATTTTCAAAATTTAAAAACTATTTTTACGAAAAAAGGTAATTTGATCATTTTCTTTTCACAAATTCACTAAAAATAGTAATATATATCTTTTACACAACTTCTATGTGTCATTATATTTAGAAAGATGCATAGAATTTATCTGTGTAGTGAAAAAAAAGAAAAGATAGATGTAAAACAATTAGGGTTACTATGTAAAATATTCAAATATCGTATAGTAACGTAGGCAAGCATTTCACAGAAATGGTATTGTACACCATACTAAAATTTTTTTTGATTTTTTTAAAGTATTACTAGAGATTTGTAATATAATTGTCAATATATTTAGGGGGGGGGGAAATAATAATTTGTTACATTTTCAAAATAAAAATAACGATTTCCCCTAAAAATTGATACTCTGACGAGTAAGGTTAGGTTTGACACCTCGGCAATTTAGGCGTAATTAGTAACTTTCTAAAGCTATGCCTAAGACAAAATCATTAGATTTCACTAAAACAATATACTTTACAAAGAATAACACACATATTCAATTGTATAATCAAATAAAACACTCAATATAAGAAAATTTGCTTATAGCCTAGATTTACAATTTACCTCTTAGGTTATCCCAAATATAAACCACTCACAAACTAGAAATTCACTCAAAAACATAAACTTTAGAAATAAAAACACATATATTGTAACTTGTATACACAATTTATATACAATTTGTATACACAAACCTTCAAAATAACAAATATCTAACCCCAAAACAATATGCGCCACGCCTTTTATACGTATTTGAATTCACGTCACACAGTTGCGTATGTTGCGAGATCAAAACAAAAACTTGTAAGTATCCATTGCCTATATCATGTACTACCAACTTGTAGAATGAAATCTCCTCTACAACATACTATAAAGAACGATTACTAAATATCGAAAGAAAAATGGATTATGTCATTTCGTTAACTGCAGCTAATGCCAATTGAATTTCGTGCTGTCAGGTTTCTACTATAGTCAAGTAGAAATATCTCTGGATCTGTGATACGCAGAAAAATTTGTAATCTTCGGTTAGAAAGAGAAACATGTGATCTATAGAACTGTGTTTTGGTCGACTTAATTGACAGAAAAATAGAATTGTAATCATATGGGAAAAAATGGAGTCGCTTTTAATAAAAACTGCAGAATTCAAATCTACGATTTTATGCATCAAAAATATGCGAAATTCACCAATTTTTGGAATATTATTTATAACGTTTTGTGGTTTTTTTGCATGATTATGCATCTACGGAACATTAGCTTTCCAACGGTATTTAATTTATTGCGATAGGACGATTCTATGTGGGCGTATTGTTGAATTGCAAAATACATTTTTTCCGGTCGATAGACTAGACCATGCATTAAAAGTCGACCCGTTGAGAGGGTCGGTGCCGCTTCTATGGCCACGACCGGCGTTTTGTTTAATTTTACTAAACAATAAAAAGAAATGTAGTTCTAATAAAATGCATTATTCAAGTGAAACTTAATTTAAGTTGACCGTATCTGTAAAGCGCCATAATATTGTTAAATGATTATCATGATATCACTGTAATTTGGGGGCAGTTTGGAATGGTCTGAGCTGTAACGTTGTTTTTGATCACATTTGTATTCCTTTCTTTGAAATCTTTTGTTGGTGTTTACAAGAATAAATTGGAAAACACTCACAATCCTTAGATTACACGGGAGTCTATATCTTCTTATAACAAAAACCATTTTATGCAATTAGGCCTACCTCACAAGCAGTCAGCCATTATATTCCAGCGACAACAAACTACTATCGAGAGTTATTTAAACCTGAAGTTTCTTCTAAAGTGGATTGGTCGCCAGAGTCTCAGAAAATACCACCACCTTCACCTGGCGAGACACAAATGTATTTATTTGTCTGAGGGATTACTAAAGACGTAACTCTTCTCTAGGAAACAATGTTCAGTGAATGTTTCAAAACAGTTCATCGCTTGTGAATTTACTGTGGAGTGACAACTACAAAACTCATCAGGAGTGCAGTATTTTACAGACAGGTTGTGTCAATCACAATAACCAACAATTTGAAGAAATTCATACCTAGTGTATTGTATAGATTATAACTTGACTGTTATAATAATTATGAAGGATGAAACATTGTAGATTTACTGAAAATCATTTACGATCTAGAACAAAATCATTTACTGAAACTGTCAGTCTACATGTAAATAACCGTGTATTACAAGGTTATCAGTGTCATTGAAGGGAAATGGTGCGTTTGTGGCTATAATGTATTAGGCCTACATCTATTTCATATTTTTTACCACTCTTATGTATATTATATTTAGGGCCTCATTATTACATATTGAATTATGTTACACAGTATAGTATATGTATTGCGTTTTAATAATAATATTATGCAAATTTCATACAGTATAAAATAATATATATAATAATGAAATATCAAGTTATATTCTGTAATGGTAATAAATGCGGGATACAATTATTATATTTATATACAATAATTCTAAAATTAGGTCAGCACAAACATATAATAATCAGCATTTGAATAAATTTAGTTGAGTGCAGAAAGAGAGCCCTTATATAACACGAAAAAAATAATAATAAATTTCCTTACAAACTTAATACTTGTGAGAATTTGATCGAAAACAGAATATCATTACAAAAATTGCATAAGACTGAAAACCAATAAGATCATTTGTAAATTTCACCAAGCAGCAAGGAAGGTATCGAATTTCAAAACTTTTAGGCCAACTTTTAAGAGGTAACTTAACTTACAACCATCATCACTTCTTCAAAAATATCCTGGATCATTTTGAAAAAACAAAAAACGTCGAAATAGAAAAGAAATCCACGCTAGTATCATTAAACATAGATACCAATATTCCAATCACAGACTCTATTCAAATTTTGAAAGATACTATAAATCATAACAAGAAAATAGTATAGTGAGAAACTAGAAGAACTCATCAAACGTTTCGAATTCGAAAACGTACATAATATGCAAACAAAGCGACACGTTATAGGTTCGGCGCTTTCAAGCATCATAGCTGAAATGTTTCTATACCATGTATGTATATATATATATATATATATATATATATATATATATATATATATATATATATATATATATATATGAGAATCTTAACAACACATTTTTCAATAAAATGAATTTACGTAAATACGCTTACGACACTACATGCCTTTTTACAGTCACTAAAAGACAAATTGAACACTTCAGAAATTACCTAAATAAAATAGATTCCTTTCTTATGTTTACCAGCGAAATAGAAAATAATAAAATAATAAGCTTCCTTGATTTAACACTAACTAATGTCGGCAACAGATTCTATTAAAAAAATTAGAAGAAACCGACTCAAACGAATTAAGCTATTAATGTGTGATCCAATCTCTATACAACCAAAAACTGACAGCTTACAATAGTTTTATACAAAGACCATTAATTATACCTATGAATAAAACGAAACCAACACAATAAAACAAATAGCTGTTTCAAACGGATATGATTACACCCATAAATAAAAAATAGAATCAAAACAAAACCTACAAAATAAAATAAAACGTGTATATTGTTTCATAAAATCTAACGAACTGTATTTCTTATTTAATCGTATTTACACGCGTTTTTATATTGTGGGTCTTATCCCGTAGTAATAAAAAATATTTTTTAAATAAATTTTAGGACAAAACACATAATTCCTATTTCTGGAGTTGTTGAACGTCAATGCCTTGGTATTTTATTTTGTTTTATAAGAAAAAAACTGAGAGAGTGTACGTTGCACAAAGAAAGTAGCAATTTCTACTTAATAGATTCCCCTTCTCATAATGAATGATAATTTATTTTATTGTCTGCTTTATCGTATTTCCTTTGTCAATTCAACTGGTAAAAGTTACCAGTTGTTAAAAGCATTGTGATTTCCTTTATTTTATTTTATTATTATAACATGTGTCAGGAATGTTTTAGTAAACTTGTTATATTTATAGAAGATATTAATATCTCAAATTAGGTTTAAATTTTATTCATACATATACGACATGTGGTGAATTTCATTTCACCACGTCTTTTTCTTATTTGTTACGTACCTTGCAACCCAAATTGCCGAACGATCCAAATGTAGGCGTTTTTAATTAATTACCAGTTCAAATACATACGCGGAAGCCATCTGGACTTAAAGCAAGCATTGGAGAGTGCAGAGGTGCGCTGTCATCTTTGCAGTGTGAAAGTGGGGTAAAAGTGATCTATCTTATCTAACTAATATAAATATTGGTTATTTTAGTGTTATAACCATTATACAGATTTTCTTTTAAAAGACCTTGTCGAGTCACGAATTTTAAAGGTGTAGTTTAAAAAAGTGAATCTATAAGAAGGTTTTTTTTAGAAGTTTCTGGTACACTACGAGCAGTTCAGGTGGTAAAAAAAGATACACATTTCTTACGGGTAAGGGTGGTTTACTATGGTGGGTGCAATCAGCTGTTGATGAGACATAAGCGTATCTGAACAATGACGACCGTAAGACCTACGCGTTCCAAGTTCCTAAATAAATGAATATTCATTGTGTTTGTAACAAGTTCTATCAAAATAATAATACGATTTAGTAGACGCAATTTTAGAACCATTTTATTAAAATTTACTGCGTTATAAAATGGACATAGAGAGGGAAGCACTACTTTAATTGCACTGTATTTGTTTAAGTGACCTTTTACTTTTCGTTGGTTATAACGTCCGAGTTGGATAAATTAAAAAGGTTTTTGCTCGTTAGTGTAGAGAGAGTTCACTAACGGCCGCACCCCATCACATAAATTTAATTAATGTTTTCACTCACATTGCTTCATTTTCTACTTCTATATTTTCACACTTTATAAATAATGTTACAAAACCTTTATACACACCTCCTCACATAAAACTACAAACGAAAAAAATCCAAGTAGGGAGTAAACAATAAAAAGTGAAAAATAAAGAGTATCAGACATAGAATATATTATATACCGTAACTATAAATGTTAAAAATAAATAAAATGATCACAAATTGAAGATAGCTTTACATTTAATTCTATTTTGTCTACAGAAAAGCTTCTATTCAATAACATCTATTAAGTTGTACAATATATTATACTTCTTATGTTTTGTATTTTTTCTCTCCCAATTTAAAAATTTAAAGATTATTCCCTATACATTATAAAAAACCAATTGGTGTCAAAAATTTTTTTTTTTAATATTCACAATTTATATCTGTAACATGTTTTTAACAATATTTTGTTCAAAGCTTTAAAGAAAAAAATTCATACTCTAGGTCAGAAAATTGAAACAAATCAATATATTAGAAATCAATAAATTGTAAAAAAATTCTCTGAAAATTTAATGAAGTTGTGGCTGGTATATATATATATATATATATATATATATATACCATATATATATGCGATAAACTGAATAACACATCAAAAAGAACTAAATTACATTAAAATTTTAATGCACACAAATTCAAACACACCCCCCCAAACACACACATAAATATATATATATATATATATATATATATATATATATATATATATAAGTTACGCTACGGTTTTGTAACGTTGGGTTTTTAAAAAATGTTCTTTTTATTAAAAACCTTTTTATTTATTTATTACATGAAATCTTTTGAAAACATATAACAATAAATTTACATATACAATTCATGTACGTTGAAATAGTATATGGAGCTTGCTACATCGATGTTAACTATACCTAGGTGAAGCTAAGACTAATGCTTGACCACGGCTCTAGCCCTAAAGAAAATTGCTTAATTTGCTATTCTAAGATTTCTATTACTAACATAAGCATAATTATTCATTACAGTTACAATAATTCGTTATATAACTCCTCCATCCCTAAATAGAACTTCGGGGGTAGGAGAGGATATTGGAGCCTCAAGGGGATGCCTCCGACACATGAAGTTCGAACACACCACCTTTACATACTTGCAATATATAAAGTAAATTAATATTACAACAAACAAATATAATATTATTGTAAATGCATTTAAGTCTGTAGTAATTACAGTTTTTTCTAACACTCTATTAACCTGATCTAGTTTTATTTCATTTAATTCTAGTTTCTGAAAGGTGACAGTGAAATTTGGTTGTCTTTCAAACTTTAAATTTAATTTGGTTGCATCTAATAGCTTCGGATGACCAGCTCTAATATTACTTGAGGATATTAGTATTTGGTCTTTATAAGTTACAATTTCATTATTTATTTTCAACAAGTAAATTCCTTTTAGGGATTGTTCTTTAAGTTCCACATCGTTTTAAATTTTAATTATATCTTTGTTTACAAATATTAACAAATATTGTTCTAATTCAGGTATCCAATTAATTACATTATTTTCTATTTTTAAATTTACATAAATACACTCACTGGGTAAACTGGATTTAAGTAGTGTCTTTTCACAGTCTATTTCTTGGTGAGAAACTTGGGTGGATGAACAAATGGTAACTCTATGAACTCTGTTGTTCTATAATCTATAATCTTTCCATTTTATGATTTTCGATACACATGGTACCTAGAATCCATTATTTCCTCATATATATCCTGAAATTATTATTTCTAGAAATGAACGTAATATTAATAAATGTTTATTAAAAATAAACGCCAGAATATTTTGTTGAAGCATTTTTTTAATGTTTGTTACTTTGACTTTACTTTGTTTTAATCTATAATTTATAATTTGAATAATTTCTTTCCAATGATGCAATATGTTTGTGAAGATGAATTTTTAACGGTAAGGATTGAAGTTATTTTTGGTCCTAAAATACATAAATATTCTTGCTAGTAGTTTTACCTTTCTTTAAATGTATCTTTTGTAGATTGAGTGGCTCTTCCCAATAATCAATTATACTGAGAACATAGCATACTGTTAATTATGTGTTGGAATTGCCAAGTTCTAGAAAAGTCTGAAAATGTCTCTGAAATAAACTTAGATTCTTTAAATGATCGAACAATATCGGGAATACAATGTCTGACAAAAAAAAAAAAAGACTAAGCTTGTATTAGTCCATTTTTACTAATAAATAAAGCGTATAATTATGGGTGGAGTTGCAATGTCACTTAACATTATTTCGATAAATTTGGAATAGAAATAAATTACTAACACGTAATGCCTATTATGTAAATGATATATATCAACACAAACTGTGATTATGGTTTGTGAGGAACTGAGTGAGACAGAGATAAAGTGATGTTTGGGATTTGATTTTCGATAATATAAACAAACACTGGAACTTGGTTTTTTATTTATTTTGGAGTTCAATGCAAAATGTTAATTATAGAGCTCTTAATTTACTGATTTCAATATCTGAATGATTAAAATGAATTCTACCATTCATGTCTTGCTTGATTTCATTAGCAGCTGATTTTATTATATTAAATTTGATTTTTCATGCAGTTCACAAAGTAACGTTCAAATAAGTTTTAATAGTATGAGTTTTATATGTTTTATGACTAGATCCACCTTCCCTTACACATTTATATAGCTCTTCCTTTTCAAAACTGCAATAATTTACTTTATTTTTTAAACTGTTTAATTATATGTGACGGTATTAGTATTGAACTTACCTAAATTTAATTAAAACTAAAACGTTTCATTTGAATGTTGTTTATTTTCCTGTAGAAAACTACTAGTACTTTCAAAACAATAACCTCGATATAAAGTTTCCTCAAAATATATTAATGAAATAAGTTCAATTAAATGACAATGCTTTTAATAACAGTTATTAATTTAGAATTTCACCAGTTAAAATAACAAAGGGAATACGATAAAGTAGACAATACAATAAAGTACTGCTCATTGTGTGAAGGGGAACCCATTAAGTGGAAAATGCCTCTTTCTTTGTGCAACGTACACTCTCTGAGTCTCTTTCTTATAAAATAAAATACCAAGGCATCGACATTTAACATCTCCAGAAATAGGAATTATTATTTCGTCTTTATATATTTTGTTTATTTATATTTGTTTTTACTATGACAAAACCATACCCACATTTGAATAAAATACATGCAAATGCTGTCAAATGATTTATTGGTATTTCGACTATAATTTAAATTATCAAATTCTCGTTAGGTTTTAAGAATAAATATTTTGTTTTCGTAATTCAAAGTGTTCAATACATGACACTTTTTTAAAATTTCTGGTTTGTACTTTGACATATTAGCCATGCCCAAGTTTATATGAATATATACATTGAAAACATCTAACAACACATTTTTATATATAAAATGAAGTTAACAATAACTTAACTGGAGCCACATTTATGTGATTTTAATAATTTAAAACGTTTTAGTAATTAACCAATAACTTTGTATATTTCATGAAAAAATAATATGGAGAGTACGTTTAGAAAATACATTTATAGTAAACCACAACCTACGCAGACTGCTTACTACTTCTCGTTGTAGATTATGAAATTATTGATTTTCTCTACCAGACAAATTGTACTTTTTATTAATAGCAAGAAATCTATTCTTTAATTTCATCTTTAATACTTGCAGCTGGCTACCTAACATATATTATTGTTTTGGAACCAGATAAAATTAAAAAAATTCATTGTGTAGTGAATTCTTCCTAAGGGCATACTTTAATATTTTCCATTATGTTTGTTACATGGAATAAAATAATATAATTTTACAAAAAATACTTGACAGCTTATATATAAAACATTTAATATTTAACATTTTTTCTCCTAGTTAGGAATACATTTTTAGATAATTTACATATTTTAAAAAATAATACTGCCATAGAATATAAGTTTTTAAATTCAATACTTAATTAATACAAAAAATATATTTATGGAAATAAATATTCATGTAATCTTCAGCTTACATTATAGTATGAAATAAAAACATTTGTTTCGCAATTATACACATAATACGCAGCAATTCTAGCCATAGTAGGCTAACTATTTCATCCAATATCGACTTTCCTTTTAGAGGTTCTCGAATAGTAAAGTAAAGGTTCTTATTTTCACCAAAGTATTTCACTATTTTTGCTATAAATGTTTTTGAGAAGAAGTAAATTTATTGTTCTTCAATGATAACGTACATGATAGATTATTTCAATAGTTTTCGGAAACAGTGTGAGGTTAAATTACACTTTGTAACGATATAAATAAACTCAAAATGCCAATAACTATGTGAGTAGAGCTGTTATTTATTAACTTCTCATCACACAGACAATAAATGTTTTAATAACAAAATTAGTTCTGTACGCGGAAAAAAAATATTGTATCTATATTGATAAAGATTGAACCGATACTTGGTACTGATAAAATTAATATAAAAACAATGAGAGACGAATTTTTGTCAGTTCATAGTTATAATAAGATAAATATAATATATGATTATAATATATCATAAATTTGAACCGATATTAGACCATTTGTAACGAACAATATGTGAAATCCATTCCTGTAAAAACACAAGAAGGACATATCACAAGTTATCGGTATTGAGGTCCAGCAATTAACCTCAAATCGTGTTTGAAACGCGGTGTTTGGAAATTTTTAATTATTCTCTTCATATAAAATACACAATATAGCCTTTAATAAAATAAATATAGTGATTGTGAACGGTAAGCCTTTACAGATGAGGAGTTTTCGTAAAGATCGTGGGAACGTGTAAAACATTAGACAGGAGTTTAGATTAAAATGGTAGCGTTGACAATGACAATAAAGGCTGGATATAAATTTGACTGTGGGTGTAAGAAAAAAATTGTAACCAAGGAGCTGAAATTAATATTACAAGTAGTAATTTCATCGGTCAGGATGATTTGTATTGTATTACCCAAACGGTACTTTCCATTCGGATCATCGTTCACCAATTGTCGTAGTTGGATATTTTGTAGTTGTTACATTACAAGACATACGCAAGATATGATTCCTTTTCCTATTTAACCGTTACAATAAATATATAGAATATTTTACTCTTTATTAATCTTATATAACACACACATACAAGAAAGTGTCGATATGTTGAAAGTGAATATAAAGGTTCCAGTTTTGGTGTTCATTCATACGTGGAATTTTCTCTATAATGGTGCTTTAAAAAGTGGAATTCTGATTAGATGTGGCATATTTTTTATTAAAGAAACCATTCAAATATACGGTCAAACAAAATTTTAAGAATTTTATAAGTGAACGAATGTAGAAATCTAACTAAAAATTCCACTTCCCACCTGTCGATATCACATTTACGAAAACAAATTACGATTAATAGCAACGCTCTCCGAAATGTTTATTAAATTTCACATATGTGCTAGTTTTTAAATTTCGTTGAATATGTTTCCAACTTTAAAAAGTAGTCGGAAGATTTCAAAATAGTAACCATGTTAAAGAGTTTTTCTTTAGTTGTCTTATATCTTAGACATATTTGAGAATATAGTTCATTAAAAATTTACAACATATCAAGGCTTTGAAGGATACGACTGGATTCATAAAAATGTCCAAGAAATGTACGTATTATTAGCTAAGTGTCAACAACTTTAGGATTAATGGGTGTAATAGAATAATCAAACATGTTAGACAATTATATTTCTACAAATAGTTTTATATATGTTGCTATTTAGGAAGTATAGGCATTCAATACTTCAAGGCATTGCTTTGATAATATTATATTTTAATTATTTTTTTCAAAAAGAAACATCATTTACGAAAAATAAAATTTAAAAAAGCATTAAAATGGGTATCAAAATCAATTCTTTATATTTTTATTTATAATGATTGATCATCACATTCAATAACGCCATAAGTGTCAATAATGTTAACAAAAATGTTATGTTAATTTTTAATGCTCGGACTCCATTTTATTTTTATTTTTTGATGTACAGTTTACATTAATTATATAGCTAACAGATTTTAATATCTCGTTAGATGGTTAATTTTAACTGCAGTGCCTCTTCAGCATGTATACATATATATAATTGAAATATATATAATAAAGACTTATTGAAATATAGCGTTGTATGAAACCTAACAGAATAAATTATATTGATCGATCTAAAATTTTTGATTTCAAGTCGATTCTCATATTTCTGGTGTTGTGTATCCCCATCTACCCTCAAAGTGCATGTGGCCATAAGCTGAAATCAGCTTATATGATCGTTCTTTTGTTTTCAAACTCGAATATCTTAGCAAACGAGAATCCAGATATAAAAGAATACAAGATAATTGCATCCTACCACATTGACAAATTACCTGTTTATCTTTATGAACAACTTACAGTGTATTTACAAAGACTTCACTCATTCACACTAATTAAGGATGAAATAATATAATTAAGAAAAGACAAGTTCCCTCATTATACCTTTTGTAAAATCTACAAGCAGAAATAAAGTAAAGTTGAATCACAAGAAAACCTGTTCACAGAATTATGAATTAAATTATTTTCCTTTCATTTCACGTGGAAATTTTACAATTAAATTAGAGCTTGAATTTTCCTTTATCTTTTAAGTTAGTTTTATCTAAAGAAGAAAAATATTCCTGAAAATTTTATGGCCGTAATAATTATCTGAAAATGTGGAAAATAGAAAATGAAATATTTTTAAATGTATATTTTAATCTCTAAAGTTAAAATCTACGTTTAAATTCTAACAATTTCTGTAGTTAGGAAAAAATAATAATATGAATTTAGATAACTATTACTTTTAATTCTAGTTGTAGAAAGTGTCATTTTACCCTCACCTCTTACCCCGCCCTTTGCCCCTTCACTTCTTGCCCTAGCTCTTGCCCTACCCCTTGCCCCTCCTCTTCACCTCTTGCCACGCCCCATGCCCCTTACCACTTGCCCAGCACTTTGCTTCTCCCACTCACATCTTGCCCAACCCCTTGCCCCTATTCCTCACCTCTTGCCACGCCCCATGCCACTCCCCCTTACCACTTGCCCAGCACTTTTCTTCTCCCACTAATCTCTTGCCCCTACCCCTCACCTCTTGCCACGCCCCTTGCCCCCACAATTCTTGCTCTACCTCTTGCCCCGCATCTTCACCCTCCCCCTCACCTCTTGCCACGCCCCTTGTCCCTCTCTTCACCTCTTACTTCGCTCTAGTACCCCGCACTTCTTGCTCCGCCCTTTGCTACTCCCCCTCACTTCTTACCCCGCCCCTTGTTCCTCCCCACACTTATTGTCATAAATCCCAATAATATGACATTACAATAATATAATATCACACATCCCATAAATATGACGATATAATTGAAATCTATATATTATTATTCTTTACAACTAAAACGACTCAGTATCTTACAAGATATGTGAAAGCATTTTACCAACTTAAAATATTACTTGAATTTAGACCCAATAAATATTTTTTTAATATTTTCGAATCTACAACTTTTGTATTATACATATCAGTCATATAAACATTCATACTTATACTGTTAAGACCTAAGTCACAGAAATTGTAATAAAATGTGAACTAAGAAACTTAAAAAACCAAGAAACTGACCAATTAATACACCTTAAATAACACAATGACGGTAAACAATATATTTATAAATGTATGAAGTATTATTATTATTTTTTTTAATAACTAATGAGAATACAAGCAGTAGTATAAATTATACAAAAACACATTAGAAGATTGTTCAGTAGAAACAGAAGACGATAACAATTTATCATTCTCAGTTATTACAAAATATTATTTTTTATTTTTTTTGAAAATTACAAATCATAAAATTTCTATCATAGTAAATACCTTTGCAGAAAGAAAGTATCAGAAATTCACAACAAACATTATTATAATAAAAAATAATAATAATAAAACAGAAAGTTGTAACCTAAGTCCATTTAAAAGCATACATAAATCCACGTGTTTTTACTTATCATAGTCACGCACACAACAACATAGTTTCAAAAACATTGTATAAATATTTTGGGAAAGTTGACTCATGTTCAAACACAACATGAATACGTAACTAATTAAATAACAATTTAAAGAAAATGGAAAATGTATTTTATTTAAAGTGTTCTAACAGATCATTCCGTTAAATATTGAACGAAAAGGAAAACAATAGAAAAGGATTTCAAGATGTTATTAGGAAAATAATCATTGTTTTTGATTGCGTAGCTTAAATACCCAGAAAAAACAATGACCTAAAAAATATGCATATAATTGGTAGGTATATGTAAAATCACAAAATTTTGTATTACTTATGATTTAATTTATTTTATTAAAATATTTATTATGTTCTTGTGAAAGAATAATTAGAATAATAAATATTAGGAAAACAATTTTACAGTTTATTTTTAACCTCAGAAAGCAGCACTTTAGACCAATCTTAAAGATTTCCCATAGGCGCCATCACTCCTATTTTAAATCACTTAAACCCACGTCTCAAAAGACAGTCTGGACACAGAGTTATACAAATAATATACTTTCTATAACTTCACTGCTGCAGAAACTAAATTTGTTTTTTAATATTTTTTTCATAATAAACTATACTATACTATACTATAATATATATATATATATATATATATATATATATATATATATATTATTATTCTTAAATAGGATATATATATATATATATATATATATATATATATATATATATATATTAAAATTTGTTTAGATCGTTATAAACGATTTGGATTCATCTAGCCATGGTGAAACTTTTAAATAAAATCATATAGATTTACCAAATATCTGACAATCTATATGTTACCTAGTAAATATGATCAGATTAATATTCAGGATGGCGGGACAAGAGGGACGATAAAGGGTGATAACAAAAATTAATACTATTCACTTTTTAATGTCATGTTTATTTTTTAGTTTGGCAAAAATTGTAGTGAGGTAAATTATTGTTAATTTGTTAATGGGTTGGCGTGAGAGATTGATATTTTTAACAGGTGGATTGTAACTGTGTTGTTCAGGAATGTTACATAAATAACATTACGTTCAGAAACATAAAATTTAGTTTCTGGCAGTGTCGTCCTAACACTGTTTTTTTACCTTGCCAATTTACCTTATGAGCTAATTGTTGTTGGTCCTGACTCGCCAAATATTGTTCTAAACAAACACTCTTCACTGATAATTTTCAACATTTACAACTGTTTTTTTCAGATATACTCTGAACGAATGAAATTGTGAAACGTATTATTAATGTTTTTTATGATTTTTTACTGCAATTCAACTATAATAGAGAGAACAACTTCTTGATGAATTAGAGAGTACAGAAATATATCATAACAAAATCTTTGATTGAATACATTTAATATTTAATTTAAAAAATTTAAGACAAATCGAAATATACAAATTTGACTTTAAACGTAAAGTTATGAAAAGTAAGAATATAATGAAAAATAATAATGCATTTCTTTATTTCTATATTTATAGATTTATTTATAATCTATCTATTATTAATAGTTTCTATCCATTCACTCTAATCTTTTTCGCTATTTGAAAGAACCTTACCTTCTATATATACGAAATTATTCATGAATATTTTTTCCAAAAATTTAGTAGATTTTCAAGCAAAGCCTAGACAAAATTATTTATATAAATTATTTCAAATAAACCATAACCTTAAAGTATTTACGAAGGTGTACTTTAGTACTTTGGCATACAGGAAATAATCCTCAGTAAACTCATAAAGTTAAAATTTGTTGTAAATTATTGTTACTTTTTATATACATAAATTTACTCGCAGGAGAAATATATACTTACACTCTGTATTCATGAAACCTTAAAATTTTGAAGCTACTGTATTAATTTTAAAAAATATATATGAACATTTCAATTTAATATATTTTATATTGTTGTGCGTTTTAAAATCCTTAAATACATTAAAGTATGGTAAGCAAATTTAAATTTAAATCATGTAGTTTTTTCTCAAAAAGAAATTCATTTATAAAAAGTGGGAAACTGAATCCATGTAAAGCAACAAAGCAATACAAATTAAACACGGCAATAGAAGGTAAAATACATGAATGACAAATACATAAAAACTGGCAATATAAGACAACCCTGACAATATAAAAAAAAATCTAGACAATATAAGTTAACCTCGTTAGTAAAATGCACCTATGGTAATAGAAGTATACCCAGGATTGAAAACAAAAATCCAAGTTTTAAAGTTATTGGTTAATTATTGATTATTCTTACTGTATTATTGATACAGGTTATTCGAAAATGTGCAATCACTTGTGTATATAAATTATTGTAAGAAGTTTCAGCAGTATGGATCAACTCTCTCGTTGTCACAGGATAAAATTAGATGATGAGAAAATTTAAAATAATCAACACTGTGTAACGCTACGTTAGAAAATAAAATCAAACAAGTGACTTGAGGGGTTTCCTACTGAAAATTGGATTTTCGACAATATGTGTTTTTATTTAACTGAAAAATATTTTTGTTATTTAATAGCTCAATTTTAAATGGCGTCTAGTTTTTAATTTTTCACATGTTTGCGATATTTAAACTTTGTCGATGAGTTAAAAACCTATGTTGAATTTTTAATAGATTTCATTATTTAGGTCCTCTGAATCCAAACAAAGTTTATAGAATTTTATCTGTCTGTCTTCTGTTGTAGGGTTGTGTTCTAGATCACATACTGAGTATATATATATATATATATTAATACAATTTGGTAAGTGTTTACCTTTTGACCATATATCGTGCCTTTAAAAAATATTACAAAAAAACAAACATAATTGAAATTATGTAATAACGCCAAAAAACAAACAAAATTACAATTTTAAATCAAGTATTTTTATCAACTTTTACTCAAGTGTAGCCTCTAAGAACCCAAAACCAAACGTATTTCTCCCCATTTTTTTAAAAACAACGGTTCGTGAGTTTTCGGTAAAATCACAATTAATAGGCCATCATACTGTTATAAAATACTTAATTTCTCAAATTGTATAACAAAACTGGGATTACATTCTATTTCAGTGAAATGGAAATATTATGGACTCTAATAAAAATCCCAATAATGGAGGAAAAAACAAAATGAACTTCTATTTTATCAAATACGACTTTCGCTGAGGCTCAATTGGGTTTGAGAATGGGTGAGCGAGAGAGTTTGTGCTAGGTTTTTGCACTAATTATCTGATTATGTACAGATTCTTATGAAACCTAGATTCATCATTTTATGTAGGGATATGTGCGGTTTCACCTTAGTCAACAATTTGAGATAAAAAAAATCGAAATATTTGACTAAAAACACACACTTGATACTGTTTCTTTTTAGCCCATTATAGGATTCATTTCATATTTATTTAATAACTCATAGATGTTCTAGATAATAATGATTTAATGCGCGTCATCTTATTTTTTCTCCAAGTTTTTGTTTCATATATTTAGTTTAAGGTAAGTCGGAAATAAAAAAGTTATTAGGTTTCTTTCTTTTTTTTTTATTTCGGGAATCCTCTGAAAACTTTGAAATCATATCATATTAAACTTGTATTTTGTTATGGAAATTCTACAGCTAAAAAAGGTATACGTTTTCTTTGTAAGAAATCAATTCAAAACTATGGACAAAGAGACCAAATTCCGTAATGAAGATTTTGAAGTGATTTTCAAATGGCGGATTCAAGTTAAGTTAAAACCCGCTACATGAAAATATGTTGTTTTTTTTCTAACAATTAACTGCTACATTTGGAAATGATAATGTTATCTTAAAATAATGTAATTAATTGTTTACAAATATAATAAAATCTTTTTAATTCTTACTTATCCACCGAAACACAAACAAAGTTACGTTTATCTCAATCACAACAAACTATCTACATAATTTAAAATGATATTCCAATAACGTTGCTTATGTCAGTAAACAATAAATGTTTCAAACATATTTATATTCTTTTATACTTGGATGTTAATTACAGATAGGCTAAAAATAAAGGAAAAGTTTTAATAACCCTTCACATTTATATCACCATCTTAATATTTTTATTTTTGTTAATCCAAGTTCGAATAGGTGAACTATTTTTAACACTATAACAAAACCACCCATTGTTGTACTTTATCCAAACTACCTGCCTCAGACCAGTTGACGAATTTCTCAATAGATAAATTCACAATTAATTTTAAGGTATTATGGTTTTAAGCCTAGTAGACTCTACGTAAAATAAATTATGCCAACAGGGGAAAGTTGTAAGAAAAACAGTTTTACATTTAAAACTAACAGTGTTAGACAACATTACAAATAAAAATGCTTGAAATTTACATGATGCTTTGAAGAACTGAAGACATTAGATATTAGGTATTCTGTAAATAAGATTAAATTAGTCGTTTCATAACTGAAATGTATGTTCTATTTATTAAGAGGCGTAGTAACCATGTACCTACAGAAATGTTTACAAAAGAACAATCAGGAAGCATGGCTGGAACAAATTGATATTACTCTAGGAGAGAATAATTGCTAATTGTTACATTCTTATTCCATTTATATTAATAAGAGGATATATGGCCATGTAGAAAGCATAAATGTTGGGATTTTCGTAAATATATCTGTTTTTTTTGTATTTTTGAGAAATATATGCTGAGGGAGAAAATTTGATAGATGTTGAGAATAGTTTAGATAGATTGCAGTTAGTTTGATACTTACAAACATTTCATATGGTTGTTATCACAGTCTGAACACGTTGTGTTGGCTCCATTCAATTTGTACCACAATGATACACAATATATGTTTTCAATACTTTATTTTACACTTAATCCAAACAACCTGCAAACGGAACAAAACATGTATAAATTAATATACTCTGACAAATGCGCACAATGAAAGTGTAAACATCAGCTATTCACGATCAAAACAATAGCCAATACATATCTAAGCAGTCTAGCGTGATACATCGATTCAATACACAATTCAAAAAGTAAATTTGTAATCAAAGTTCGCTTCGCTTATGTTTCATATTACTTTTTCCAAACATACGTTTATACATCACTGAGCCCTTTTAGGAATAACTCTGTGAATATTTAATCTATTCACAGAGGGGATAGGTTATTGATTTTAATTTCGCGTCAGCCACATTTGTTTATGTTATTTTCTAATTATCAATTTTATACTTCTGGACGTTCACTTTATATTGCTTCCTTTTGATAGCCTTTAGGGTCAAAAGAATATCCATTAATTGATGAGATTAATTTTACATCATAATTTTATCTTTTATGTGTCATTTAATAAAACAAACTTTAAGGACTTTCCATATGTAATATAAATGTTTTTAAAACGGATTTTGGTAATGTTTTAAAAAAATGTCTTACTGTACTATTAGATTTAACTAATTAAATTTTTAAGCAAATTGATTTATTTAATAATCTACATTAAAAAGATATCCGTCTTTAAAACCGAACTAGTTTGTTTTAGGGACAATTATTTTAAGTGTCGCCATATCATAATTATTTGATGATTTAAAATACATCTGATAAAAAGACATAGTTTTTTTTCTAATTCATTAAGTCGGACTGAAATGAAAACTATTAGATGGTTTACAACTACCCTTAAGGTATGGAATTTTCATTAAAAAATATCACAATTTAATTTCTCCCCTTTTTTTAGTTAGTAAGGAACATATCATATTTTTAAAACTAACTTGTTAACAATTTCTGTACTTTTAAATTAAGTCAAAAGCAAATCTATATAACAACCGAAGGATGAATTAACTTTCGTAAGTCGTTATGTATTATTTCTGTGCCCTAACCAATTTCAGAGCCATTTCCATAAATCTTACTTAACTGGCCTAGTTACACATAAAAAAAAATAACTAATAGCCTTAAGTTAAGTAGCGAGTGTTCCCCTTTAATTTCAACAAGCACTAACTTCAAATCCTGTAAATTTTGCGCGAGAACAGAACGAATTGACACTTCCACTGGAAGTTTTAAACTTTTCGATATCTATCCTGAAATTCCCAACTACTTCATCAGTTAAGTTAGGCCTAATTGTCCAAACCCCTCTTTTTGGAATACCGCTTCCCTTTTTCTTAGGGAGAACACGAACAAAGCTATGAATATATTTGATTTATTCTCGGATGTGTTCTTAAGAATTCTATGAGTAATACACTGTATTTTACCTTTGATGTGTCTTCTTGTCTCTTAGTGTGAGGATTGGGATATAACACCAAAATTGCAAAGCTGCTCTTTACAAAAAAAATCAACCATTTATTTAGAAAATAAATATAAGAACTGATATATTTTACTGATCAAATTAAAATTAAATTATCTTTTCTTTATATCACAAATCTTAATATATGAGCAGGTGACTTTTCGTTTTAGTTAAATTAGAAAATTTGTTTTCCTTTTAATTACTTTACTTGTATTCAAAACTAACAATTAATTTCTGCTTGAACTTCTAATTTGTCAAATCACAACGTAATTAGTGTTCAGGAATCAAGTATTTATGATTTAATTTACCATCTTTAACAAACATATATTTTCAACATAAAAAATCCACACACATGATAAATCTTATAATATACACGAAATAAATAAAAGACTTTTATTCTTTAGTAAAACACAAATTTATTGAAACTTGCCAACCATGGCTTCGCTAGTACCAATACCTTGACAATGATGTAACTAGTGAAACCATGGTTGGCAATTTTCAATACATTTGTGGTTTACTAAAAAAAAAATATTTTATTTGTTAAAATGGAATACTACCAAGTAGCTACGGTCGTTAGCATAAATAGTTATATACATGAAATATTTGAATAACATATTTTTTTATGAAAGTCCCATGAAAATTAACCAATTTGCTTAATTACCCAGATTTCAAATACTGACTCTTCACTAACACTTGGAATAGATAAATTTGAGTTTTTACACGTCAAACCTTGACCGACGTGTGTTTATCCAGCGACTCTTTGGTAGTATCTGCTGTTGTTGCCATCGTTTTAGGCTGGTTATTCCATTAACAAGTTGAACATGGCCGTGTAACGATCTCTTTTATCATTTAACTGTTTCATTTGATCAATTTACCATTTTTTCTCTCAATTTTCACAGAACCATTTGCTTTCACAGTTCAATAGAATGGATATAAATTTATTTACTTCTCTTTACAACATTATCCAAATTATTTATTTTAACTTTTTGTGAATTTAAACTGACTCAAAGCTTTTACTATTTCATAACATAAATTAATTTAATTTTAAATTCTGAAACAAACTGGCGTGAGGTTATAGTTGCCTTCACATTTTAGAAATTTTTATAAGAGAGTCTCCTCTTGGAGGTCTGTAGTAAATTTATATAGCCGGAAATTTCCCATTTTTTCTACTATTTCTCCCATGAATTTGACAAAAATTTGACTATTCTAATTTTGACAAAAATAAACATTTTTATTTTGACTATTCTAGCGGGTATCAATTAATACAAAATACCCGTAATAAATATGAATTGAGCACTATTTGTACTATAATTACATATCCTCTACTTTTGATATTTCATACTTTCAAAATTCATCTAATCTTGATTTTTATTTTCAAAATTGCTAACCTAGGCCTTTCTTGTCTCGCCGAGTCCGCTAATCGTGACGTCAGCGCCAGACATAATCCAGAGTCACAGAAAAGTTTGCTACAACTTTGTCCATTCCTTGCATTACAACTATAGTTTAATTTTTTTAACCAAAATACAGCCTCATACAACGATTTTCCGTTGTAGTACATACATCAATTTTTCATTTTTTATTTAAACCGCGAATATAAGTAAAATCTACATTTAGTAAATTTTGTAAAAATCTTTAAAAAATCCACATTTACTGTTCTAATGGTAAATTAATAAATATACAGGAAGAAATTCAGTAAAGAATGCAAGGTTTATTACCTTATAATATAGGATAAAAGTGCAAACATTACTGGTGAGGTTAAATATTTCCGTATAATCAAAAACAATTTAAGAATATATATATATATATATATATATATATATATATATATATATATATATAAAATTTATATTGATCTAAGTGTTAATAGCAAGTGTTTTCCAATATTCAGTAAACACATCACCATCATTTAGCCTCGCCAGTAATGTTTGCACTTCTATCCTATATTAAAGACAGTCCATTTTTATATGTTTTAAAGGATTTCTTAAATTCCTGGTAATGTATGTCTTTGTGACCATCTTTCTACCTAGATTCATTGACTGTGGAAGAACAGACGCCTAAGACTAATAAAATCCATATTCAGTACGTTAAAGGGAAAATTTTAAACAATTCGCAATGCTTTAAGTTGTTCTTATTATAAATAAGAAAATATATTTAACAGCAATTGTTAAAATTTCAATTAGAATACAATGTAAGACAGTTCATTTTGGTTTATAAATTTTGCTAATAATAATGTTTGGTCAAATTTTTGAAAGATAAATTGTGGACTGTATGGTTATAACGATTCATATCTAATTTTATTGATTTAAGGTTAGTATAACAGTAACATAACTTATTACAATAACACACTCTCAAGTCATAGGCCTATGTGGAGAAATATGTAATCAGAGTATATTCGACATTTTCCAGAAAATGCAAAAGAAGTATAAATGTAAACCTAATTTGAAATATTGCCTTAATCAAGTAATCAACTTCAGGTTAAAATCATTGAAGACAATAAATAATTAGATACCTACCCTAAATCAACGGTAATTGAAACCGAAGGAATAAAATCTGCAATGTTTTAAATTACTTATAATTGTTATGGGAAGGGTGATATTATAAAGTGTATATGGAAGTTTGTGATAAATACGTTTTGTATGAAACTTAAGTTTATGTGTAAATTATAAGAACTATTTATGAATGTTTAACATGTAAGCACTGACTAAATAATATGTTATTGGACTTTAAAATCGAAACAGTCGAGTAAAATAACTCATGTCAGCTAAAGCTATGCCAAGAAAGTTACTTTTATTTTTTCCTATAAGTATAGGACAACTTTGTGACAAAACTTCACCGCTTTAGACGTTACTTTCGGGTCGGAGAAAGTTATGAAATTTTGTAACTTTCAACCTTAACATTATGCATGTCTTCTAACAAAACTTTACTCAGCTTCAACAGCTTTACTTATATGTTATTATGCTTATGATTGATTTTTATTTAATATCTTTGTTTATTATTACTCTTTGTTATTATTATTATTATTATTATTATTATTATTTGTTAATTATTACTCTTTACAAATTATATTTTTAGATATCCATTTTTATATTATTTAAAATAATAGTGTAATAACTTATTCTGATTTTATAGTTACTAAACATTAAAAATGTATTGCAAACAGTCATATATCCCCTTCTTAACCTATAAGACACTGACTGTCTGGTTGGCTGATTCATAATATTTCATGGAGGAAAAGACGATCACAATAAGAAATAAAAAAATATTAATTTCTAATTCTAATTTTATAGTTGCTGCACATTATAAATTGATTGCAAACGGTCTTATTTCCCCTTTTTAACCAATAAGACACTGACTGTCTGGTCGGCTGATTCATCATATTTCATGGTAAGAAAATACGATCACAATAGGAAATAAAAAAATAGTAATGTCTTCTTCTAATTTTATAGTTACTGAACATTAAAAATTGATTGTAAACGGTCTTATATCCCCTTCCTTAACCTATAAGAGACTGACGGTCTGGTTGGCTGATTCATCATATTTCATGGAAGAAAAGACAATCACGCATAGGAAATAACACAATGGTAGTTAAGAAAGACTGGTACAGCCATTTTAAAGTATTGTTACACCCAGTGGATATAAATAAAGCAATAGTTTTTGCATCCTGAAGGATTGACAAAATAAAAAGGTATTTTAACTAATGATGCCAAAAATCTACTTAGAAAAGACATACCATTCCTCTTGCAACTAAAATACATTTACATTTTAGGCTTTGAAATATTGCCACTTTTATATTAACATGTACACAAGGATAACACAATATGAAAGTATAGTTTAAACCAGCTTCCGGTTTTTTATAATGAATTTTTTTTAAATTTTATAATTTTTTATTTTTGTTTTGTTTTAAATTGCATGCATTAAATTAAGAAATTTGGAAATTTGTGGCCAACGGATAAAAGAATACCAATATATAAAACAATTAAATCAAAATAGTGTCCTATGGGGGATTTTTAAATAAGAGTCAGAAAAATTACTAGCTATCCCATCTAAAAATAATAATAATAAATAAATAAAACTATTACAAGAAACAAACTTTATACGCTTAATACAATTCTGCACATTTGGTCTATTAATATTTTGAGTTGGTGAAGTTTTGTCTGTTCTTTCTTTGAAAATGTTTTAGTAGTTTTCGAAGATGGTGATGGTGGATTGAATCTAGTTTAAATGGTGGTCAGATTTACGTACATTATTTGCAATACGATATTTAGTAGTACAATAAATAGTTGTTGTATGATACTAGTAGCATGAAACTTGTAGTATGAAAGCTGTACTAGCTTTTAGCTGTATAATATTAAACAAACAATTAGTCACCTTAAGCCATGAAAAACATTATATAAATTATCTGTTTAGTTTGGCTGTTTTTTTTTTTTTTTTTTTTTTTTTTTTTTTTTTTTTTTTTTTTTTTAAACAAGAAAATACATCTTTCAAAACAATTCTTTAAAGTAATTTTGAGAGGTTAAAATTTCAGTGTTAAATTAAAGCTTTGCCTAGCTAACAGGATTTAACAATGATTTACAATAAGGCTTGCGATGAGTATAACTGTAATCCCAATTGATGTTATTTGATTGTTGGTAATTTAAGATTGCCATGGACCTTTAAGAGTTTAGTTCAAAAGAGGGAGGGGGTATTATCGGTCTGAACTTGAGATAATGCTTTTCTAGAAGCTCAGTCAGCCAACACCGATGGGCAACCAAAACTAACTTAATTTAGATTAAATTAAACTATGCTAATTACAATTAATTTAAGTGGGGTAAATGACTCGTAAATTAGAGTGGCGAGTTATATTGATTAGGCCAAAACGGTCGGCTAACACGTTTCACACTAATGAATTATATAGAAATTTTGGATATATCGCAGAAAACCCTGAGTGAACCGACCAATCCCATAAACGGCTAGTGTGCCATTATTTGGGGGGGGGGATAAACATTACTGTTAGTATATTTTAACGACTACCCAAATTCAGTGATGAAGCAATCCAGATCCATGGCAACGTCTAGTCTCTCCTGCAGACTATGGGCATCTCTGTTATAATTTTGTCTTCGTATCTTGAGCGATGCCTCTTGCGCATAGGCTTCTCGTTTGGGGAGGGTGGGTGAAAATCACATGAGGAAGAATGGTTGTAAACGCTTCACTTATGTACTCCACAACCCGCAAGACAATGGTGCCCGGATTGCAGTCTCAGCCGGCAAACTGGGAAGAGTAGAGAATATATTTCACCACAGACACCCCATTGGTGGAGACGTACGCCTTTTTAATTCCACCCCCTGGGAGGAAGAAGAGAGGGTCATATCCTTCAAGGATGGCTTAGGTTTGGATGTGGAGGAAAACGTATCTAAACTACACAGACAATTGCGTACTGGTATGACACCTGAGCTTAGGACAAGAATCCAAGGAACAATATCGGGGAACGAGGAGTGTAGGAAAGAATGTTTAACGAATTTAAAACAGGTGCCTGTTCGTTCTGGACTCAACCGCAGCACTTTTGGGAAATAGTTCGAAAATTTAACGAAGTGGATTTTATAAAACAAGAAGATGTTTATATTTGTAAGAAAAAGAAATGTAACAGAAACAGAAGGAAAGCTATGAGAAAAATGAAGTTGAAAATAGGATTTTTTTTTTAATTTTATTTTTTGAAGCAGCTCACAAAAATAACGAAGTAATGTGGACTGTCATTTGCGTTGTACTTATTTGTTTTTTGTGTTTCTTGTTTGTTTCTTTAAAGGATTTTGAAGTTTGGAATGAAAAGGTAAACTGTTGGGAAAAAAGGATGTTAAAAAAAAGAGAAAAATATATCGTTGCATCCTGTTAGTCATCCCTACCACTGGATATATTTTTTAAATCTAATTGAGGGTAGACAATTTTGATAATTAGAAATTTTAAATACGATTGTGTACAAAAAATGAAAGAGAAAAGTATGGTAGAGGGGAGAAAATGGAATACTGTTAGAATTAAGGAGCGTTAAAATATCGAGAAGGTGGTTAAATGAAAATACTTTGATAAGAAGTAGTGCTTCGCAAAGAACAAGACGGGGCAATGACGAGCTGAGGAAAAAAAAAGATAATTTTAAAATTTCAAGGTACTGTAACATCAAAAATGGACAAAAACGAAAACAAGAACCGGTATATTTCCAGGTGGTTCTGAGAACTGGTGATTGCACGGAAACCAAAGTAAAGTGTGAAAAAATATACGCAAGGTCAATCAGCGCCACGGTAGTTAAAGCGGCAATAACCAGGGGTCTGGACCACAGTGACAAACTTAAATTGTGGTCTTTACCACAGGTAAAAAGTTAATTTAAACTAGTTTATACTGTAACCTATTTAAACAGGTCGAAAGAAAGGTTATAACTCGGGGTTTTGAATATTTGTGGCGTATATCTGTTTCTGGGAAAAATTACCACAGATTCAATTGGGCAGAATGCAAATATATGTTAAGTATTGAAAATGTAATTTTCCGATATATATATATATATATATATATTATTTAGCCAATTATTTTTATTTTGTTTAAACGTTCTTCTTTTGTTATGAATTATCGTTAATCTTGTATTAATATTTTCTGTCAAAATGTGTGGTTTTCAATGAAAGTTATATTCTATTAAATTACATACCTTTAACCATATTGATAAAGCCACTTTTGTTGTTCATTCTTAGAATATGATCATGTGTCTTAAAATAAAACCATACTTTGTCGCCCAAATAAAAACTTAGTTAAGCTTCATATTGCACAACTAGAGCACAGAAGAAAACATTTAGTGAAAACGGCATCAAAATTGGTTCTGTTACATTTGTAGATATAAACACAGTTTGTAAGATACATACAGAGTTGCGGATGTTCGATTACTAAGTTTTATTTAAACTTCGTAAGTGTCCAACACTATATTCAATACTTCGCTACATAATACTGTTCATGTCTTATGTTGTTATACATCCATAAGTATAGCCTCACTTCTGTTAATATTAAAGAATTTTGTATCATCTGCAATAATAAACTACAATTGGGAAACAATAATAATAATTCCTAGCTTACAGCCTTTGTTTAAATTATGAACTTGACGATAATTTCCATCTTTTACTATCGAATCTACTTTAGAATCCAATTTCCCTAAATTTATCAACAATTAAGAAAGTCATAAAATGTTTAACGACACAACCTATTCGTGTTTCATACAATCCTTCTTTTACCACCAAAATGACAGGTTTTAATAAAAATAATCTGGGTATGTACGAAAATATGAAACCTACTACAAATCTTCTTTTGTCCTGTAATGATCTAGTCAGAGTCACTGTCATGGTCAATCTGTGAGGTGAATTAAGTAAACAAATTACAACTAACTGGAGTAAGAAATTGTTTAAAAAAAATTTAAAACCATTTCCAGATTTTTGTTTTCTAACATCTTTGTTTAAACTGTTAAAGTATACAACTCTTGTAACATTGTGAATAAAGTAGGACATTACCTAATGCCATTTAAACGTAAAATCTATAAAGAAGGACAATACTTACCGCCGTTTAAACGGAAAATCTATAATGAAGGACGATACTTATTGCCTTTTAAACTCAAAATCTATAAAGAAGGACAACACTTACTGCCGTTTAAACGGAATATCTATAAATAAGGACTATACTTACTGCCGTTTAAACGGAAAATATATAAAGAAGGACAATACTTACTGCTGTTTAAACGGAAAATCTATAATGAAGGACAATACTTATTGCCTTTTAAACTCAAAATCTACAAAGAAGGACAATACTTACTGCCGTTTAAACGGAATATCTATATTGAAGGATAATACTTACTTCCGTTTAAAGGGAAAATCTATAAAGAAGGACAATACTTACTGCCGATTAAAGGGAATATCTATAAAGAAGGTCAATACTTACTGCCGTTTAAAGGGAAAATCTATAAAGAATGACAATACTTACTGCCGTTTAAAGGTAAAATCTATAAAGAATGACAATACTTACTGCCGTTTAAAGGGAAAATCTATAAAAAAGGACAATACTTACTGCCGTTTAAACTCAAAATCTATAAAGACCTCTATGAAAAACAATTTTAGTACTACGGTTTCCTGCACTATGGAATTGTCAGAACCACTTCAATGATTGTACCAAGGTTTGTAAAATATGGCACCTAAATTCGACAAGTTGCACAAAATAATGTATATATTTATGCATATTATATATATTTATAATGTATATGAACTGGCTCAAAAAAAAATACATTTTTTTATTTGAACAACCCACCAAAACAAGTTCTCAGAACCTTAGTCGTCTACAAACTATGATCTCAAGTCTTGGTCTCAATATATTAGGAACTGTAAATATCACCACAAATAAAGTAGTTACTATTTTAGAACTAATAATTTTGATTAGAAGGTGATACAGAACTAACAATTTAACGAGAACACATATATACAATTAGTTGTAATTTAAATAGACTTTTCAATAGTCGAAAGGAACTCAATATCTGAAAGGAAACTAAACAAAAGGATCCGTAAAGAATATATAGTTACTTGGCCGGTAATCATCATAATAATGAAAATATTAATGGAACAATTGGAAAATGAAAATATATATTAAAATCCATGGTAACCACACAATTTTATTTTCCCTTTAAATTATTTGTCATGAAATTACCAACACTGTGTCATTTAAACTGGGCTTTGGACTGTGCAACTGGTGTAGCACTTAGTATTTGGATCTATAATGGTGGCTGTAACGATTACTTATAACACAGTTTTAATATATAAGTTCTAGCTATTGTTGTCTCCTGCAAAAGGAGCTCTTACAACATTGACTCGCCGAATCTATCCTTAAGAGTACATACATTGTTTTACTGTATGTACTCCTTTATAGGCGTCTTAATCTGAGTATATCATAATTTGTTGTGTAGAATTGGATTTATGAACCGATGGTGAAACTCGATTGTTTTTACATATTTATGTGTAATGTATTTGTGGAAACTTTATCCCTTGAGAATGTTTTTGCAACGATTTACAATTAGTTATATAATTGACAGTATTAAAATTTAAAACGAAAATTATATTTCCAACACATATGTTGAAAGTAAACACATTTGGTGGAAATAAATGTACATGATAAAGTAAACACTTGCTAACCTCTAAACTAAACGTCGTATTTCTATTTGTTTGGGTTATGAGTTTCAGAATTACAATGTTTCAGAAACATAAATAAGAAATACAGAAATAAATCGTTACAACTTAATATTTATAACAGGTTTAGTCAATGCAGTTAGATAGTGGACGAAATTACCTGTCTATTTTGGTGAAAATTATCGGTTATTGAGTTTTAAGGATTGACGTTCGTGAGTACAGCTGATTTCTTAACTGCTGGCTCAAAAGTAAAAAATATAAAAATAAATTAAAGAACACATTTTGCATTCTCCCTTCCTCCCACTACATACGGAGTATGATGGTGCTAAAATCTCTCGCAACCTCTTTTTCTTAATCTTTCGTAACCACTACGAAAGAGAAGGTACTCTCTCTAAAATACTTTATGAAACAGCAGTTGTGTAACCGAATACCGATTAATCGACTATTGAACGTTGTAAATTATCGACATAAAATATTTAAAAGTTTGTATTCGACCGTTTTGTAGTGATTATTTTCATAAGATGTAGAGAAAATGTTAGTATTTGGTTTTATACTTTCAATTGTTATTATTTTTTGTAATCATTGATTTTGAATTGTTGCAGGGATTGTGAGGAACTGCAAATCCAATACTTCTAGTAAGCACTGAAATAAATCACACTACTTCTTGTTGTAAGAACCATTATAATTATTGTGACACATATATTTAAGTATTTATATTTAGATTACCTAATTAAACACATTTTTAAACAGGTTTTTGAAACGTTTGTTATAACCGCTCATGTGGGAAACGCTTTTGAATATTTGCAACTTATTTTAAATATCTTGCAATGAGTTATTATAAATTGGATTCATATGACAGACTGAATATTGAAAATATTATAACAACTTTATTGGAATAATTTTACCAAGTGTTATAGTTTAAACAAATTTATAGTTGGTGTTATAAAACAATTTGTTTACAATAACAATTTGATAAATGGGAGTTTAAATAAACAGTCCACATTTTTAAGAGTTGCACAAAACTTTCCTATACACAAGCACACAAGACTTTAGTATGCAGTAAATATTATTTTAAGAAATTCAAAGCTTATTCATTTTACACTTAATTATATTTATAATTTTAATAAATTTCATTATTGGTATAATTTCTAAATGCTAAATTTCATACACATTCTGTTTTAGATATCACGTCTAGAGTGAAATATTGACAAAAGACTATTCAGAAATGAAATGATGTAATATTTGTAATACTTCAAGATGTTTCGCAGGAAATAATAAAAATTTATTAAAAGAAACGTAATATGTAACTTTTCATGTTTTTATTGTTATTTTTCAATACCTAAAAAATAAATAAAAATATGAATGCTTTTCTGTATTCCACGCTCTTCAGTTTTAGAGAATAAGTATGTGTTCTTTACAATTAAAGTGCTTGAAAACAACACAAACACAAAATAAAAAAGTGTTCGACCCCCCTCCCCGCAACCTACAAAAAGTTTGGAAAATTGATACAAAATAATGTTGTCTGTAACAGTTCTTGACTGATTTTAGGACCGATTTTAATATATTCATCTTAGTTGGTTAAAGAGTTAGATATTTTATAGTACAATAAACTAAGAAAATCTAAAATAATAAAAAGGTTTATTAAAATAAATGAAGACAAGGCAAGATAAACATGCACAATTATTGTGGTAATTTAAAAATAAAAATGTTTTTCATTAGCAAAAATGTATTGTTTGCTAAGTATTTAAAACGAATCATGTTGCTCCATTTAAGACGAGTATTTCAAAGTCGTTTTAAGATATTTCTAAAATAATTTATGTAATGTGCATACTTTAGACACAAACCAGTGTGACATACATTACATAAAGGAAATTGAAAAAGCCTATTAATTTGAAAAAAAAAACTAATAACACAAATAAAACATCAGCTATTTTCCAAATATAAATTATATTCTAATCTTGGCCTAAGAGAGTTGCAAACCGTTAATAAGCATTGGTTTTATTATTCCTCATACATCACTAAAACTTAATCTAAATTAGTTAATTTTCCTAATAAGTTAGTTAGTAGTTAATCTAAGTATCTAACTTTTCATTATTTCACTTTTTATTAGTTTACTATTGTTTTCACTTTTAGACTTACAGTTTCTGATCTGACGAGAGTCGGCAACCATTACGTCTTATCAGTAATTATTGCCTAAACTTTACAAAAATTTTATCAATATATGTTTAGGAAAATATTTCAATAATATTTTTTTAAAATCTAAATTTGACTTATGGTAGGTTATATAAAAACAGTAAAACCACATATAATTTGTAAAACATATCTATATTGTAGAAGGTAGCAAAATTGAACCAACCGTTTAAGATTACAGTTGATACCATAGACTGAAAACAGACTAAAGATATAATAATTGTTGTAACAACTACTTTTTAAAAGTCAAGGTTTTACAAGACGCATATATTAGGAAATAACTCGGGAGTCGATTTTTTTACCATTCAATTAGGCTATATACGTACTAAATGTAAATGTACGAGAAATAAATAAATCCAACAGTTTCAATAAATTTCTTTAACTAATCCTATTGGTCCGATAAATCCCGGGTTAATTATTTGGCAAAAATATATGGAGTGACATCAATAAAATTAAAAAAGAGTTTGATCAAATTTTAGTAAAAGAAAATAACAACTTTCTACACCAGGACAATTTTACGAAATATTACAATCAATTTCGACTTCCTATATATACGTAGTTTACAGTATTATATAGTTGTATGAATTCATATTTATTTATTTAGATTTTTTAAATAGAGTATCTCTTTCCAATATTATTCTAAAAAAAATATAATTTATGTATGCGAAACTTATAACAATAATTTACAGCAACTTAATAACTATTTACAAAATTTGATAAGAACGTGTGAGTTCACCATGTGAAAGTTAGTTTACAAATTCTCAAACAAGATGTTTAAATAAATTCCTCTTTTTCGTGAGAAAATTCAAAAAGGGGTATCTATTTATTTGTTTCCCTTAACTTATATCTTGTTTCACGTACGAACTTTTTTGACGATATGATAACGTCCTAAATCTTGAACAAAAATTACCAGGAGCTTTCACTCAAAGATCCACAGGAAAACACTGTTCAGATCCTACCAAGCAGACACCACTCTGCCCTGGGCAAAACTAAGTCGTTCTCTCATAACGCCTTACTACAAAAAAACACTTAAAAATTCCGCTACTCGTGGAGCTTTCAACACTACTCACCCACACATAAACTTACACAACAGTTCCCGACACTAACTGCTGCGGACCAAGCTCCAAAACTTTCCGAGAAACCCGCTTACGCTCTTTGGCTCGTAGCTCACTTCACTTCCCAAGTCACAATGAAAATTCACATCTTTCGTTTATGACCCCCCCCCCCAGGTCAAAACATTTAATTACGGCAAAATCCCTGCAAAATCAATCTATTTCCAGACACCCTGGAATACGCGTTACAACCAAACACCTATCCCTCTGTCTCAGTTTTCAGTTGAAAACAAGACTCTACAATTCTCCTCGCCAATAATCCATAAATAAAAAACACTCACAGATATTAAGGCGATTACACGCACAAAGGCCAGAAAAGCTTCTTGACCAGATAATATTAGAAATACAACGCTTAAAAAAAACATAGGTGGGAATCCTACACACCTATTTGAGTAAAACTTACAGTTTCTTGAATTAGTAAGGTCTTTAGGAAGAACATGCTTAAACGTATCAATAAACATTAACACAACATTCTGAGGCCGGATCAATTCGGTTTCAGAACCAAACACTCCACCTCACTTTAACTGATGAGAGTCGTTGAATGCGCTGCCAAGAGTTTCAATGAAAACCGCTCGAACGGGTAAGTCCTCTTAGGCATCGAAAAGATCTTTGATAGGGTAAGACACAGTTGTCTCATAGATAAACTTAGACAAGACAGACTGACATACCTCATTAAGCCCTTCCTAGCTGACCGCAAGTTCAGGGTTGATGTAAACCAAACAACACTACACGAGGAAGCGTTCCTCAAGGTTTGCTTATCGAGCATGTGTTGTTCAATATGTACGTCAACTACATTCCAACTCTTGATAACACCAATATCGCTATATATGCTGACGACACCGCACAGTCATAAGAACAACGTGCGATCTATTGTAGGTTACAAAATAAACTAAAAAATAAAAAGCCATGACTTAGACCTAGAGATTAATGGTAAATGTGTCCAAGTGATTGCAGACGCTTTTGATCACTATATGACATACACAATATTAATACGCCCTTGCTCTTAATTAACTAATAAATATTCTGCAAGGGTTGGGTTCAGTACCTCGTGGTCATCCTTGATAGATAACTGACTTGGCCGTTCCACATATCCCACACACGTAAAACAGCAAACATGACACTGAGATAACTGTAATCATTGCTCAAGAGAACAAGTTCTCTTGCATTGAGAACTACCACCACACTCTATGTTTCTGTACTTAGAAGCATCATCACCTACAACTCGCCCGTATGGGTATATAAATATATGCAGACTACAGATATTCCAAAACAAGGTTTTGATAATAGTCACGAAAGCATCAAGATAAACTAGGGTTAAGACTTCACATAAAGACTAATATAATAACACATCGAACTATTAACTGCTAATCTATATTAAGGGCCCACAGAACATATGATAAACAAGGGTGACCGCTGTCCTTAATCACATGACCAACCTTGATATCTCATTTGGGCACATGAAGTCATGTACATAGCGTACAATATTCCCAGTCTGGTCTATTTTATTTTTAGCTCTGTTTCAAACCAAACGATGCACAGCTAGATAACGTCTGGATCACCCTTTGGTGTGAACCAAGATGTCGCCACCAGGATACAGTTGGATGCAGTGAATTTCAAGTGGGCAGAAGTAGAGTATGTAACTTGTAGCTCCTCCAATACAAGGTATTTGTAAGGTAAACTACCCATCCTTCACCTTGCATTGCACGTCAAAACCACCAAACCTGGTATCCTGCATGATTTGTAGCGATGTTTTACCTTACTCTCAGTGAGGTCTTTACCTCGTAATTCTTGCGGATAGTAACGTTTTGCTTTTTTTTCCATATTTACAGTCTTGACATATCCATGGAAAGTGGTTCTCCGCTTGGCACAATACATGGGTAAACCTTTCCTGGTGTCTTGTCCTACGCGAGTTTAACAGGAAGGAAGATGGTTCTTAAAATGAGTAAAGATTTTACACTATTGGGAAGTTGGGATGTCTCCTTTTGTATGTTGAAAATTTTTCACTTATCCGACGAAAATTCTGTTCAGCTGTTATCAATTGTATTATTAGTTATTTTTAGGTTATATTGCTCAACTGAACATCTATGAAATATGTTATTTTTATCTGATCAATATATGATTCTAATAACAAAATTCTGTAAACTCACTACATTTTTTATTTATTTAAATATTTAAAATTTACTCCATGTCAATTTGGAGCAATTTAGTTTTGAAAACCCTGTTTAATAAAAGTATTCTCATATGACTACAAAATACTTAGTTTGCAATGTATGAGAATAAAAGTCTCCTTTAATAAATTGTGACCGTGAGACAAATGCCAAAAGCATTAGAAAGTGTGTTATTGAATGGCAATAAATTAAGTTAATGAAGGGAGTGCAGATGCAATAAAATAACGTAAAGAGGTTATGTAAGTGGCCCCAGCACTGTTGCCAAGTTGTGCAGAATATACTTTTCTTTAGACTGTTATAAATTATATCTTGGCAAAAGTTCATATTACGTTAGAAACTTTAAAAAAACATCAGGCATAAAGTACATTTTCTTTTACGTTTATACGCACACAGCAACATATATATGTAATAAAGTGCAGGATATTGGATTTGTAATTATATTATGAAGTAGATAGGGGTACACCTTTGATTAGAACATCTGTACATGAACACAAAGCAATGCTCGTGCTTATAAATGCAACCATTTATTCAGTAAGTATACTTTCTTACATTTAGTTTTTAACAAAAACTCTCAAAATCATATGGTATTTTGTATAAATAACCTATGAATATGCTTTATTTCTTATTTTTCAATTTGCCACATTCCTACTTTAATTTGTTACTAAAACGTGATGTTTAATTGATAAAGTTATTTTGAGTATTTCCACGGTTTTATTGTTTTCTAAATTTTTCGCCATCAGTAATTTGTAACTTTTTCCGTTGATAAAAATCGTAAATAGACCTTTTCAGTTTTTGTCTGATACTATTGAAGATATTAAAATTCACCCGTTCATTTGAACATTTTGATAGATTAATCCTGACATTAAATTTTTACGGAATCTTTTATCTATTTACAAAATAACGTTGTACATGGTTGTATGCGTCGAATGAGTGGTGTAATTAATATGATACCGTAATTCATGGTTTTCAATATCATTTTTAATTTCAATGTACGTACAATATTTTCGTTGTGTTAAGTTTATATATCACATTTCGTTTTGGTTGTATACGTTTTGTATCACCTAGGAACACATTTAGACAGTTTTCAGATCGATTCGGTTCTCATTACCTATTTGTTTATCCATGGGTGACATTTGTGTTGCTCTATCCCACAGACTGGAATAAATATTTTTAGGTATTTAATGAAAAGCATATACAATATTATAAAAAATATAATACATTTTCGTATAAATAAGTATCATATAGATATGTATATTGGATCTTACATTGTAAATTTCTTTCACATTAGTTTGAGACATAAAACCTAACAAAAATTACGTGATCGAAATCGATGGGAGTGATTATGAGATATTCTACGACGGAATCTGTGGACAACTACTGTTATATGTGACTCCAGAACTGTTTTTTTCGGGAGATGGTGACCAATAGTCTATTGTCACTTATCATTTGGTTTTATAACACGGCCATGTCAGTAGGTTTATACATTTTTTTTTTTTTTTTATTTTATTTATTTATTTTTTTTTTTTGATACCGATTTTTGATAAAGCTCAATAATAATAATTTAATTATTGTAAATAGCAATACTTAATGTTATTTTTTACATTTAAAAATTGCACGTTCTCCATGAATACATCTTAACATAATTAACTGTGTCTTTAATTAATTGTAACTACACTATAATGTAATAAAATATTTGAATTTGTCATATTTATTTTAAAGTATGATTTAATATATTTTATGTCTATATACCACAGTAAAAATATACGGATTGAAGTGTTTGGTAGTTATTACATATTCGATTTAGTGGATATAGAAAGAAGTGAAAGGCACTATACGAGTCGATATTATGTCTTAGAATGAAGTATAAGTTTAGAACTAGATCATAGACTCCGACCGAGTTAAACTATTAACACCATTTAAATATTTAAAATACGAAACTTGTTGAACCCGAGTCTCTGAGACGAGTGAAATGAATAAAGTTATAGAAGGTGAATCAGACCACCAGTGCCTAATGTATACAGTACGGAACCAAATGAGCTACAGACTTCGTCTTAACTTAAACCCTCCTATTTCGACCCTAGAGAATTAAGTATAAAGTTTTCAAATGTCAAAAATGCCCTAAATGTGTGTGTGGGGGGGGGGTCGTTTTTGCAAAATTTTCAAATGTAGGTCGAATGATACCTCATTTTAAAGGTCTCTCTTCACTGATCATTTTGGAAATATAGTTTTAAATAATCTTAAATCCTATGTACAGGGTGTTCCAAAACGTCAAAAAGTAGTGATTTACAGTTAGTATTATTGTTACCACATAACATAGCCTACATAAACCGAATTTTTATCATAGAATCACGAGAAGATACTCTTTCCAAAAATGTGTTTAAGTTGCCTCTTACTCCAATCTTTTCAAATTTTAAAAATACATACAATTTTGGAAAAATAAACAGATTAAAACTCGTAAACTCCAAATAGTAATGATAGTCATGAAGCACATCATTGAAAAGGTCTTTCAAAAACAAAAATGTTTTGTATTTAAAATATGACTTCATCTCTAACAGTTTCACAATGAGGCGTGAAAGACGGTTGTTTAGACTGACGTCTCTTATTGGCCTTACTACTACTCAATCCATCGAAAAACTAGTCGAATAAGATACGTTGGTCACCTTAGAAACAGCAACGATTGAGTTATGTGTGTACAACTTTGTGCTATGATGGCGTAGTTAGTATGATAATAAACTTACTGTGGTGTACATTTCAAAATACAAGTAAATTATTAATATGGTTTAATTGTACATTTGCCAATTTAGTATGCACTATGGCGTCACTTCTCCCTGTCGACTCCTTTTGGCGTCCTTTTGGGCTTCCCCGCTTTTTATATTTCGTACAAATTTTACTTTAAATGGTTGTCGTCTTGTGATTGCTTGAGTTATTGATTTATTCAAACTTCCGCCAAAGAAAAGTAACGTCTTCTAGTCGCGTTATAATCTCGGATCCTCCTTGTCTTGAAATGTAACTTGCACAATTTATTAACATTATGTCCTACATTCTTATGTAACTGTTCAGTTATAATTTTTAGTATTTTAATGATGATTCTATGTTTAAATTTTGAAATTTAATCTGTATTATTTATATTTGTGAAATTTTAAATATCATCTTTCTATATTACTACCCATGACCCGCCCACTGTACTTTTACAAATTCTAACCCCAACTGCTGTTTAATTCAATGTCTATTTACAATATTGATTTTTGATTTTCGAATTTACATGGCTACAAAATATATCTAGTTTTCTATCTAACAGTTTTTACTGTTTCAGTTTAATTAATATTTATTATCTATCGTGTTATAAATTTAGTACAAGATTTCCATTTCTATTAATTTAAGTGACGGTGTGTTTGGATTTCGTCCTGCTGCCTTTGACTTACCTAGGTTTTTAGAGGTCATTGATATTTCATAGTTTAACTCATTTAATTTGAATTTACTAAATTTACCTTAGAACTTTTATTCTGAAGTTAATTCTAATAATATCGTATCGTACTTATCTAAATTTCTATTAAATCTATATTGGTTAATAATACCTTTCAAGTAAAATGTGAATCTAGGTTAGGCTTAGTTTTCTATTATCTACAATTGTGTTAGGAGTATTATTCTACGATAGTATCTGAGATTCGAATAAACTATTCATTAAATTGTACTGTATATTGCACTGTTGGTGCTCAACAGGGGAACAAAGCTTATTTGTAGGCAAAAGTTAAATCTTTCTGCTGACAATAATTATATCAAATTGACATAGCTTTCAGACAGCAGGACAGATTTCCATTTATCTTTTCTCCTCTTCTGTATTACATTCATTCTGTTTTTTTTTTATTTTTTTTTTTAATTTTATTTTATTATTTTTTTTATTTTTTTTTTTTTGGGTGATGCCCTGTCATAAGTCAAATTGTTTTAAACAACATTATATTAAAATTATTAATTTATATTTAAGATGTTTCGTTAGCTTTGTTTTATGATTGTAATTATGCCCATGCCTTGTAATGAACTAACTTCCTGAACTACAATTTTTAACCTATTTCCCTCTTCTTTCTAATTACATACACTTTACTTATTTTAGTTTACAGTGATCCATTGGCTACAATCTTAATTTATTTTCCTTTTAAATCTATATTTTGGTCTTACTTTTATACAAAATCTGTTTACGATTTTATACATTTATATCACAATACTGCAACCAGATTTTGATGAAACTTTATTCACTTTTTTATTATACACACTGTAAGTTGACTTAATATTGTATTTATTATATAGGCTACTCTTTTTGATATTACCAAATATACCACAAATTTGTATTAATTAATTCTAAGAAATAAATTGTGCCTATAATTTACGAAGAGAAGTTTTATTAATATCTTATACTGAAAGTAATTTACAACAATTGGCTTTTTTAATGTATCACTTTTTTATCCTATTTATTTAGCATGCATCATTAACATCTATATTATTCAATAGACTCGTATTCCATTCTAATATAGAACTCTGAAATTCTATGGCACAGACACTGTAAAACCGAGTCATGTATAGAGTTATATGTTAAGGGAGTGAAAGAGAGTTGGAAACTGTGATTCTGATGTCTGGAGTTAAGAATGTTTTTGAGATTATTGACACTGAGTCTTTCTGTTACCTAATTGTAGCAAGTGTATGTATGGCTACATACATATCGTAGTACTTACAAAGAATACGATAAGCGTGGTTTGATCAGGAAACAGAACTATTGTATACAGTATAGTAGAGTGTGTGTATACAGTATAGTCGAATGTGTGTATAGAGTATATTAGGAGGTTTCGAGACTTTCACTGAAATTTGTGAAGCTTTAATAGACTGAGAAGCTAGGTATGTGGCAGTAAGGTTGAAATGTATAATGAAAGTACTAATAGAATGTATCAGTACCACGGATGTTTCTGGAGTGGATGTCATAAATGTATCAACCTTGATAAGATTAAATGAATCAACAGAAGGAGCATAATTTGTATGACACTAGTAAGGGAACTAAGATTATGAGAAACCTTGGTTATACTGTCATAAGATGTGGGAGTGTGACTGGTTATCTTGTATACCAGTAAATAAAGTGAAATAGTAGTTATAAAAATTTTGAATATTCATGATGGTGCCTTTGATGGTAGGACAAACACCAGTAATTTGAAAGTGTCGGGTAGGAAAGTCAGGTATATTGATGTTGTTTGTATACTACGTTAATATAATATGACAACTATCCTGTTAGACATCGGGTTATAATTCATGAAATCAAAGAAGTACAATCTGGAGTGGTTTGAAATTGTACGAGTGTAGTATAGTGTAAAATATATCCGTCAAGAGATGTATTTCCTTCGGTGCTACTTGTTAAACATAAGAAGCTGTTACTTCCGTTCGTACCAAATGCATCAAGGAAAAGCCTAAAGTTTGTAATTATTCAAACGCTCAATGTGTAGTGACAGGAACGTGGACAAACATTGATATAAATAACACAATAGAGAACGGTTACAATAAGTTGAAGTTTAATACTTTATAGAGGAAAATAATGGGTTGTTTAAACGTTACATAAATAATTGTTGAAGATCAAATCAGAACCTTCAACGTAACAAAAAGACAATAAATCAGAAGAATAGTATGCAACAGCAACTAAAACGAGTATTGAAATTAACTTGGAAATAAAGAGGGATAACCGCAGAAAAACGGTTGTGGCTAAGATTTGTTTAAGCAGTCTATGGAAGAAGTTTGGAGACAGAAAATGAATAAGTATTACACCAAGTGCAGGAAGTAACCGTGTGAGTTCTACTGATTGAGGATACTTTGAACAAAACAAATATAGTGTTTATAAACGATAACGTAATGCAGATATCGTACAACTTGAAGGATCACTTTGTAGAGGATCGTCACAGCATTAATGTGTTTGTTGGCGGCATTCACAACTGGTAAAGGATCGAGTGAGGTTATATCACATGAGTGTAGCGTATACTAAATTCAACGGTGTATGTCGATAAAGGGAACAACGCTATCGAGACAGATTGCGAGATGGGTGGTGTATAGAGTGATGAGCTCAGGAAAGATAAACAGATAAGTGAGAGGATCAGCACAGGTCAAAATTTACGACTATGATACAAATAACGGAATAGGTGATTGAAAAACGAAACTGGTTATATTTTCAACTACAAGAACAGCGCAAAAGAGTTAAATATTAAAAAAATGAGAGAAAGCGCAAGGAGAAATAAAAAATGAGATTTTGACAATAGACAAAACAAAACAAAAATGTTTGGTCAGAAGAAGAAAAAGCAAGAAGGAACCAGAATATGTTCCGTCTGGCGTAAAAGAGCGAAATGTTGGTTAATTATTGGTCATGTACAGATGAAGAACGAAAGAAGTAGTTCCGTCAGGTCTGTGCATGACGGAACAATTTATTTTGTTTCCAATTTTATTAAAATATAAAACTAAATATTGATACAGTGGAAGCAGACGATTAATAATATCAAAAAAAATGTAATTGAAATTAAAACAAAAAAAAATTAAAGAAAGAAGATGGGCTAAAAAACCTAAAATTTGTAAAAAGGGGAAATTTAAAAATCAAAAGCAGTAGAGTCATAAACCGTAGGGGACATAAAAATAATCAACAATGAAAATGAAGAAATAATAATAATAATAATAATATGGGGGGAAAGGACTTGAAAAGCCATTCTTGGAGAGTTGTTTTGAGATTTTAAAGGTGAAAGGGGAATAAACTAAATAATCCTAATAATAGAAAACGAAAAGGCAGTAGTAGGGAAAAAATAATATGTAGTCAGAAAAAGACTTAAAGTTAAAATAGGGGAGAAATAATAATAACAAAAACTAAAGAGTTAAAGCTCAAAAGCGATTAAATTAAAGATTAAAGGGGATAAAAAAGTAATAGGTAATGTGTAATACATGTATATGTAAGTAAAGTAACAGAGCAGAGTTGAACAATAATAATGGGAGGGATTTAAATACGAAAAATACGATGATCAAAAAATTAAGACTTCAAGCATCAATAACTCATGAACCAAACAAGCTACGACGAAAAACTAAAACGTTATTTCCATTATAGGACCAGGAGAATAACTTTAGTGCAAAGAATATTTATAAAAGACAGGAAAAAGTTAGTATGTGAAAAAATGAACAATCGTATAAAGTGCGGTAACTCGAGAAATACGAAATCACACAGGAAACTTACCACAACGTTACACATTATAATTTATAAAGTATTCTTCATTTTAATAATGTATTTTAAGTACATTTAGTTGTTGGAAAAATAAGGATTATTGATAATTTCTAGGAGAAAACGGAGTATCACATTAATTTTTATCATAAAATGTTGGTTACCCCAACCACCTCTCAAGGGCACAAGGACCCTAATTATAAAACATTTGTGATACAAGAGTATTTAAATACTTCACACAATAAAAGGACTTATGCACTATGAATGCACTTATTTATCAGCCATTTTACTTTTTGGGCCGCCATTTTGTTTAGGATATTCGGATTGATATTTCAATTACAGATTCTTACTCGTCTTTCTATTTGGAATATTTTACATGGTTACACCTCCCCCTTTGGGCCCCGGGACCCAAATTTGAATATTATTTTGTCATGAAAAGTGTCCCCTACCTCCATAATAGAATGGCGCAAACCGCTTTCAAATATCTCAAAAAACAAAAACTTTGAGGGGGTGCAGGTTTCTTTTCAGCCACCCTGTGTATATATATATATATATATATATATATATATATTATTATATAGGCTATTTAAAAGAAATAGGCTGCATACAATAAATAAATTCTTCAATCTATAAACCCATGATATTTGTTTGTAAATAGTGATTGGATTTTCCTAAAACAGATTATCAGACTCTAAAATCTCAATAAAAAAAATAAAACATGAAAAAATCTATATTTCTTAAAAACGTTTTTCCTGAATCTATATTATAAAAAAAATTAGTCATCTATGGAAATATTTTTACCACTTTAGGTGAAAATTAATACAAAGGCTGTTAGTTTAAAGTTTTACATAACTTTGTACCTAAAAATTCTTTAAATCATTGAGTTGTATTTTATGGTCATTTAAAGAAATGTATGGTGATTGTATTTTATGGTTTTGACAATAAAAATAATTAAATTAGTAGCATTTTATGGTACCCTGTACACCTAGGATCTGATCATGTATTATATATTATTTTATGATAAATTCCATATATATTTTCCACGTCACAAATATAATCGCACTCTATATTCTAGACTCCGCTCTGGGTACATTAGATTGGCCACAACGATTTCCCCAAAGCGCCATTACTTGAAGATGTCCGCCAAAAGAACGACAAATTTCCTATACATCAGGATTTCGTCTGAACACAATTCTTACGTACCATCATATTTCTATATACTGGAGTGTAGGGTTCAAATGTTTTTATTGTTTATTTAGTTATGTAAGTTATTAAATAAAAAACAGTGTCGAAAAACTTCCACCACATTTCACATGAATGTTACTTTTTATATTGTACAGAATAATGAATAATAACAAATATAAAATTGTGTAGCGTTCATATATAATATGTACTTCCTTTCAATTCAACATAATCCTCTCTTAAAATCATATTATAAGATAATATTTATCTACTAGAAATGTTCCTAAAATTATATACTACTAAATAATCTAATTTAGATAGTGGATTCAAATCAACCGACAGATTCCGTCATTGAACAAGCACTATGAATCTAATAATCTCATCTGCCATTTCTAGATAACAAACAGCTGTAGTTTACTTAATTAGAAAATACAACCCTTAAATATACGTTGTCTATTTTATTTAAGATACAGCATTCGAGGAGTGTGCAAGTGTAGTTTGTTTTAGTCTTTTTTATTTGCAATGTATTAATTCTACATCTCTGCAAAGCTACTGAATTTTGTGCAAGAAGCTTTATTTTTTTTACCTTAAAAGGTATCAAAAAAGGAGCGGGGATGCCTAAATGTGCTAACGCAGACTAGAAAACCATTAAAGACTTAAATTTCATCAAGTTCGCTAAGCCTTGGTCATAGATATAACAAGTTTAAATGGTGCTTTAGTAATTCTATAATGTTTTGTAAAACATAAATTTAATTTGAATTAAACTTGTTTCTTCCATTTTTGTTGAAATCTGAACATTAGTATAACACATTACGCAATTTCTAACTTGTTTATCCTTGTATAAAGCTTGTAAGTTGCCTTGTCATCCATTGTTAGCAATAAGACACTCATGTTAAAACCACTTTTAATTCTTGTTATTCAAGAGCAAAGGCTTTACTTAAACTTACAGTTGTAACATTTCATAACACAAGCAAATAAAACAGATATTTTGTATTTCGTTTTTATTCCTCGAGGTAACAAATTATTTTGTTATTTCACAGCTAAAATCTGGTTCAAGTTCTCTTCAATTATTCAAGTAATCAACTAGTCTATCTTCAAGTAACTTCGAGTAGTTCAAGTGTTCAAGAATTCATTGCCTCGAGAAGATCGAACTTTACTTAATTTGGAAAACTTGTAATTATGATTCAAATGTAACTGAAAGTCTGTAGTCTATGTGTGTGTTTTTTATGTGATTACTGGCATTTTCCGGTTACAAATCACCCATAGGCCTATTGTATTAATGTATAACATTTAATAACTTTTGAAATTATATATTTTTTGTTGGCTAACAAATTTCAAGAAACAACAACAAACAACAAATAGAAACACATTTTTTGTGATCAAATAAACAATTTCTTATGATTGATTTTGTAAATACATTACCTATTTCTGTAAAAATCACAAATAATTTCTGTTTGGATATAAAAAAAATCTTTTAAATTTAAATTACCAAATTAAAAAAACAACTTTATAATAAGATATTTTTTGATAAACTTGATCACAAGTTATTTGGAATGCAAGAACTTATATATTTGTTTTTTGTGATGGGTGAATCTTGATCCCTGCTGCGAGCGGACTGTTCTTTCAAAAAATATTAATCATCTTTATTGTTAATTTCAATTTAGTTTTGTCAATCTTTCAGGAGTTGGAAAATATATTTAGTAAGTATATTTAGAAAATATAAAAAAAACTATATCTAAATTTAATTAAATAGTTTTAATTCAACATTCTTCCACATTTAAACTGATTCGTGTATATATTCTTAGGGATTATGTTTGACAACCCATTTTCGCTCCTTATTTATTTTCATATTCTGACAAAGGTTTCCAAAACGAACTAGTAGGATATTATACATATACTGCAGTTTAATTTAGAGGTTAACCAACACCGTGGTATAACGTTATTATTATAGTACCGGTATGTAAAATATGAGGTTCTCATTTTCATGAACATTAAATTTTAATAAATTACCAGTTATTTGCTAACGCATTTATTCTATATTCTATAATATACAAGATATTAAATTTGGATCGGTGGAGTTGTCCGTGTAAAAAATTATTTAATACTTTCACTACGATAAACAAATTTTAGGAGAACATCTTCAATAAAAGGTGATTACTCGAGTTTCTTAGTTGACGAAATTTGACCATATTTATTATTAGGCATATTGGGAAAAATAAAACTTTTCTGGTTTATTTATGTAAAATGCTAGAAATATTTTTGAAAACATTTTAATGCCACAAAACGTTTGATACAAACGAATCCAAAAACTAAAACCTAATCATTGCATCATGTTGTGAATGATATTTTAAAAAAATGCTCCTAAACTAATTTTTAACAAATATAAAAATTCTACTTTGCTAATAACAGCAGTCAAATCTAAATAGGTATAATTATCTCTTCTTTCTACTTTTCTAATATACAAATTATAATTTATGTTTTTCCTGATACGTTTCAGGTTCTTTTAGTGCAATTACTTCGTCGTATCAGTACACCATTACAGTCAGATTCCTCATAGATTACAATTGAATCAGGTCATTAGATTCATTGGACATGTAGGCATATATATATATATATATATATATATATATATATATATATATATATATATATATATATAAACCTCTTTTTTTCTCTTTTATAAAAAAAAATCAACTTTTGCCTGAAATCAGTCGCAAACATAATAGAAAAAAACAACTTTCATCAAAAGCCAAATAAAAAATAACTTTATAATAATATGCAATTAACACACACAAAACATATGTTCACAACAAATATATCTACTGTTCTCCAGAACCTTTTTGATTCCAAACTACGTAAGATAGAACAAATTTAAAACGTAAAAATGATGTTTGTACATTTAATTTTTCTGCAAGACATATTTTTCAGATTAACAGTTACAAATTTTGCAAAAACGTTACAACCATGTAATAAAGTATATTATTCAAGTATATCTATTGTAAATAAAATAAGGTGTGTATATAAAATAAAACATAGTTTCTAGGTTATTATATTACATTATTTGTATCAACTCATTTTTATTACATTGGAAATTTGACTAATTGTATTCACTTTTAAGTTATTATAAAGGAAACAAGAATCAACAATAAAATATTGAAGAAGAAAACATGATCACTTTTCCAATTTCAAACCATTTACTGTTATGTATTGATAACACCGAACGAAAGCTTCATAGGTATACAAGTTATACGAGTGCTTGAGAATTTCATTTTCAACTATTTTCTTTAAATATTTATCGGAATTGATGGTGTGAGAATAAAAGTTTTCTTTAAGTAGCCCCACAAAAAGAAGTAACTTTAAATAAAAACAACAAAGAAAGACTCAAAATAATCCACTTACACTGGATACAAAATATTAAAACGTCTAAAACGATCGTAACCTTTCTTAACAGAACAAACAATGCATTCTTTTGCAAAAAATATTAGTCTAACAGAGAAAACAAAATTAAATGTACAATAAAAGTCGCAATGAATATTTAAAGACAATATATAATATTTATCAAACTAAGTACTGTTATAGAACAAGAGAACAACTTCCCACATATATCTTATTTACTAGTTGTCATATTAGTTATCTCATATTAGTATCTTATTAACTAGTTTCAAACGTACAATTACGTACAACATTGGGGGAAGTATACAAACATAAAATTATTTTTGAACTTAATCAATTTTTATTAAGAACAAATTCAAGGAAATGCTGAATGCACGTTTTTAATTAAAGTTTAAATATTGTAACATCAGCTACTCAGCGAACATTTCGTAAAATAATATAGAATATGAAATAAAACAAAATGAAAAGGATTATAGTGTATTATCTGAATGAAACTGAATCGCTGCTACATTGTGTCCAACAGAAATAACTAGAGACAATCCCTAACGACAAGCACAGATCGATAGACAGCATAACTTTCCGTAAAAAAATATTTACATTCATTATAGAATTTGTAGTACTTTGGAATAAATATATATTATTATAGATTATTATATTAAAGGGATACAATTGTTTTGAGTTCTAGTAAACATGAACTTTGCACATTTTATAACTGGACTTTTTTTAAATAATTTAATTTAATCGAGAAAAATAACAATAAAAATGACATATTTTTAAAATATGGACATAAGAAAAAACACATTTTTAATAACTTTATTGTTGATCCGTTTAATTACTTGTGTGCTCCAGAAACCAGCATTCTAGACTAACTTCAAAGATTTAATTAAGGTGGCACACTCTGAGGTCGTGGTTTAAATCAATGTCTAGAAATCCAAAGTCTTACACCTAAAAAGTTTCGATTTCTTAGCCAGAGAACTGGATTGTATATGAAATATATGTAACTGTAAACATGTTATAAAACTTTATTAGTTTTAAAAAACCTGTTTTGATATTCCTACTCATTGTTAAACATTTATTATTTACTTCACAAAAAGTTAATTGGATGCAACTATTGTTCGTTAAAATCGTTACTAGGCTGCATGAGGGTGAGATAAGTTGTTATTTTTAGTTTTTCGTCCCGAGTCGACATTATTGACAAACAGCGTTCCCTGACAATTTACATCTTTTGTTTAAATATTCAGTACTATAAAAGAAATGAGAATCTTATTGATCATGTATTTTTTTTATGAATTTCAATATCAAATTAAATTTTTCTATTATCGTCGCTGGACAAATGTTAAGATTTAGGATACGAAAATATTTATTATAAGTTTAAAAAATATTTTATTATCAATAAATAGTCAAATGTTAGCACCAGTTAAATCTTCAATATCAGACCTGTGGTAGTTATTGGGAAATAATTGGAAAAAAGTGTTGCAACCGCTTTGCTTGCAGGTCATTGGCATTACATATATAGTGAGGCTCTATATAAACTTTCAGTTACCTAGATAGAGGACCAGTTGGTTCAAGGACGTCATCAAGGACGAGGAAACGCTGCTGGTCACCAGAGGGATGTGACCCTGGAACAGAATCGTAAAATGGACATGCAGTTATAGATCGTCAAGGTTAAAATTGCAAGGTAAGCTGATTCATGTGTTTAGAAAATAAAGAGTTATTAAATTCAATCATTTTCCAGTGCTCTGGATTGAAGGTTTAAAGGTCTAATTAGGACAGTACCTGTGGTTATTATTTCCTGTTACTTCTTGATTTATAAACATTGTTGTGTGTCACGTCGTGTACTTTACAGCAGCCATATTGGGTTTACGTGAACAATTTATTGAATGTAATAAAACTTCAAAGAGATGACGTTTCTGTTCACAAAAAACTGGTAAGAGTGTCAACTGTAAACCTTTTCATATGAAGGACACTCCATCTTTCCTTTATCGTTTTACCCACGTGGTATTCTATTAGTCAAGTTGAACGCCATCGTGAAAATAATTTATGGCAGCCCTACCAGTTTGAACGGCGCGGCGGCGCCAACTGCTATAAGTAAATAGCCCCTAACTACGGAAGAGCAAACTGCCTCATACAGCCTGGTGCTGCAAGTTGCATCTTAAAAATGAAGGCGTTACTGTAAAAATTTACTACACTTTGGATATGAGATACACATCAATGTAGAATATAAATCAGTAGTCTTAACACTAAACGTTGAGCAATCTTGTTTTGTTATTATAGTATTATTTACTTATTTTAAGACGTATATGCAATAAAACGAATAGATATATATCAAACAGATACAATACATATGACATGAAGTTGAATAGCTAACTTATAAAAACAATATCTTCTAACATTGTCTTCTTTACATACTACATGGTATATTTTCAAACTTCCCCTTAAGGGCAGTTTTAAAATTAGTGTGGATCAATATAGTTTGAAATTATAGACTACTTTTAGAATTTTAAAAAAATCAAAAATAGGAAATTATTGCAGTAGTCCAAATAATGTAAATACATTTAATTCTTATTTTTTTAAACTTATGTTGTATAAGATATAGCACAACAGTCTGAACAAAAGTTTTTTTTCATTAGTTATATAGATTTACTTTTGATAATCCAAACACTCTTTATCATGTTTTTCCATTTTTGGAAATTAAAACCTAATTATAATTTAGTGAACATATCAGCCAATGACTTTCAGAACAATAGTATTTTATGAAAAAACAAACCTTCTTAAAATTATTCACTCACATAATAGTATTTAAATATGCTTTCTTTTTCGGTTGATTATTTGATGTGATTTAATAATATTAATTGCACTTTTGATTATCAATATTTATAATGTTTTTTACAGTTTCATTAGTTAGTTCTGTGATCAATGCTTTATGTACTTAAACTCTTTACAACATTCAGCAGTTGATTGTATTCTACTTCTTTTGTTAAAAGCGCAACAATAGGTTGCTTTCAATAACTCCATGATACTGGCCCTCCAGTATATAACGACAAATACACTTGTGCATTTCTATCTTTTACATCTCTGACATAATCTGAAGCACAAAATGCACCAAACATAGGCTCCTCATATTTTGATGAAATTATATTTGGGATATTTCGTTGGCAGTGTTAGTTTTATTCCCCTATTTCCAATTTTTTAGTGTACATTTACAGAATTAGAGAATATTCCTCTAAGAAGCTGTTGTTTTACTGCAAGTAATGCGTTCTCATATTTTCACCACCCTAATGACCTTAAGCAGCAGTATATGGCCATTGGGTTTTACTTAAATGGTCTGAGTTGAAATAATTAAAATGTCTGTATGAGATATTTGTTGAATTTCATCAAATTCAATATTTAGCTAAACAGTCATTACACTCAGCAATAAATTTTCCACATAACTCAAAATTTGATTATTTATATAAATATTGAACTATTTTTAAAAGAGGATCAATATAGTTTTAAAACTGAACCCATTTTGAAACTGTTCGACCTACAGTATCACAGACACCCACTTTTACCAGTTTTATTGAAATAAGCTAATGAAACTCATACATTTCCATTGTTTCATTTCAACACTATAAATTAATTCTTGGCATATTTATTATAAGTAGACAAGACAAAACGCGAAGTTTAGGATTTGTTTTTGTGTAGGCTATCAGTTCGTGTTAGAGCTCGACTTTGATAATAGTACATGGAGGTCGTCGAGTTTGCACAAAATGAGACCTAAAATATTCTTAGAAGACTAAATAAAAAACGGACCCAAACGGACGCCACATTTAAAGTTTTCGATGGTTGATAATACATTGAACTTAAATTAAACTAAATTTCCAGCTATTAAAGCTGCTGTTACAGATTTTTATTCATTAACTTGAATATTGTAGTTCACAATATCGTGTGCATAGAAAAATCTTTTATTCTTAATCGGAAAAAAAATCGAGAATTATAAACTACAAGTTAAAAAGTGGAATGTATTTTAGATCTTACGGGTAAATATTTATTTTTTCAAACCATTTAAACATAATTTACAACTATTAATTTTCTGTCTAACAAATCGGTACCTAATTCTGAGATCTTTACATACTATATTTAATCAAAAGTGCGACCTATAGGATATACATACAAACATATACATAGATATATACAGGATGTTTCAAACATCTCCTTACAATCTAGGGCATATTGCAAGGAGTTTTGGGTAAATCAAAGCCAAAAACGTAATACAACCAGCGGTCTATCTCGTTTCATTCACCGTCTCTCCATCGGTATTTGATTTTTTTTTTTTAATTTGTTTAGACATAGGTGTGCAAAATTGAGTCAAATTTAACAAAATCCATTATTTTCATCCAACTTGTTTTAAAATGGTGGTCATTCAAAACTATGAAATTGTAATAATTCTGAAACTACCCATTTTACAAAAATATTACAAGTTCAACATCTTTAAATAATTTTTTTAATGTTTATTAACGTTTTGTTTATAAAACTTTTAAAACATAAACATTTATTATTATTATTATTATTTTTTACCATTACTCGTTAACCACATATTCAAAATACCCGACTTTTAGCCCATACTAAATAAATTTTTGAGACATATCCTATATAAATTATCTTCGATAAAAATAACAATAATTTTCAGACAATTTTTTTTTGAAATAACACTTATTTACATGTTACGTATGTAATTTACATAATTTTTCTCTTTAAATTCTATACAGTTAAATACATACAAGAGATTTTTTATACAATTCCAAAGGTTAAATGAGTAACATTAGGCCTATAAACATATTAAAAAATGAATGTTTTTTTTTTTTTTTTAAATTTAACTAAAAGTATGAAAAATATCTTTGCTTAAATAGAAAATATAATATAGTTCCGATAAAAAAACCTCCACATTTCTCTGGAAGAGAAAAAAAAGAAAAAAATACCCGGCACCAAAGGCATAGCCCGCTTTGGGGATAGCCACTCGTCAATTTTTCGAAATAGAATATGACAGCAGTAAGACAAAATTAACCTAAAAAGATATAGCTCCTAAAACAATAATTATAATTTACAAAGAGTTTTATTTACCTTTTCCCAAAAAATATCGGAGAGCATTCTACACAAATATTAACAATTTTACATGTTCTTACTTTAATATGTTGACACATATTCTAAAACATCTGTAAGAGCAATAATACCTAAGGGTCACTATACTATTCAATAGCTATTACCTACATACATTAAACAAGTGTTCAACCTCCTCCTGTTCAAAGAGCCAACTATTCAATTTTCGCAAAAAAAAAAATTAAATTGAATTTCCACTTTTGATGTGGCCAGGCAGAACATTAAATAATTTTGGCCCCAGGAAACGAAAAGTCTTCATAAAGTAAGTTTTAAAAGTTTTTGGCACTGCAAAATTTCCAGCACTTCTTAACCGTACCCTCCTCCCATCAGAAGTACTTTGTAAATGTACAAGTATCTTAAAGGTAATATTCGTAAAGAAAGTAATAGTGGCTTTGCATGTTTCAACCTACTTTTGTTTAGGATCATCCGGACCAACTTTTTCTGAATATTAATTATAAGTGTTAGATTACAAATGTAAGTCCCTCCCCAACTATGCAAACCATACTCTATCCTACTCTATCATACTCTATCCTACATTCCTTATAATACAGTAAATAATCAAAGCAGCATGAGATCATGGAGTTGATAATATCGTATTCCGGTGAATAGACTCTATGCTTCGCTGTAGACAAATACAATCCTACCTAGGCCACGAGATTCTGGAGCTTGATGCTTTTAGATGTTGTCTGCAAGGGCGTGTTATTTCAGCCACGGCTTTAGACAGCCTCCTAAGAGATCTCAATGGTACGGGTGCATATACACAACAGATGACAGTCAGAATGGTTCAAGACAAGTCCACAATATAATTGGGGAGCTGCTTAATTACTATCTATGATGCGCAATAACTGGTGTCGGAGAAAGGGACTTCGAGTAATTTACTCCAAAATAGCCATTTTCCATTTTAGTAAAAAGAGATAGTTTTAGAAAGAAATATATGGAAACAGGTTTTGCAGACGGTGAAATATCTAGGAGTGATCCTGGAAAAGAAGGTGATGTCGAACTCTCATCTCGACCAGTCCTTAAGGTAGTCATCTTTAATGATGACAAGACGCCTTATCATATATCAATGGGGACTAAAACCAAAGGTCACCCTCCGGAGATACGTACATGGCGATCGTCACGCCTCTACTAATATACGGTTCCGAAGTATGAAGGCCAAAATAATCACAAGCTATAGCAAGAGCTACTTCTTGTCTGGTGGTACCAGAGACCGTTTGCGGGGTTGTTCGTTCTTTGGAAAGAGTTGCAGTGAGGAAGTGGGCTAGGAAAGAACGCATCAATCGACGGAGACAATATAAGTTTCACCTTTGGGGTCAGGATATTGCAATTGCAAAACACACAATTTCGTGGCCCTGAAGTCATGGGGAAGGAAGAAATGTAGTAAACCAGTAAGCTCTCAGAAATCAGTAGTAATAATTTTGATTGAGCCTGAAATCTCATGAAGATCTTCACAGAGACTCCAATGTGTTCTCGGTTTTACGTTCTATCAACCAAGACCTGTTCGTGGTGTGTTGAGGATGACCCAGCTCTGAGTCTCCAGTTTTGGGAAATTGTGTTAAACAAACACAGAGAACGAAATGGAGTTTTAATGAAGGTATTATGGTCTGAAAAAGAACTTAGCGAGCCGTGGGTCATTGGTTGGTGTGGGCTAACGTACAAAGGTAATTTTGACCCAGTATTTTCATGGCACGGTCAGTGGTAATGTGTACAAAAACATGTTCCAATGGTGTTATCTTAACAACACTACAGCACTTCTGTCCAAATAATTATTGTCTCGAATGTTTCACGCAAATAGATTGGTCGTTGTAGGTCCATCGATTAGCCTCCATCATTAGCTGAGTTGACAACGTTGGATTTTTCTGGGGGTTTCTCAATGAATGGTGTTTTCTCGGAATCCACGCACACTAAATAACAAGAAACAATTCATCTCTCTCACGTTTAATGAAATCGCCAGAGTCAAAAATCTTAGCTATAATGTATGTAGCTCCATTCAAGTAAGAGTGTAAGATTGCGTCAATCATTTTGAAGATCTATGAAGTTAAATTATTTCCCCTGTCATGGTTTTTCTTTGTTAAATTTTTAGAAATTATATTTTTAATTCTTATAAAACTACGAAAATAACTTATTTTAACTGTTAGCCTTCACATGAGCTCTGTTTACTAAGCGTTAATACTTTTGTAGTAATTTAGTTATTGAAGAATTGAAGATACGCAAGGTAGTGCTTTCAAATTTATTAAAATGTTGTCATACCTCCAATTTTTATAATAACTATAATATTTTTGTGTGTTAAAAACCATTTTTGTATTAGTTTATACGTAATTTGAGTATCAGTTTCAAGTTATAGCGTTTGTTATATAGGTGACTTTGTAATATCGCGTGCCTGATTATGATAATAAAAAAAAATCTAAGATTGTAATAAATTTGCGTGACCTGAAACAATTTAGTACAATTACACGTTGAAGGCGAACTAACGTTTAGGAAGGAAGCATTTACGGTAAATCGATTTTGTCTGATATCTAAAAAATAAATTAAGTATAAATTATTGAAAAAAATAGCATTAATATCCTCATTGAAGTATTCGTAACTAGTAGGGATAGTTGGAAATGTATAATGATTAACTAAGTGTTCAGTTTTAGCGTTTAATACAAGTACTAAACAACTGTTCTTTTTTTTTCAAAATGTGGAAAAGATTAATATTTTTTTTTATAAATCCACGTCCCTGGTCTCAACTGAATGCTGTGTGAGTTATCCTTCCTTCCTTTTCATTCTTTTTTCGTTACATAACAAATATAAGTATATATTTCCCAACGGTTTCAAACCGAAAAGCACATTTTCGGGGGAAAATATTTTTCCTATTTATTTCAATGATAAGAAGAAAAGAAGACAATTGTGTACATTTGTTGTTCGCTTACTGGATGCTATTAATTTGTATTACCCTAATACTTTTGTCAGTTTTCTAACTAGCCTTCCTTCCTTTTATTTCGACTATTTTTTAGCGATGGCCACGTAGTTTATAATTATATTATATCTTGGTCACGGGTGGGGATATATTATGTTTTCTAAACAGGCAGATCATTCAAACAAATATGCAAACTAAAAATATATAACATGACAGCCAATAAAAGGTTTGCTGAACATTTATTAAATAACAATCACAACTATAAAGCTTTAGCTTACAGAACAACATGGAACAATTTGACTTTTTTGTAAATGGAAATAATAAGTTGATGGTTTGGAACAATATAAAATATATTAACACGGAAAGACAGACACTAACAATATATTGAACGACAAAACATCAATTCCAATCAAATGTTCTGTTTGATCTACTAAAGAGATTTGAATCAAATCAGAGTTAGTAGAGTGGAAAGCTAGGTACGAAAATCAAGTAGGCCTAAATACTGTGTGTCTTTGAAATTAAATTATTTTAACTATATGTTTGTGATGTGAAATGGGGTAATGTATTGAAAATAAGTATAAATGACGAGGTTATATATAACCTAACTACAAAACAGGTGACAAAGTATGACTGAATAATAGCCAAAACGGCAGTCGTGAACAAGATATAGAAGGGAAACTAACAGCCCAATTAATTGAGTTAATGGAAATTATTTAAGAAAGGAAACAACAAAATACCAGGATGTCCGGATATCAGTATTGAACCATCACCACTGACAAAAATGTTAGTGTTAATTTTTTACTACTCTTTACGAAATATCTAGTGGGCCCCATAAACACCAAGTGTTTTTCTATTTTTAAAACATAAAATTACGTACTAAATCATTCACAATTGCTTTATCAAAAACTTTACCTATAAGAAATACCAATAAAAAAAAAATTTGAATGTTATTTTGTTGTTACCTGATTAAAAATTGCAAATTTAGTTTTTCATTCAGGTTTTTATTAAGGAAAACTTCTTGTTAGTGGGACAATTTAGTACGTGTTTTTTTTTTACGTTTAGTGTACGAAGGTTTAGTAAGGACTGTCTCAAAGTTTTATGTTGTAAGGGTGGCACAGCATGGTTATTTTAGGTCAGAATATCTAACTGAGTAGAGGGAGTGATAGATAGTTGTAAGCTCCAAGTTATACGTTATTTTTATCTAGATCAAACAGAACATTTGATTGGAATTGATGTTTGTCGTGCAATATATTGTTAGTGTCTGTCTTTCCGTGTTAATATATTTCGTATTGTTCCAAACCATCAACGTATTATTTCCATTTACAAAAAAAGTCAAATTGTTCCATGTTGTTCTGTAAGCTAAAGCTTTATAGTTGTGATTGTTATTTAATACATTTTCAGCAAACCTTGATTTGGCTGTCATGTTATATATTTGTAGTTTGGATATTAGTTTGACATAATATATCCCCCCACTCGTGACCAAGATATAATATAATTACAAACTACGTGGCCATCGCTAAAAAGTAATCGAAATTAAAAGGAAGGCAGGCTGGTTAGAAAACTGACAAAAGTATTAGGTTAATACAAATTAATAGCTTTCACTAAGTCTAACAAAAAATTAACATAATTATCTTCTTTTTTTTTTCTTAACATTGGAATAAAAAGAAAAGAAAATCCCAAAATTGTGCTTTTCTGTTTAAAAACGTTTAGAAATAGATATATATTATTTCTTATGCAACTAAAAAAGAACAAAAAAGGATAAATCACACATTTAATCACACATAAAACTCAAATGGAGGATAGATTGATAACTAAACATTTTATGATCTATGTTTAAATGGACTTTTTTTCTTATTAAAATTATGCAATAAACGCTTTAGGATTAATAGAGCACATTTTAAAGTACCCTGTATATAATATATAAATACAAAAATACAAATTAAACTTGAACAATTATTTTTCTCATAGACTCTTCCTCCGTTAGCGAAACAAATGTAGCCTCATATGAACAAATTGTATTTTTTAAACGAAATATAGGCCTAAAAGTCGATTTTCTTGTATTTATCCCTATACATAGAACTCCCATTTTCACAATTGTTAAATTAAAAGTATATAATAAACAACAACAAAAATAAATGAAAATAAAAAATATATATTAAATGTAAATAATAAAAAAATAACATCCCACATTCCCTGTTTTCAGAACGCACTCTTATCTCGCCGCTTTTCGGACAAGTGAACCGGTAAAGGTTGCTCAGGTTCAAGCCCGGTTAATGGCATTGAAATTTTCCGTGTTTTACCCACTCATCAGCCTACCAGCCAAATGTAAATAATAAAAAAAGAACACAAATATATTAAACATATAACTATTTTTGAGGAATTCATTTATGGAGATAATTAATTTACAACATTGTGGGTCATTTTAGAATAGTTTGTTTAACTTTAGATGCTTAGGATATTAAGTGACAAATAAAATGTCATAAGTTTTACTTAACAAAAATTTTGAACTTCAGTGGACTCAATTTCACAATTTTTTAAATCTTTAAATATTTTGTGATATTTATTTTAAAAAGATATCAAAGTATCATATTTTCAAATAAAGAGCATTCAAAAGTTAGTTTTACTTGTTTTCATGTCTAATTGAAAACATTAATTACTGAATTACACCTTCCCTTTTTTTATGTGCCTCTTTCATTATATGTTTTCCTCTGGACCTTGATAGATAATAAAACAAGAGCTATTGAAAAAAATATGTTAAGGAATAACAATAATAATCTTTCATCTTTTTACGCTCTGCGAATCAAATAAACGTGGAATTAATAGTCTCAAGTTATTCTTGGTCACGTTTCCAAACAAATTCATGCGTTGTTGTAGATAAAGGCTTTTAAAATGTTACACCGAGACACAAAACTGCTGTTACCAACAATATATCAATTACAGTACATATACAGGGTGTATCACTAAAAATGTGAAAATCAAGCGAATATTATAAATAATAGATATGTTCAACAAATCAATAAACATTACCCTAAATAAAATCGACACCAAAAAAGACAACTTACAGTGTTAAAATTTGACATTTCGATGACAAATATTCCAGAAAACTGTTATTTTTTTGTAGTAGGGATTTAGGTTTGCTACAGTTGATATAGAATCATAATACTAGTGATTTAATGTAATATACATTGAAATATTGCAAAGTAATGAAACAAAAGCTATTTAAAATTCCCGCCATTATGAAACATTATATAGTATGTTTAAAGTTTTATGTATTTATTTATGTATAAATATTATAATTGCACCCAGAAAATATCAATATACCAAAAATCTAAAATCTATACAAATTTAAATGTGATATAATAAGACTGATTTTTAAAATTAGCCCAAACATTTTATTTAGGGAACACAGTCAAAATTTTATTCATGAACATGTGTAATGAAATCATTTTACAACATAAATTTGGTTTTAAACATTGTCCCGTTAAAATTACTTATATAAACTGTTAAAATTCATAAAAAGTATTTAGGAGAGAGAGGTTGGGCGTAGTTTGTACTTAAAAATGAATTAGGTTAAACACCACCTTATTGTGAACAATGTCTTAACAAAAAGTAAGTAAAAGAGCTAAAACTCTGAATTTTGTGTATCGTAAAAAATAATCGCTTATCAGATGAAATACTACCAATATAGGACTTATAGGCTATGTTATTTGTGCATCCGTTTGTTTGCTAAGATTGGCTAAAGTATTAATAGACACTGAAACAATTAGCAATTTTATCCTGGTATATGTCCTAAGGATGTAAAAGAACTACCAAATGAACAGTTTTAAACTGTTGCCATTTTAAATTTTGTTATCTTTAGTTTAGACTAACAAACATATCTTTAATATATATTAAAACAAAGCATATTCCTGAATTTGATTGAAATCCAACTGAAATGTTGACTATATGAACTATTGTTACTGATTTTCTTTCCTTTTTCTTCTGATTCTTTGTACACAGGAAGTGAAATATATCAGTCTTTAGTATTATATAATCAACGATAAAAAAAGGAAGGAAAATATATGTCCAATTTATTGACAGGTGTGTTCTATGTGGGATTTATATGAAAAACGTCTTCAAGTTACAGTTAAAATACGACAATTTTCAATATGCTTTATAACATTCAGGCTTATATTTCCATAACGTCGGATCTTTCCTTTCAGCCGCAAGACGTTAACATAATAATTGATTATCTTTCAATAATATATCCTTCCCCTTACTTCCGATAGAGATCGTGGTTCTACTAAGCCACAAGTTTTCGCATGACTTATTTACTTGATTAATAACAGTCATTTAAACAAACTCAATGGAAAAAAAATACAGGTACGTAGGTCAACCAGAAAAACGTAGGAAACATTTATGAACCCCAGATTGAAGAATAAGTTGCAACAAATTTATAATAAATATTTTAGCAGCTATTTTCGTCGCTGTAAAACATCCTTTCTGGAGGTCCGCTGAAACGATGTCAATAGTGATATAACGGCGCAGATATGGCAAAAGTAAGTTATCTTACAACTCAATCCTATGGAGGACTTTTCATTCTTATTACACATTCTTGATTTGATAGTAAAATTTATTATTGCTAATAATCTCTTGCACACATATCCCTTATAAATTGGAATATGCTGTGATAAAAGAGACAAGTAAACAAAAATGTGTAAATCAGTAATATTAAATATTGCAGTTTCTTGTAACCTCCGTAAGATTAGAATAGATAAGGCCTATATTGGATTGAATTTGCTATTGTGATTATATAATTGTTAATGCGCAAGACTAGATATTACCAATAGGCGTTTACCAACTGAGTCAGAAATTACTATAATTTGATTAAAATATATAAAGTCGTATTTCTATGGTATCGAACTCCTGTCGAAGAATTTTAAAATGTTATTCAATGAATTTAGGGAACCCAAACTCAAAAGTCTTTTTAGAAAAGCTGTTTCGTTTACGTGGTGTATAAACATACTTTTAGGCAAAATTAGATGTATAATCAGATGATACATAAATACCGGTACCTTTAAATATTTTTGTTTTCCTCCTCTTTAAAATTTATGAAATCAATTTTAAAGAAGAGGAAAACAAAAATATTTTCAAACCAATTTATGTATTTATACATATTTACAGATATATAAGCAAAATAAACAATACATAGAGTAAGTTTTATTTCACCAGGGGTGTCGTGTCCTTGGTCCTATCTAGTTTCCAGAGAAATTTATAAAAAATGTATGAAATATCGGGAAAAATAAATCTCTTGAATCTTTCCCTAACACACGGATTGAATATACATATTCATAAAAGCGAAAAGAAAACAGAAGTTATTGAAAAAATATAGAAGATCTAAAATATAATCATTAGATTGATTTTATGAGATATTATAAATGCAAACAAACAAATGTTTAATCGTAGAAAATGTTTCGTGTTGCAAACTTGATTATATTAATTAAAATTAATATGCAATCTTTTTAATGTGTGTAGAATCTTATAACCCAAGATTTAGACCATAGCTGACCATTGTAATAGCATTATTGAGATTATGTTGGGGGATTATGCCAAAGTTATTGTTACTGTGTTATTGTTTCACTATCACAATTAAAAAAAAAAAAAAACATGTCAAAGGTTTTGTAGTATATATTTTTAACCACTTTAAGTGATGATGTGAAACTTCAATTGACTAGGTAATGTGTGAAACATATGTTAACTTCTATAATAGCGTTACCCCATGCACATCTTATAACAACGACATTTCTTTGCAGAAATCAGTTAAGTGGGAGATTCAATGGTTATATAAAAATGGTCTACATCACATTGAAGATTTTGTCCGATAATTAATTTTGAATCTAAACAGTTCGGCAAACAGAGCTCTTAAAATGTCTAGTTTAACATGACCCATTTTCTTGCTTGTTGGGCATCTACTAAATATATGTGTTATAAAACTGCTTGTGGATATTCTATACTGTTATTCTGATGTAAATAATATATATTTTTATCAACTGATATTTAACACAATATTAGTTGAAATAATTTGCTCGAGATTTATTTTCAACGTGAATATCAAAACACGATTAAAATTTACAAGCAAAATTTCAAAAACCATAAAATCCATTTTTACAACTTATTTATTCTGAAATATAATAAAAGTTCAGATATAAAAGTTTTACAATCATTTGTAGCAAATCCAGCTCTTGTACTTCGCTTTATAACATTAAGTTAGTTATCAATATAAATTCTTCTTTGAATGGAATTTCCTTTTGCTTTTCATTAAAGTAGATAATTTGAAAAGGTCTGGGGGAATGTAGACGTTATTTCCCTCGTATCCTAACTCGGTATAGTTACAGACACAGAAACTAACAGACATTACTTAATAAATTTCTTCCTCAAATCCATTTATTTAATGATAAGAGTTATTATTATTTTCCAACGGATTTACATCATTTACAATAATTAGGCTTATTTAATATATAAGACTTTGAAATTAATTGTTAACATACAGTAACATACTTTAACTGAAAAACACTGCATACAAATTTTGAGATTACTAAAAGTGTTTTCATGTTAGGGTAAAGCAATTGTGGGTCATCCTACCAGGTACGTAATGATTACATTTCAGCGTATGTATTTATACTGTCTATCCAATGTTAATTTCCTTTATATTCTGTATGAAATGTTCAATTAAACTGTAGTTACCAAGGGAATAAAGAGAGGCATTGTAGCTACAAGTGTAAATAGCTTTGTTCATCTTCTGCATGGCTGAGTTTGACCTTAATATCCAGAATCACAATGAACACAAATGGACATCTTGATAATTATTTAATCTACTCATTTTTTCTTTTTTACTTGTAGTAACTGTCATGCTAGTTTTAGTTGTCATTAGCTGTATAGAAGAGAGCAAAGTAGGGCTCAACTTCAAAGCTCGTACACAATGATATTTGTTTTTTGTTTTTTTTAAACGGCTTCATATCTCTAGTCTGGTTAGATAAACGGTATTGCACAAACCTTGCCTCAGCTGTATACAGAGTGGTTTACTAAAATGATTTTACTCATTACAGGTTGTTACAAAAATATATGAATCATTTATCTTATAATATTTATTTAATGTAAAAAAGTTTAATGTATAATTGATAGTTATAGAACAGATCAATCAAAATCGAACAATTTGTTTTTTTGTTTTTTCGCCTATATTTAAAAATAACAGATTTATCCTCATTTAAACATTTTCTTCCAATATTAATAATATTAAAATAAAAGTACATTGGTGACCTTATTGGTATGTAGGTTGAAAGGATATAACTTAAACTATATTAATAACAGAAAGTGCAAATATACTTTTCCATGTATAGATCAAATATTTTATTAACGTTTTAAGAGTAAACTAACTTTATTTTAGTAGGTGAACTGAAATACAATGCTAATTATTAGAAAATAATAGGGTTTTTTATAAAAAAATCGTGTATATATATATATATATATTGTCCTTATCAGAGCTCAAGGTTCCCAATATTATATTTTATGTATGTAGGGGTGACCACATCACTGTGACTTTTATAGATCTATTGTTCCCCTTACACTATTCCTGATGTGCTCACTTACATACTTTTTTCTAATACATAGCCACCATAACATGCGTGATTTGAATGGGAATTAGAAAGGGTAGCTCTTCCACTTCAAATTGGTTTTTTCTCAAGGTTCCTGTATTTTAATAGCTATGGCCTCGTAGTCTATTATCACAAGGAGTTTATTCACCCTCCATACAGTACCTTCAGGTCGTGTTATCCGTTAGGTTAAGCTTCCCATTATTCCGCTGAGTGTGCCATGCCCCGTAAGGAAGCCCGTTATTAGTTTTAGCAAATTCTTGCATAGATTATACTGGATCTCTTATGGTCGTAATTCCCGAGAATCTCCTTAACTCGCATAAGTTCTACTCTTTCTTTCTATAATTTTGTTTTACTGGCTTTTTCACCTCTTTTACATCTCATCTTGAAGTAGATTTCTTCAAGTTAACTGAATGGTTAACTTATTACGAATAGCGTGGATGTCCCTTTTCATTGTTTATATGTATTTTCTATCCCCTCTTTTACCATGTGTGCCTGGTACCCAGAGACTAATTTATTACTCTTGCCTAGTTAATTATGGATTTGTAGGCATTCCAAGACTATTGTTGAACTGATGATTTTAAAGCTCAGCGTTTTTAATGGCAGCTTGGTTGTCTGAAAGAATTGCAATATTTTACTCTCGTATCGTATTCAAATTTCCTTTGCACACAACTGTCAGTAGCGTTTATTTCGACATGAAATATGCTGGTAAATTTGGCCAATGCCTCCGACTAAATGGTACCTTATCCAAATACTCTGGGTTTAATTAATTTCACTTTTGTCTGTGTAATAAAAATGGTTTCCGTTGTCTGCGAGTTGATGAATTGCTCATTCCAATCACTTTTAGAACTCCCTAAGGTCTGTTACTTGTTATTTCATGGCTGGTGTTCGCCATCTATGTCACTCGCAGGCCTGCTCCTTTTCCGGATGATTCCACAACTAGATTGAGGGGTGTGAGGTTGAGGTTAGCCTTTGTACAATGTTATCTCTCCTGTTAGGCAAATGCAAGCCAGTCTAAGCAAGTTGTCCAAGTACTTTATTGTTTTAAACACCTTTGTTCTATTTGCACATGCCACTGCCCCAATTGTGATTGATCTCACAATATTAATTTGTAAGTCTAAAGTAGAATCCGTTGGTGACAACCTTGTTATTCTCGCTCTACTTCTACACACCATTATGGCAGAAGTAGCTTTACGGACAGTAGATTATACATGACATTTCTACAGAAGCCCTTTATCTAGTATTAGACCTAGATATATTACTTCTGTTTTTCATTCTAGTAGTACTTCATCCAAAAAGGTTGTTCTCAGGTTGGGAAGCTTTATTCTCTTAGTGAATGGTACCAAGGTAGTTTATGTTGGATTTATACCCAACACCACCGAGCTACACTTTCCTCTAGTAAATGCAATCCAACCTTGAAGTATTTCACAAATGATGACTACTTCAACTTTTCCTTAGCCATAATGTCATCGGCATAACTCTTCTACATTATTTAGATGATGTAGCAGCTTTTCTTCCAATTATATTATTGAATCCTTCTCTTGCTCTTCTCGAGGTTCGTGAAATGTATCCAGTAGCGAAACTAATATTTGTCAGTTGTACTAAATAAGGCAAATCTCATTTATCTCTCTATCAAGAACAGATGAAGAAATTCCACCAACCCCTAGCAATTTTACCTGCTGAAATGAATCTGTAACCCACTTCAGCCTTTTCGGGCAGATGATTTAATTGGTCATTTGTAGTTCTTCTTTCCTTGGCTTACCAGAATATTGGTCATCTACCCCTGATCATTTGCTTGCTGTCTGGAAAACTCATTTCCAATGGGTATAGGTCATGCTGCTCTTCATCCTACGTGTAGCTACCATATTCCCTATGAGATGCTACTGAACCATATACACTACTTATTACCTTGCTTCCGCCATAATATACAGGTCAGTGGGTGGAAGCCCGAGTAATATTTACATTGTAGCGATTGTTGTAGTGTAGTGTAATGGACACGGCTCCTGTCGCATATAGGCATGCCAACCTCGAAACCTTAGAGGTGTTTTGGTACATTCCGGCTAGGCTACAACCCAACACACTACCACCCTATAGCTAATCATACGTCTTAAATACCAGTATAGATGTATCTCTCATCACTGCTAGTTTTAGTCTACAAGTACTCCCTACTGGTATTCTTACTGTCATTAATGATTTATTGGCTTTTTCTGTATCGCGCCTCAAGTGTGAATTCCAGGTTAGTTTGGTGTAATCAGTGTCGTCATATAAGGTTTTTGACTGTAAGATTTTCCTTGCGACACCATCTTTCTACTAGTGACAGAGCTATTTTCATGAGATCGACCACAGTGTTCCCAAAACTCCCTTGAATTAGCAAAACCACATCATCCACATATCCTTGGGCGTAGTAACCCTCCGATTAGAGATGGTTCAGTAGTGTTTTAACCATCAGACACCACTGAAGGAAGAGACAACTCCCCTTGCGGACAACCCCTGGTGACTACAGCCTCCAGTTATTTCCATTACTTTATCTACAACTGTCCTTAAATTAAACATGTCCTCCCACTCGAACACGTTTGATTTAATTTTTTGATATGATAAATCGCGGACTACCGACTCATGGGAAACATTGTTAAAAGCTCCCTCGATGTTTAGAAAGAAACCGAGGGCATATTCACGGTTAACGACAGTCACTTCCAGTCATTCAAATAGACTATGGAGTGCAGTTTTTTTATTACCGCATATCCAATGCCTATGCAATCGTCATCAGTTCTTACACATACACAAACCTTTTTGGTGAGTACAACTGAGGATGGTGATTTAATCACTAAAACGTCTTCTTGAACACGTCCTCTTGAAATAAAGTTTGCAAAATTGTGTTTTATTTCACTTGGTTATGTTGAAAATCAATAATTCTATGATGGAACAAAATTGTTTACTGAAGGAAAGTTATTTTTAGACATCGCTACATAATTCCTATTCCCTTTTATCGCTATCCTAATGACTATCACATGATTCTGTCATTAAAAACCAAGCATTTGCTTTCAGCAGACTCAATACTTATTTGCTGAATTCACAGTAATACAAATGTGTTTTCTCACTTCACTTCTAACAAAATAAAGAAAAACGTTCTTACTATCAGAGAAACACATCAACATTCTTGAATATATTCATTAGTATTTATAATAAGTACTTAATTATTTGATACATTACGCTTTAAGTCGTAGTTCTCTAGATTCATTTTTACTTTTATTTAAAATATCCTCAAACGTAAATTTCTTTTTTCTGGGTTTTAGTAGGTTTATTAGTGTTATGCTCTTTACATTGATAAATAACACTTTGTAATTAAACACTTTGCAATTACCTTTAGTGTTAATTAAAAAATATATAAATATATTTGTGTATTTACAACATGTCCCTTAAAAAATATTGACTTACAAAAATTATTTAAGTGTCATAATTAGGAGCAACAAAACATCTAACTGTTTGTAAATAAATCACTGCTTACATGAAGACCGGCATTTTGTAAATAAAGGGTCTACAAATTTATAGTGTGCATATATTCCCAGCTAAAAGATTTACCACTAACTATCCTAATAATTTGAGACGGAATTCATGTGTCAAAAATAAACCATGAAAAAATAAAGTTATCTTATATCTTCAAAAACCTCAAAATGACTTCACTTGCGAAAAGTCCAACGCCAACAACAGGACTCGAACCTATGTATATTTGAGATACCAAGAGCGAGTTACAATGAGCTAAACTTGGTTATCTAATTATGTCACGTCGAACCCTAAACTTCTTGGAAGTGATATAGACCATGAAACAATCAATCAAAATATACGTGTATACTGTACATACGTAACCACGAATATCAGAAATATTAATGTGAAATGATATAATTTGTATAACCATAGTATCCACCAGATATTGCAGTGAATATACAATATATGATTGTAAACATTTAAAATATCCACGGTGCACAGACAAACAAAATAAAAATTCATTTTATTACAAATACAAAGACAATAGAAATGTAATGAATCTCTCTAACTGCATCCTGTACAATGTGAATCGGATTTACTAGAAAATTACATTTTATACCTGCTGTGTATGCAATCATGTTATTTCAATGCACATTAAATGTAATTTTAAATTACAAGGAGTTGAGCTGCGTAGCTCAGTTGTTAAGGTACAACTGTTTAGACTAATAAAGCGTTCAAATATATAAACAGTTAACAATGTTTATTGTTTTAGTTGGTTTAGAAGGTCTGTTTTTATCTTTTAAATGTTCAGATATTACTTTAACATATTAAAATACAAATAACACTTCTACATACAGAGTATGCCATTTTTCTTGACGTAAAAACTTTCTCTGTCTTCAGGACTTTAGGCTTCATTCATGAAAAGAATAAATTATTGATTTGTATGATATATGAAAATAATGTACCTTAAAGGTAATAAAACACATTTTTTTATTTTGTAACATCAACTTTTTATTATTCTAGACTAGTGGACTAATAAAAAGTGGATGTTACAAAATAAGAAAATTGTGTTTTATTATCTTTTAACATGGAATTCCAACAAGAACTTTCGGTCTCGACAGTAATGAAGAAAAAATAAATAAATAAATAAAATAATAATGTACCTTGTAACAACCTGAAGGTTTTAAACCTAACCTAACCTGAACGGCTTAGGTTGTAAACCTGAAGAAAGGAACAGTTTACAATCATTGCACAATCTTTCTCACGCCTAAACACAAATACAGTTAAATTTATCTGTACCTCATATTTTTTATATAAATATAAAATAGCCTTTACTAGCTTTGGTTTGTATTTATAAAATCAGGAGTCATGAATGCTCATATTTAAATTTAGTTCATGTTTATTGAGAGATAATAATAACTTATTATTTGTAGACAAAAGTGTATGATTAATATTATGAATATCCCAAAATTGAATAACATTTCTATTAACCGTCTGAATAATTTCAAGATATAAAGTTTGAAGTCTGATTAAGAATCCTGTCTGATTATGAGAGCCGCTGTTTAGGTTTAGTATCAGACAACTAACTTCGTTAAGTAGCTACATAACCTTAACTTTAGTTTAATTTTAAGAAACGTTCAAGATTATTGGAAGACATTTACGGTAAATCTTTTTTAATAAAATCTAAGAAAATTAAATGTTTACATAATACCAGTAGACTGTAATGTAGTGTTTGTTCATGACTATAATTGAAATGTTAGTAATGAAAATCAATGGTTTTATGATATCAGTAAATTTGTTAGTAATTTAGTTTGGGAATTCTATAAATTTATTAGAAAATATTACTTTGTTTCTTATAGATATGCTAGGGATCAATATTTTACAAAAAACATCCCTTCATGTCAGTTTTGTTAGCTTTATCGTGATTGTATATGTATGTATTTTTCCTTGTTTTTCTTCTCATTCCTTTTAAATTATCAAAAACAGTGGAATCTTTGTTAATAACAAACGAAAGCAAACACATTAATTTAAAAAACAATTACTTTTTCAACAAGATTCAATCAATTTTTCATCATCTTCAATTTCGAACATGCAGTACATAGGCCTACATTTTTTTTTACAAATGAACTATCCAGTCTAATGTCATCACAACATAAACTTGAAAACATAGGATCACTTCTTATGCTTTACATGCATGAAGCGTTGGCCTCTAGTAGCTTTCATTTCAGTGAGACAAAATTTGTGTAGATGTAATGAGTGATGATGATAAGACCTAGTCATTGAAGTGCCTTCTAGTTTCATGTAAAGTATTTGTTGTGGCACTCTGGGTTTCTTAGTCATTAGGATATTGTCTTGTTAGTTGCAGCAGTTTGCATTCCAAAATATAAAAAGAAACTAATCTTCTATCTTTAGTTTTGTAGACGGGAGTGAAATTTTCTATCAAAATTTTGATTTTTTAATTATTTGGAAAGGCTCAATAGCTCGAAAACCATACCAAATCTTTATTCGTCAAATTTTCACCCATAGGAAATGCATGTGAGAACTAAAAATAATATTCGGTTGTTACAATACACACATCGACTAAATATTTTTCTACCAGTTACTTTATGCAATTAAAGGAACATATATATTGTAATATTTATGAGAGGATGAGAGATATTTTAGTAAAATCCATATTATTAGTGCATTATTTTTATTAGCTTTAACTAAGCGTTTCCTTTTTGGAAGTAACCCAATATTATTGGAGTTTACGACATTTATAATTAATTATTTTAGAAACTGAAATTTATAATGAGCAATTTTAGTTAAATTTATAGAGGTTTTTGTTATATAGAAGTGCAGAATATTGAATCCCAAATCTTTTAGAATATTAAAATTTTTAGGGAATATTTGGACTCAAAAAAATCCAACTTTGCATATAAAAAATAAAAGTGAGATTTAATTTTACAAATATGAGTGATTAACGAAGTATTAATTAATATAAAAATGGAATATTCCATATAGTAAAATACTCATGGTAGACGAAATGAGGCAATATTTGATTTTGTTTTTTAACAAACTCTATATGTACAAAGTGTAACAGTTGAGAATATAATTAAAACTTATAAAGTTATGCATATTATTCGACATGACAAAATCATATAATTGAAAATATATAACTTTATTAAATGTAGTTATACTTCATTTCATTTTTACTGGTTAATTTGCTGAAATGGACATTTAAGAATTTCACTTTGTCCTGTTTAAAAAAATTATAATTGTGGTTTTTTTTGTTTTATTATATATTGGTTTTTTCTCTTAGCATTAAAAGACTTTGAGCAAGAAATGATAAACAGGAATTTAAATGTTTCATCAGCTTTATGATTTGTGAATATAATAAATAAGGAATGATTGGTCTTTAGTTATTCTTGGACACGTTTTCAAACAAATTTATTCATTATTTGAAAATTCAGCTTTAAAATGTATTTACCGATACGATAGTTCTATATAAAACATGATAGTATTTAACTACAGATCATAAAATGTGTACAATTATTTATTAGAGACAAAATGTGTGTAATCAATAAGCACATTATACGACTGTTCAATTGCATTTGGTCAAAACGTTCAATAAATGAAGTTGTATAACAACTAAAGATACCCACATAAATATATGGTATTTAACGGATGCTCTAAATGTGGTCTTCAGACGGTTCTCATTTCTTGGTCTTGTATTTCACATTTATAGGCTAAATAGCTTTGTTTCCAACGGAATTAATTTTTTTAAATTATCAGTCCGGGTGTTAGAACACTAAAACAATCCTTAAATCACAGTATGTAGTAAAATAATTGCCTATCATATATACAGCTAATTGTTTATTCAACATAAATAGCATTTTAAAAATTCCAATGGTAGTCATCTGTAATAACATCATTTTACAATACAAATAGAATTAAAAATACTTTTCCATCAATAAAATATGGTCAAATTCATACATGTTTTGGAGGAAGATATTTAATAGCAACTGAATGTTGCATTCGATAAACCGTAATGTCCTTCATTATAACTATTAAAAACAACGAACATTCTTGAAGAAAAAAAAGGGGAAAGTGAATCAAATGAAACCCCTACTAAAAAAACACTGGTGATTGAATTTAGAATTAAATCATAACGGAGAACCAAATAATTAGACAAAATCAAGAACTTCATTTAATCATGTGAAAATATTTCCTATAATATACATGATCACCAACATTTAAGTGTGATTTAATACATTGTGTCGTTGACTACTGTGAATATACAGGGGAATTGTTTGATACAAATAGAAGATATAAAATATTCGCGTTTGTTATAGCTTGAACACTCACCATCGCCATATTAAGTTCAAACACAAACTAATACACACATATATACTCATTATACAATACTTTCACTTAATTGTCGCTATTGTTATTATTAATATAATTAGAGCGTACAAGAGCGGCGAGCGAGTTTCATACGTACTTTTATTCGAGTGTGTTTGGGCGGAATGTTTATTTAAGCAGTGGTTCCAAAAGAATTTGTATCAATCAGAGTCATTGTAATCGGTAACTAGCTAGGAGTAGAGAGTGTACCTATCAATAACTCGAAACTGAATGGAACTTGAGGATGGATGAATAGGTCTTTACGAAACACTACTCGTAATAGATATGTTAATATCTCTTTTTGTTCGTCACTCTTTAAAGTTCTCTCGCTGAATATTTGCTGAACCTATACAAATATTCAAATCTAGTAACTAGATTTTATGGTAATCGTTGTTCCCTTATAATTTTCAATGATATGAACGATTTGTGCAAATTGTCCAGCAACTAAGGATTGTCCATTACAGTTTTAAAAGGAATAATTTTAGTTTAGAAATGTTATAGTTGAGAATATTGAGTTCCTTATAGTCAATCCCTGACACCATTATCGTCTTTACTCTGTTAACGGGATTTTAATGGAAATCAGCAGACTCTTTAACACCCAATCCCCTCAAGCAAAGGTGGTGTTCCCACGAAGATATTATTTGAAACACTTTAACCCGCAGCCTTGTTAAATTGCAGGTATTGGGGGGGGGGTTACACAGCATCTTCTTTGGAGCAATACTTTATAAAAATAACTGAGAGTTTAGAATGCCAGAAGAGAGGCACCTAACGAGGGAGTAAACTTCTTCATCTGTATTCAACCAAGAGTTTGAAGAGCTATGTTCCATTTATACCACATATAACGAACTACTAAGAGTGCCAATAGAGTAGAGTAGTCGCCGTTTTAAGAGTCAGAATGACAAGTTCAGATAGTTAGGTTGTGATATACTATTTTTGATAACGATGATCAATTTATCTCAAACTCAGAATACCTATGTACTCTATTAGTAGGAGCTTGTAGAATATCATTGTAAAGACATAGCGCTTCAAGTGAACCTTTATTTTTAAAATTGTTTTATATATTTTTGATTTATTTCTTTAAGAAATACTTTACAGATTAGGGTACTTGAGATACGCCTTAACCTCGTAAGATCACGACCTCTTTGTGACTGAAGGAAGGAAGCTATGAGAGCATTTAGCCAGCAGCATGGTCATTTCGCTTATCACTATATTGTTTGCGTAATATCGATGTTAGAGGAAAGACAATACAACACCATGATCATTTCTTACATTCGACTGGAGGATGGTAAGGAAGAAGATCTCCATACTCATTGAGATGAAGACCAGATTTAACCCTATTAAGGATACGTTGGTTGGCAGCAGGTTGCTCATATCTCAATGAATATTAGTAATTCGATACCATTTGTGACAAAACATTATTTGTTTCTGTACCTCAGGGATAGTCCTTATTTTCCAAGGTTTTACCAAGTCTTTTTGACTGAGGGAATACTTGATTTTTTAAATCGCCAATATTACTTCTATAAACAGAACTAGATATTGGTTGTACACCTCACTTATCACTTGCAGCACAACTCCTTGCAACTTTCTCTCTACCTACCATTTGTCGTCCCTTGAAAAACAAAACGCCTTTGTCTTTCTCACAAAAATTGAGGAAGTCGAAGAGTTGTCATAACACCTATGTCACAATGAAGAACACTCCTAGGCTTTGTATCTGGATTGAATTTAGCATCTAAAGATGGTCTCAGTACGGGAAAGCAAAAACATAAAATATCAACTGCATCTCCAACATTTAAGAAAATGTGCACGCATATAATAATTTTGGTTATATTTAAAAAATATTAATTATATGTCAGTGGGTCCAGCTCGAACAAAATTATTCATAATACATTCTAAATGTAAACAAACGGGATTTGGTAAATGAAACGTCAAATTTCAAAACATTAGTTTATGAAGTAATGAGCTAAGTTTACAATCACAAATATCCTAACAAAAATATGGGTGAACAATAGATACAAAAATAAAAACGGAGTTGTTGGTTGCAATTACTTAGCCATTCTAATGAAAGAAGCAGAGAGGGAACAGTTGCTATATTTCCAACAATTATTTTACTAGTGGAAAATATACGATCAGACAACTTCTTACCTGCAGCGCACAATGTAGTTTCAATTTTACTCCGATAACAATGTACAGGTTACAAAGTTGTTCCACAAATATTTATCCAGGTGAATTGAAAATGTTTTAAAATCAAACACATATATAAATATAAATGTGTATATATATATATTCCATTTATATATAAATATAAATGGAATATATACTTAGGTTTACTGGGGAGTTTTGGTAGAAATGTTTTAATAAATCAACTTCCTCTTGCAATGATGAGGCATTAAAATGTACATTGATCATCTCTTTGTTACAATAATTAATTATTACTGTAAATAATAAGGCTGGAAATTATTCTTATGTGATATATTTTTTTAAATTACAGTTTCATACAATATAATGAACAGTTATTTATACAAGAAAGTATTATTGTTATTACTACGGTTTATCGTAATATGGAACAAATCAATTATTGTTTCAAGAAATATATTTGATAACTTTAAAAATTCAGGTTATTGACAACCATGGTTTGAGTATACATACTTTGTTAAAATATACGTTGTCTAACTCATAACGAAAACACTAATGCAATATTTAATGATCCTAACTCATAAAATTAAAGTTATTTTTAACATAATAATTAAAAAATATCCTACAAAATAAAAAACATGTCATTCAATGGTAAAATACTTAGTTTGCAATATATAAGAAATTAACTAATCATTCAAAATTTGTGAATGGCCGCAGATGTCAAAGAGAGTAAAAGGAGTGTTATTGATTGATAATAAATAACGTTAATGGGGGGAGTTGTAGATGCTATAAAATAACTTTAAGAAGTTATGTAAGTGACATCAGCACTGTTGCCAAGTTGTGCAAAATAAACTTTTCTTCAAAGTGGTAGAATTTATTACTTGGCAAAAGATCAAATTAGGCTTTGAAACATTTTATCACAAAAAATTCATGGAGAAAGGTCATTCCATTTCAATGTGATTCAATAAATGGTGTAGGACTTGTATTGATATAACTTTATCACTCTTACCTGTAAAGAAACAGGAAACAATACTTACAATGCAGATATTATTAGGAAAATACAGTTTTAGTGACAATTTAGTTTTCAAAGACAACAGCTGGGGTTCAATTCCTACATTTATAATTTGCTCACGAATCATAATAACATTTTATTTGGAATTTACTTAACTTGCTTGTGAAATTAAGGAAAATACTTCACTGTTCAAAAATGTAATTGACTTATTTATTTATTTTTTTTACAAATTTCTCTCTAAGTGTAGTTTGAATTATCATGAAGTATGGTATCTTAGTTTGAGACATAAACATTTTCGAAAGTGCAGATCATATTTTCGAAAGTTTTCAACATTTTTAATTAAGCCCTTAGGAACATATTTAGATAATTTTCAGAAAAAGGTCTCTCTGTCTAACTGTTCATCTGTCTATGACATTTTTATCACATTTATCCCAAATTAGAAAAACTTTTTTGTGTGACTGAACAAACATTTACAATTTTTTTGTTGATGGATGTTGAATGATATCACTACATTTGGGAACAAATGGTGTGACCGTTTGTGGTGAAAGTGCGATGTTTAAACGTGATCATTATACTTACTCTCAAGAATTAAACATATAAACATAAATATAAAGTAAAATTGCTAAAACACTTTCCAATTTTCTTTTATTCTTTCGTACCACACGTTTCGTTTCTAATCTATTTTTATAAACTAAGTTGTATTTATAATAAAAACTGTTTTATAATAACCATGTCCTTTGGAGTAATTTATCATCAAGGTTTATTAAGTGTAGCCACTGTCACTTCTTTTGAAAGCTAGGTTTTACTTATAAGTTCTAGCATATTAAATTCAATTTGTTTTATTTATTTATTTATTTATTTTACATTTAAAATCAGCATCCACAATGATGGTGAAAAGATTTCTAAAATAAAAATAAGAGCAATATTGGATAAAAACTAAATTGTTATAAACACAACCTCAAAATTAAACAAAAATCAACAATAATAATGAATAGCAGTTTATTTTGTAATTTGTAAGTTATTTCCAATACCAATTGAATATATTAAAGGGAAATGGTTGGAAATTTATAACATGACGATCTTATGAAACGGTTTTCTAATGTTAGTTCTTACCTAAGTTCTTTATGAGTTCTATTTTGGGACAGGCACTTAACACTAGTGAAACTGATCTCTACTATGAAAAGATGTACAAAACAATCAACGAAATTTTTCACCATTGAAATCAACGTAGGGTTAGGTCAGGTTAGGGTAGATTAGGTTCATATCAGCGTATTAGATGCAAGGTGGGTATTAATATTTAATATATTTTCTTATTATTTATATTAAATTTATAAAATTTCAATTAGTATGCGTATATGTCATTAAATATGAGTTTTAAATCAGTTTAGGAACTACTAAATCAACCTGTTCAACGTTGAAAAAACAATATACAATATAAAACAATATAAAAAAAATATATACGAGGAGGTTATTATTTAGGGAGTTTGATTGCTGTTCAACTAATTGTTTATTTTAACATAAAATCAACATTTTATTTAACGTAAAATCATGTGTTTATTTATTATTAAATCTACCATTTACACAAAATTAATGAAAATCATTAGATGTACGATTGTTGACATTTTATATGTGTTTTTTTTTTTGTTAAACAACAAATTAATATGCATACTCGTATATAAAGGAACAATATAAGAAATAATAAACAGCATGTGTTTAATTCTGTTTTGGTTTATGACAAGCTACAAAAGAAATTTTGTTTTGGATGATGGTTTGGAAATGAAGTATTATTTAATTTTATTCCATGGTAGGCCTATATATCAATTTTTAACAACACCTATTATATTTTACAAAAAAAACTAATAGGCTTATAATTGGAAGTAGAGATGAAATATCACAGCCTTGGATGTGAAAAAAATAATATATATTATTATCATGCACTGAGGCTTGGTCGTCGCATAATAATTAAGTACAATTTTAATATTTAAGTTGAACGATATATAGTCTGTACTTAGCCACTAAAGAAGAGGGTATGAACACTACATATTGTATAATCCTTGGCTTAATGTCAAGTATTAAATTGGCAATCAAGCAGTGCATTGATTTATTAGTTTAATTAAGCCAAGGCCAATAAACAAATACAGATATTGTCCAATGTCCCTGTAATACAAGCTAAAGTATTATTGTAGAGAACAAACAAATTGTGTTATATATAAGGCTAATTAATTTTAATGCAATGCACATGTTGTATGCAAAATATTTTAAATTGTGTTAAACATTTGCCACTCCCGAAACGTTTACATAACTTTATACATTAAAGGATATGTTTGCTAAGGATATGTTTATGTAAACTAGTAAAGTTTAAAGTTGTCGAAATATTTATAAATATTCAAAAGGATCAGATTTCTGTTTGTTTGTTTATCAACAACTCTTAAAATCAGAAGCATTGGACGTTGTACTTACTTAAATTGGTGTATTAGTTTTGTTTTTACTAACAAATTGGTAAAATAGTATTTTGACCACAAATATTGACTTTTTATTGTTTTCCTACATCTGTGTCTAAAGTGTTCAATTTAAGACCTAAGAACAGATTCTAAAACAACTCAGAGTTCAAATAAATTACAATGTAAATAAATTAACATTGATTAAATGTGATTGTTATCGCACGCTCAGTGAACTCTAAATTGACTCTTCTAATCTCAAATGAAGTTATAGTCCTAGTTGTTCAATACAACATGGGAAGACGATTTTTAAATGGATGAGGACGATTTTGATGGTACACACCACCGGATATATCTGCTTTACCTAAAGAAGACTTTATAAAAATAACGTACCGACTATTGTTTTGTCTATAATATTATTACAATAAAATTGTTCTGTAACATCCCAACCTATATTTTGTATAGCTCTCACATAATCTGAAAATAGCAGGAAATATAATGTAAACTGCAGTGTCAGGAAAATTATGTAATTCTAGTGTACTTTATGCCCTGAATACATAAACAACTATAAACTTAATTGTGTTGCGTTATTGGTTTGTGTATGTTGTCCATATTTTTCATTGGTTACTGCTTAACGAACTCTATAATAAGTAGTAAAATTACTTGCAAAACGCAATATGATAAATGTTAAAGTTTTGAAACTGTTATTGTGTACATTACATTCAGTTTATCATGCAACAGAAAAGATTACTATATTTTTCATCAAATTTAATTTATGGACGAAACGAAATTAGTCAATCTACAACAAAATTATAAAAAATGGTGGATGATTTAGTTGATATTCAAACACTTTAGGAATATAATTTCACAGATATTGAAGGAAATACAGTGTTGTTCCGCTATTTTCCCTAGATAGTACGGTTCATTTAACCTTTCTGAAGTCCTTAAATATACGTATTTGAAAATACGGGATTATATTTTTTTAGAGTCTTTTATATTTTTCCTGAATTTATATTTACTGTAAATATACAATAATCTCATAAATGATTTCAAATTAAATTCATTAACTACCTTAGAATTGATGTTAATGTTGAAACAAAACTTTTTTCTAAGAATAACATAATGCACAGTTATTTCTTGATTAGCATGTAATATATATCCATGTGATTGAACGTTTCTAGCTAGCCACACATTTATGGGCTTTTTAGATTTTTAATAAATTATGATGCAAATTTACTAATACACCAAACGGAACAAGTCTTGTAGAATTTAAGTAATTTTCTCAGTCATCCATACCCCCTTAGACCTCCAACTTAAACAAATTCAAATTTGAGCCTGCTCCTTGTGACATATTTAATTAAAGCTCATATAAAAGAATATTTTCGACGATAAAAATAATTAATTTGGATCATCCGTTCTTGAAATATTTCACGATATTTAATTTACACTTACACATTTTTGCTACTACTAAGGCGTTTACTCAAGCTCTTTATGTTGGTTAAAACCATTTATAAAAGAATAACAGTGAAAGTTTTATCTCCAAGTGGTTTAGTAAAAAATGAGTGGTTCATAAAAAGTGACACTGTGACACATGAACTATATTATATTACTGTCGACCTCTGCAAACTTACAAAGCTCGCTGTCACCCCTCCACGCCATACCAAAAGTTCGAATACTCAAGGACACGTACTTTAAGAGTTTCAAAAGAATTAGTTACTAGAACTAGGAGTGCCGATGTATGTAGAGCCTTTCGGCACAACACCGACACCCATCCAAGATAAGAAGGAGGAAGGAGAATATCCTTATCGGCAGCACCACTACACCCATGAATCCAACCTCAACTGCATGGGTGACGGAGTGAAGCTCCGTCAGGGCTCTCTTGCCCCGTGGTACCATTTTAAGCTACAACTGATTTCTCAGCTTCGCCGCGATACCCTGAATGATCGCGGGTCCGTGATCGTAAACAAACCACCATTTACGAAATACTCAAGGACAAGTTGCTGGCTTCAATTCATAATTATATGAACTATATGAAGGTCGTCGTCGGCAAACTTGCGAAGCATGTATTCATACCTCCCCGCCATATAAAAATAAGGTATAAAAGTTTATCAGGATAAAACAAAATGAATTTGTATGTAAATACATAAATATAAAACCAAACATGGCTTATAATTAGAGTTTCATTACAATAACGTATTTGTCTAGTGAAAAAGATTTTCGATTCCTACCATAACATTTAAAATTAATAACTTAAACATAATTTTATTTATTACTTACTGATTATGGATTTTCATTAATGATAAATGTATTGAGATGACTCTAGTCGTAACTACAGCTTAGCTCGGAGCCCCAGAAACACCGTCGAGGAGATATTAGATAATTTATTGTACAATGAAGCCGACTTAAAACTGGTACAGTACCGTTCTACAACTGAAACAATTATTTTGTTCTTCTTTCTTTACGAGAACTTAAAAACTCTTATCTGTGAGATTCGAGTGTAGAAAAAACAAAATATTAAAATACAGAAAATTTTATAAATAGTTACTTTTTCATTTGTTCCGTATAAATGTCTTGAACAAAATGACATCACATTTTATCGATTATAATTAATTCTCTTTATTATAAAAGAAGCATATTTTCAAGTAGAATGATTCTGTATTCTGATTTCTCAACACATTTTTTTTATTCATAATATGTCTCTTTTTGTATAATCATGCGATTTTTATTAAGCCGGACTGCAACAACAAGTAGTTGTAGAAAAGTAATGTTGTGTGTGTGTGTATATATATATATATATATATATATATATATATATATATATATATTTGTGTACCTACCACATAACATGTTATATAATCGTGTTACAAACATGTAATCATGTTCTGGCTGGAATTTAAATGTTTTTTTCAAAGAATATACTAACTTATCATCTAATTAAATAATATTGCTTACTATTGCTCTAAAAAAGTCAGTTTGAGTACAATAACGATCTAAAAGTCCTATGGTCCTTTAATACAATTTTAATGTGTCAAACAGGCTTAACTTCTATTAATTAAATTTAGCAGAAATTCAAACGTAAATAATAAATATTAATTTATTATATTAAAGTAAAAATTAATCTACGCTTAGGTGGAAAATACAAAAACTAAATCGAGTCACACATTTAATCATTGAAACCTTTTTATTGTATTTATTGTATACAAGCAATAACTTTAAAAACATATTTATATTGTTGCTTGCTGCTTAATTTTATTCCTATATTATACGAATGAAAATTGTGATCATAATTTAAAACCTTTATTTTATATTTTCATCACATACTGACTTTTTATTTAAAAATAACTAACTCAGAAACTAGCATTTTCAAAGGGTTCGCGAATCGTGACGTCAGACCGAAGCTATAATCCACTTCCAAAAACTCGTTCAAAACAGCAAAGCTACTGTACAATTCCTTGCATGTTAAATCTGCATTCTAGTTTTTTCCAAAATTTGTCAAATACAGTTCTCATACAACGATATTTCCATTGTAGTAGATTAGTGGTGAAATAAACCTTGGTGCTGATTTAAATAACACTTTAAAAAAGAGATACAAAAACTGCAACCGGGTGTTATTAATATATCATTACAAGATTTATTTAAATTGTTGGAATGTCAAGTATGTAATAAAGGAAACGATATTGTTAGAGTTGAAACACTGGATTCTTTGATACAGTTCACTAACTTGTCACAATGTTTAAATTATACATAAAAAAGTTTGTGTTCAATATAAAGTAGGCGATTGATTTAAAACTGTGTTTCAAATCTTACATAATTATTTTTTCCTTTTAATGGAAAATCTGTCAGTGATTATCGCTTTAAGAAAAGAACATAAAATAAAGTCCCCTAGCTGTTGAATACTCTAATAGCATTAGGATCGGAAAACAAAAAGAGTTGGTCAAGAAAACCTAATAGGAAAGATGATAGAGAGAGATCTAATCCAAGACTACATGAACAAATGTGTAGATCCGGCTAGGTTCCTCGGGATCGCTAATCCTGTACTTCCTAAAATGAGCCGCTGAGGGTTCATATAAATTTAAAGCTTATGTCCACTGTTTTATTTATATCTTTGAAAGCCCTAAAAGAACACCTCACTCTTTTTTGTTCGTCACTAAACTTGACCTATACACGAGAAATTAAAAATAGAAGATAAAATTTGGATACAATCCTGCATCCAAACTTCAATCATTCTGTTTAGAAATAGTTTCCTTAACTTACAAATCTTTGTATATATGATAGTAGTTTCGAACTTTATCACATCTAGCAGCACTTTCCAAACAACTTGATGATTCACAGTTTGAAATTTACGAACACTGTTAGCAGCACATTACGGTATAAGTTATGAAACAAAGCAACACGTCATAATATTTGCATGAACTTTCTGATGTGTACACGTATATAGTTCTAAATGATGCACTACTCTTTTATCTCATATTGATAACTCAGCTTCAAAGTTGATTTAGTTTAGTTTAGGCTTATATATATATATATTTTTTTTAATACCAGAAGACTAATAGTATAAGTAATATATATGTTATATGTTAAATAAATAAATAAATATATATATATATATATTTATTTATTTATTTATTTATTTATATAACACAGTGGACACCGAACAGAAAGATGTTTAATTTCTCTGATAACTGGTCAACAAGTAGAGTCAACAAAAAGGATCAACAAATAGGGTCAGTTCAGGTATCACTCTGTTGATATCTTCATACACTCATCAACAAAATTAGAAAGAAGTTAAAATTGTCCCCGGGACAAGAGAAGTAAGCAACTTTATTCATAGATAATTTATGTTTGATATATTCAATTAAAAAAACTAAAAATGAATTGAAGACTAAATTTAAGAAATTTCGAATTATTTAATTTACCTACAGATACAGATTCTGAAAATATTAACAATTTATTTTGAAAGATACTGTACTTGAAAAGAATAGTTTCTACCATTGTTGCTAAGAACAACACCTCCTGGACAACTAATTCAGTAGATTCGATTTTTTAAGACTTTGTAAAAATTAATAAATTGACAAAAACACGTAGGCCTAATGAGTGAAAATAAACATGCTGAGTACGTTATCTGTCGGCAAAGTTTGGTATCACTCTGAAAATATCTACGACAAAATTAGTTCTCTACAAATAAATGAGAAAAAAACAAAAACTTAATAGTACATTATTTGTTATTTTCTTTATAGTTTTAACAAATGTCGCTAAGTGGCAGCAATCACCAAGAAAATTATAAATTTTTGTTTTTTTAGCGAGGTGAATATGTTAAGTAGTAAAATTTCGTTTGGATTTTACAGCCGACATTCCTACATTTATATTGATCACATTCAATTCAAAACTTGGACTTAATCTCATTACACAGATGTCTTGGAAGAGTACCATTAAAGTTGATTACACTGTCACGGATAGGGAATTTCTCTCTCAGTTCATAACATCTTTTAAGAATATCTGTTAAAAATAACAAACCTCCACTAAATATTCTGTAATACCGATATTTTCTTTTGTTGATCGTAAAGTGTTGATTGTCGATTAGTGGTGTAGCCTAGTGTTTAAATTTAGAACTAAAGGAATAAAGTCAGTGCATTACAAAATAAATTGTATTATAAGTTTACTTAATTCTATAAATAATTAATTGTACATATTTACATTCAATAATAAAATTATACTGATATTTTTAAGATATGAGTACTGTAGCCTGGACTAATATAAATAATTTGTAATTACCATAGAATCAATCTTTTGAATAAAATAACAGGTAAAACAGATGATTGACTTCATTAGCATCAATAATTAAATTATTCTGTTATTTTTAGGTAATGATTAGCCGGGACTAATATTAAACATTATTATTTGTATTGTTATTTGTTATTTGTAAATAACAGATAAAACAGCTGATTGAGTTAATTATCTTCAATAATTTAATTATTCTAATATTTTTGGTTATGACTAGCCTTCACTAATATTAAACATAATTTTATATGACCATAGCAACCTTTTGTATAGAATAATACATGATTAAGTTCATTAGCATCAATAATAATTAATAAATTATTATAATATTTGTAGGTTATGACTACTGACTAGTCTGGACTAATATTAAAAATAATTTGTAATAACCATATTAACCTTTTGTATAAAATAACTGATAAAACAGCTGATTGAGTTCATTAACATCAATATTTTAAATTATTCTGATTATTATTATTTTTTGTTGTTGTTATTATTAAATAATAAGCCTTATTAACTCCATTTTGGGTGAAAATATCGAAACTATTCAATGTATTGGCCTCTATAATTTTCATATTGTCTTCACTTACATCGAGTGGTCTTAACACACGCGATTTTTTGACGTAGGCCTAATCTCAGAAACTCTGGTGCCGATTTAAATGAAATTTCTTAAGGTTATGGTGCTTAAATATTGCGGTTTACCAATTTTTTCTCCTCTGGGAAAAATGAGTTGATACTGCTTTAAAATTTCAAATATTTCACATGGTTTAAGATTATGCCCAATATTTTATAAAAATCAATATTTTACTCAAAGTTTCAAATAATCAGCTAATAGCGACAGTAGTGATCTTTTTATTTGTTCACAATGCAGTACAGAGTCTTTAAATTTTGATTAATATTTGTATTTACAATATGGGATTAATGAAAGCAACATAACTAGGATGCAACTTAAAGTCAATTAAACTGTGAAATAAGAACATGTTTAGAACGACAAAAAACCATCGTTATAAGAATCAAAAATAAAAGGTTCACTTCAATTATTTCGAAGAAAATTATTTCACTATATTGTATCCAATCATTAATGGAAAAATCATTTAAATTGATTGGTGCCAAGTGATACAACCCACAATTTATGTACACTAATAGGTTATATTTACTAACGTACTGCATTAAATTAACAGGTCAGATAAATCTTCTGTTCCGACTAAAAGAAAGCTCATTTAGTGTGTCTTGAAAAACCAAATTGTGAAGCATTTACAAAGCGTTGTTTCTATTTATAACAAATCATTCAAATTTAGGCCTCTGAATTTATGCTCTGTTTATAAGTAGTGAAATCTAGTGTTGAGTTTAAGTAGTTGATCTAGTGTTGAGAAATAGTTAAAGAATGCAGTAATGTTATCATATTGCCCACATCCACGTCCATCCAAGGTAGCTTCAGTGGCAGTTCACCCCACTCCTGTAGCTGCTTCACAACCAAAGCCAATACCACCACCAACACCAATACCACAGAAATAAGAGGCAACATCCTCATCAAACATGGCTAAGACAGACACACCCAACAACACGGATTGCACACAATCCACATTTGAACCTTTCCTCCGCCTCTTGAACCGAGACCTTACCTAGGATCCTTCATGATCTCCCTCCAGACCTCCCCCCACCCACCACCTTCAGCTCTTTCCTGAAGCTCCAACCTCCAATACCTCAAACCAATCAATAATGGACAGTAATTTGCATTTTTTGTTTTGGAATGCCAATGGCAATAAACATAAAAAGATAGAACTCCTTCGCTATATGCAAAGGAATAATTACAAAATAGCTTTACTCACAGAAACTCACCTAAAGCCACACGATAAATTCACTATTCGAAATTTCATAGTCTACCGCACTGACAGACAAGATAGAAGCCACAGTGGTTCGGTAATAATAATACATAGAAGCATAAAACATATTGAATTATTGCTACCTACACTTACACGAGTTGAAGCAACAGCCATCAAGCTTTAGCTGAACGGATGTATAACAACACTAATTGCTACATAAAATTCCCCGGGCACAATTAACACTCGGGACATTGAACTCCACCTCTTAACAACAAACAAAGAAGTCATTGCGGGGGATTTAAATTCAAAACATACACGCTTGGGCTGTAAACATACAAACACGAGTGGACACCTCCTGCACAATTACATAGAAACAAGAGATATTCTAGTATTGGCTCCACTCGAGGCAACACACTAGCACACACAACTCAGAGGACATTCTGGACTTGGCGATCGTTAAGGGACTAACTGTGGCGCCAAGTTTGCACGTAGATAGGGATATGAACTCGGATCACTATCCCGTCATTATGGCTGTTGCAGGAAATTCCATAACGAAGGAACCAGACGGATATTGAACTACAGACCCGCTAATTGGGATTATTTCCGCCTGCAGTTAGATAGACTACTACCCGAAGTCTTGGATGTTCTGTTCGTACGCCACATGATGTAAACACTGCCATCTCTCTACTGATAACGACAATACAAACTGCAACCGAGGCTGCAGTATCAATCAATTGTCAGCCCCGGCATCACATTTACATTCCAAAACACATACTTCAGCTGATTAACCGTCGTAATAGGTTAAGAAGGGCACTGCAACAGGGGGTAAACAGATGTGTTCCCAATACCACAATAAATCGTCTCAAGAGACGAATTAGACAGGAGATACTAAATTTTAGAGCCGACGGCTTCCAGGCGGAATTGTCAAAGCTGAACATTACTCTTACACCAGATTGGCCCTTAGCTAAATACTTTACACGGGAACCTTTGTGCTATCCACCCTTAGTTGGACCTAACGGACAAGTTGGTAATAGGGGTTACCCTGGATAGGAAACTGACATGGCCAGCCCACAAAACTACACTCTTAAAAGAGCAAACATAAAACTCTTCCAGCTGTATCCATTGCTCAACAAAACAAGTTCTCAATCAATAAGAATGGCCACCATGTTATATAAGTCGCTACTCATGAGTATACTTACATATGCAGCTCCCGTCTGGGGACACGCTGGGGACATCCACATCCGAAGACTACAACTATTCCAAAACAAAGTTTTGAGAATAGTGACTAAAGCACCGGTATGCACCAAACTGAGAATAATACACAAAGACTTGAATGTACCTTTTATGAAACAACACATCCAACATTTATCAGTAAACCTTTACAAGGGGGGCACACTCACACCTCACTTCTACACTGATTTCCTCACTTTGCAGATACAAAACTACATCTGATAAACACAAACTACCGCTGTCCCCAACCCATGACAGACCATCTGGTGGCCCTATAATGCCCACCACATCCTTACCACTGTGACCTTTTCCTAACTAACATGTCATCAATTTTTTTTCAGAAGCGGTAGGGGCAACGTAGATGTATGAGACAAGACCTTCAGTAGCCCAGGAGTAGATATTGCTTGTAACTTTGTTACAGGCATAGCTGCATGCGCATGTCTCTTTTCAATGGTTATTCCAGTTTCGAGCAGGCAGCAGAAGATGATTATGCATGTAGGGAAATCCTATATTAAAATATCTAACAAGGTATTTGTAAGGTAATCCTATCCTTCACCTACACCACACTCCAAACAGGGATCCTGAATGTTCTGTCGCGAGGTTTTCCCTACCTGGATTCTGTCCCAGCTAGAGATTTGCCTCGTTCTTCGTGGGGTACATAATGTTGTGCTTTTTTTCACTATAACTTCTGGACACCTCCGTGGAAAGATCTTACAAGCTTGGTACATGGAAAACCATTCCTGAATCCTTGTCCTACGCAATAGGGGTAATAACAGGAAGGACGGTGGTTTTTATTGAGTAAGAATCTCACACTATTGAGAAGATCGGGTGTCTCGCTTTGTCTTTTGAAGATTTTCCACCTCTCCTTTAAAAGAAAAAAAAATTTAAAGAAATTTAAAAGAAAAAAAAGATTGTAATACAAAAAGTGGTGAAATCTATTGTTTACATTGAAAACTAATTAAAGAATGCAGTATGGCGAAATTTAAAAAAATGAAAAAAATATTTCCCGAATTAAATGATTTACTGATTCCTTTGTAGATAAATAATTCATGACTTATTTAAGAAGTTGATTTATTAGAACAGAATAAAGTGGTTGTCAGGATATCTTAGCATTGATTACAAGTTGTTTTCTCTTGTACCAATGATAAATGGATAAGTTTACAACTCGACGGATGAGATGCAATTAAAAGAAGAGAATATTTCGTTAGACCGTGGTCGCGTGTTTAGTTGCTACGACAAGTAGGTTAGGTTAGGGTGCACCCTACGCTCAATTCGGTTCTGCAACTTAAAAGTAGTTCTAGAAAATTCGTTTTTATACACTTTAAATTACCGTAGACACCATTTTAAAGATGATATTACGGGCTGTAATTCAGAATAAAAACATTAATTTTTTTTTTCATATTTTAGGAAAGTGACCCCTTAATGTCCCGTACTTAATTTAATTATCTGGGTTTCAAATAATAAATCCTTCCACCTTCCTCAAAATTTATCGACTCTTTCTAAGTATGAGGTTCCATAAAATAAATTATTGCTGTTATTTTTCTTTTAGGTTGTATCCTTAATATAACAAAATGCTTTAAAAGTAACTCAGAAAAGGACTTTTAATTATGGTTATGGAAGCTTAAGCTGATTTATTGACTTTACTTTTTCTCTTTTACGACTTTCCCCTTAAATAAATGTTACTTCTCAGCACATTCTCTCAGAACTCTTTTATTTGAAATCTTATTTTTTAATTTGTCCAATTCTAGAAAGCCTGAAATATGTCTTTCATTTTCTTAATGGAAAAATACACTCAACTTCATTTCCATGATATTTCTTTAAATTGTTCGGTAACGTAACGGCAGTCTAAGTGTAGCTTACGTAAAGATGCTAGTCACTTTGTTACTGACCGAACAAAATGTGACATTCCTTCTGTACGTTTGTGTATTTGTTGCATAGGTTACGGATGGTCCGACGATATTTAACATCTTGCCGATTAATTTATACTCAAAGTTTTTATAAATTTTTGCAGTTTTTACATGAAGGTCACTCAAACCGTACCAATGTTCGAATTAATAGTTTAGTTGTGTATTACGTAACCCGGATTAAATTTTTTTGAACATATTATTTCATGCTATATTTATATAACTTATTATTAATATGAACATATATATTTAATATAAAAACTACGCAACACCACAATCCGATAATATCAATCTACAACAGATAGATCCATAACTTTCAAACACGTTGGTTTGAAATTAAATACAAAACAAACACAATTTATGTTTCAAAAGAAATACTTGTTTCTAATATGGGCATGATTATGGCGTTTTAAAATTTAAAACAAAAATGTAACACTTTGAAATTCTTAAGCATTTCAAGACATATTGTTGACACAGTATCACAGTATATAAAGATTTTAAAAACAGATATTTATTACACAAAGAATGCACTTCTATAAATAATTTGTTACAGAAGTTAGTTATAGTTCAGTTATTGTAGCTCATGTATCGCTCTGTTGATGGCGACTTTGTCGTTGAAACGCGTTTAAATAAGAAAACGTAATTTTTGTGAGATCTTGTGTTCGAGTTTTATTTTATTTAATTTGTTACAAGTTACAGCTGCATACTGTATTCAGTTCATTCTCCCGCTACTTCTAATAACATTTCAAATTAAATGAGTTTGAAATGGAAAAGATTTTCATCATACGTGTGGAATTACAATATTTCCAGACAATGGGAATAACATTTTTATATAAATAGATAACACAATGTAAAGTGTTTAATATCTATAATTATGCCACTCCTTAAATCACAACACAATGCTCTATGAAAGACATTGACTATGCACAAAATACATGGAGAGGACAGACCGATTCGTGGAGTTTTCGCAGCAAAGCAGAGTGATTGATAAACTAAAATCAATATAGTTACGTCGCTAAGCTCCACCTCTAAACGAATCAAAGAAGAAGAGAAATTAAGGTATAAAAAAAAAAATTCGCTATTAGAATAAACATAAAAATTACTTAACAATTACTTGAATTGCCACTCGCTAATGTGATTGACGCAAATTGTTTTTATTATAATTATTTTATTTCATTTACCTAAGTAGCTTTTAATATCAATGTGTTCATTTGAACTCTGAATTCCACTAAGAACAGTTTATTATTTAATTAAAGCTTTTTATTAAACCCCCTCATTATATGCCTACTTTCCCTGGATTCGTGCAGCTATGCAGAAGAAATTAATATTCCAAGTTTAATTTAATTTTTAATAACTGGAGTCAGTATTGATTGATAATAAATTACCGTAGGGTACTATTCTCGATTGTTATCTAAGCAGTAGGTATTTGAAAATGTATATTTCACAATACCATTCTTCTTTCTTGACCACAATACAAAGCCAACTAGTGTAATAATAAAAGGAAAAGATATAAATTATTCATCACCAAGTTTGAAAAAAAAAAAGAAAGAAAGAAAGAAAAGATACTGAGACTGAGACTTAGGTTAGGTTAGGTTAGGTTAGATGTAACATCTCAAAACCAACTAAGCTGACAAATTACTGTCAAATATTAAGTTTCATGTTTTACCAAATAATATTGAGCTGGATATTTTTTTATGTCCTATTTTTTACACTGTTTTGCATAATTTATTTTCAACATATTTTCCTGTTATAAATGAGAATTTCAATTAATATCTGCTTAGATAAGGAAGCTACGAAATAATTTCTAATCGTACTTGGCAAATTTAAAATTATTTACATATTTTAAATACAAATTTATTTGAGTAAGCATAATGTGAACAGGAAAGACTGGTGTAAATTCCCCCCTACCACCCCATCCAAAAATGGAAAATATCATTCAGTATTGGCGATAAAGAGTGTTGGAAAATAATTTCTCGGCGCCATTTCGAAACGGTTGGAGACAAAGTCAACTTTCAATACAATTTTTTTTTAAAGACCTTTTCAATAGTGTGCTTCAAGACTAATTTGGAGTATTTGAATTTTAATCTTTTTTAAACTATATGTATTTAAAATTTTAAAAAAATTTGAGTAGGGGGCAACTTAATCACAATTTGGAAAGGTTATCTTCTCATAAATCTAGGATAAAAAGTTAGTTAAAGTAGGCTATGTTATGTGGTAACTGTAAAACACTACTTTTTGACGTTTTGGAAAATCCTGTACACACGCAGTAAGATAAGTTAAAACTTTTTTCCAAAATAATCAGTGAAGAGAAACCTTTAAAATGTGGTGTCAATTGACCTACCTTTACATTTCAAAATTTTCCAAAAAGTACCCCACCCCTCCAAAAAGTATTTTTGGGGATTTTTTGAGATTTGAAATATTTTTTACTGAATTCCTAGGGTAGAAATATGGAGTTCAGGTTAAAACGATGGCTGTAGCTCATTTGATTCATTCGTTATACATTGCGAACGGGTGGTCTGATTTACCCTGTATTTAAATATATTTTATATCAGTAGAAGTTGGATCCAGATCCAAAATATAACAATAAACACTGTGTAGAAGACAGAAACCTCTTCGTGTTTAACATCTGAGGTTGAGATACCTGATGCAATACCCTAAAGTTCTGCGGGTGCGATAAACCGATACCCCCAAAGACCGGTTTACCCTGTAATCTGTTCTACAAGCTCAGACAAATAGCTTAGACTCTGCGTAGCCGAAATCGAGACAGTTTTCAAAACTATTTCTCTCAGTGTACCTATAATTGAATAGTATATCAGCATAAACCTAGCCATAGATTTGTTAACACATCAGCTATTACAGAAATGTTGAGTCTATTGTATTATTGGAATTTTATTTCGTACAGATTTTTCCTGCTTATTGAAACATTATAAACAGCCAACATAATCAGTAATGGAATGAAATCGTTTGATTGTTTGAAAGAATAACGAAAATGAAGTTTCAAATTACAATGTTTCTTTTCTAGCAATATTAAATAAAAAAAACAGTTTTAACAAACACGTGAACTCTAATAGTCAAACTTTCAAAAGTAATATATTAAAATAATAGCAATATGACATAAATCTATTTCCATCTCCTATTAAAGTTCAGTTTTGGAGACATGTTCCCCTTTTTTCACATTTTCCATCTTGGAATACTGCCAACATCATCCTGTCTTGCGTAAATTAAATTAAATAAACTTTTCTCTTTGTACCAGACATATAAACATTTTACAGTAAGCGTTACTAAATTAAATAAAAAATGTGTATAAAATGTAACCACACGTAACAAATTAATGCACCAGAGTAAGTTAAAACACAATGACAACTGATGTGAAAAGGTTGCACTAACTTTCTCACATGCGCGTCTATAAAACTACAACATGAACTAAAACTTATCCTCTCGATTCATACTGTTAGGTACAGTCATTATGGTGACAGATTCTCTCGAATTGTCTCAGCATAACCCCCCCCCCCTAGCCCTCATAAACTACATCATTGTATGATTGTAGTTGCTTCATTACAAAATCGGTTAGGTTAGGTTAGGTTAGGTTGTCATCGAATTTTCACAGCAAATCTACTCGCTTAGAGCGATCTTCTGTCTTAAATCGATTTCATAGCATGCAATAACAAATATTTATGAAGCACGATCTACTGCTTCGTCCTCTATTTTATCAGTATATTTAAAATTATTGTTTTACCAAATAATAGACTACTGAACTTCATTTTTGTGATCTCCAATTTTTTACACTGATTTGGGTCATTGATTTTCAACGGAATCGGTTGAGCTAATTATAAGAAACTAAGTAAAGGTAGATCCAGTTCTATATTTTCAAATGTCTAACTACGCAGCCTGGTCCGGATGTTTTACTTCCTAGGTAACGTAACGCTAAGTTTATGTACAATAATCCTTCCATATTTCAACATATACAAGACGGAGGTGCACCATTACCTACTACTGAATAAGCTTTACTAAATTGATGTTCTCCTTTGGATCTGACGTTAAATTGGAACAACGCCACTTGTGTATTTTCAACTAGAGTAGACCTTTTGGTTTCTCAATATATATTTAAGGTTAACCTCAGTAAGGAAACCAAGTCACAGTAAGGAAACCAAGTCAACAATTGTCATTATTAAAAGGAAAATATATTTTTTTAAATAAATTGTCTGTAAATGAAACGGTAGCGTATTACTCGGCGTCAAATAAAAACATGTCTCTTTCATATTTAAGGATATTTAATAAAAGTTCCTTACATGTATGTATTACATTTAGTGTATCCTGTGGGTAAATATTGTAAGGATAAGCTACGCAATCCGGAGGGAGCCTAGCTGGATATACATTTTTGTTTACGTAGAATAACCTTTCCACCTGTTAGGCATCTCTTGCTCTTTTCCGACCTCAACGCTATTAATATATTGTACGTTCTTCTTCTTTTTATAAGGCGATAATAACTGAAAAGTTTTTCGTTTTAAAACAACAAGATTGTAACATTCAGAGGTGTATTGGTGAAATAAACTCAATAATAATGTAGCAGATTGTAAAGTCTAATTCTTTAGCTTCAAGTTAATTTGAATTTTGATTGTTAATGTGAACGAGATTATTTTAAAGATTCAAAGACTTGTGTTGCTTATTGCAGGTTAAATATTTCGTAATAATTAATGTACATTTTGCTTTTTCCGTTTTATTTTCTCATCCTAGATAAATTCTTGCCCGTTCAAAGAATATAATCTCTTTTAAATAGACTTGACACAATTCAACAAAATAATAGTGAGCAGAATTCCCATTTTTATTGTATATTTGAATACAATGGGAATCGTTTCCTTTCTAAACCCACCCAATTTAGAGGTTTAATTTGACTACTTCAACAGTTATTTAAACAGTGAGTCTGTTCATAATGTTTAAATACACAGGCTGTGTTATTTTTATAGGTTGTTTATTTTCTGCCATACAATTCCATACTGTCTTGTTGTGCACAATATTATTTGAGATATTTATTGAAGAAATAATGTTTAATGTAGTGTAAATATGTACAGAAAATTAATATATTTATGATCACAAATTGAATTGTAGTGATTGCTCAACTTTATATATAACGAAAGAAATACTCCAACAAATTTCTTTGAACTAAATTCATCCATCGCTGAACATGTAGTCGAATACAAACACACTTCAGTTTCCATTCTGAATACTGTAGACATTTTAATAATCATTATTAGATAATAATGATTCTTTATTAGCTGTAGTTCATCTAGGGATACATAATAGCTTCAATCAAAAACATTGTTATATTTTTCCTTTATCAGTTTTGTTTGGTGTATTATATTTCATAGGATTACCTAATTTGTAAACCATTTCCCCTGTTTTAAAATGTGTTTCTACAAAAGTGTAATAAAATAGTTCAAACCATAGTCAACAAATCGAATACCTCTTGTCGATTTATAAGTATTTGTGAAGGTATGCAATATGTTTTAATGTTGATTTTAAAACAGTCTAACGGAAAATCATACGATCTCACATGAACAGTTAAATTTATTTAAAGTATTTTGTACGATACATCAAATATGTAACGCAGCCGCCTTGCTGCACAAGTTTATCTGATATATTGATTGAAGTTATGGAACCTGAGGTTAGGTTAGGTTAGGTAAGGTTAGATACCCAAAGCTCAAACGCTAGGTTCACCGAACATAGCCTAATTTTATAATTCCGTCATTCCAGTCCTTTGTTTAGCTCAAACTAGTATTTTAACGATTGAGCATATAAATACAATAAGAAGTATAGAAAAGGAGTTTTAATTTACCAAACAATAATATCAATATTATAATTACACAAATAATTTTCATATTTCAAGACAAATACTGCATCAGTTTCTTAAATAAACGTATCTTCTACTCTGTGGTGACATCGTCACGTGCTAAAGTTGGGGTTAGTTTCAAATGTAAACTTATTCCGGTTGCAATTTCCTGTTTCCGGTTCCAACAGGACTGTGGTAGTTTCTTCTTTTAGTGTTCCGACTCTACCCAGTCGTGATGTGTTTGTCTGTTGGCTGGATCCATCTCTGAAACAGTGTCAAACTTTGGGTTCATTTCTTTGGCTGGTTTTATAGTAATTACGTTTAAACCAAAATTGTAAAATATTGCCTTTTTTTAGAACTTTGAAAATAGTTGTTTTCTGTAATTAAATGTTGAAGTATAGAAAAATATCGTTTTAACTCAGTGTAACCTGTTATTTTTAATTTACAGCATATTTAAAAAAAAAGTTTACTTATATCTCCCAAACTATTAGTTTCAGTAAACCTAAGCTGTTATTTGTAATTTACAGCATATTAAAAAAAAAAATTTTTTACATCTCCCAACAATTAATTTTAGTTAATTCAAATAATTAGTTTACGTTATTGAAGTGATAAATTCTATAGTCACTTTCTGGGATGGGAGTAAAACGGCAAACTCGCGTCACGGTCACTGCGTACCATAAGAGCGGCAAAATCATAAGTGTATACCTATATATTATGTTCATATTCGACGGTATGTTGAACATAATAATTATTTTATTTTATTCATACGTTTGTGTTGTCTATCAAACTGCGCATAAGTTTGGGCCCTATATATAGCACTGCGCTTACGTTTGGGTTTATAGCACTGCGTTTGGGCTGTATAGCACTGCGCATACGGTTGGGCTATAATATAGCACTGCGCTTACGTTTGGGTTTTATAGCACTGCGCATACGTTTGGGCTGTATAGCACTACGCATACGGTTGTGTTGTATAGCATTGCGTATAAAGTTTTGTCTGACTTTATTTGCAACAAAACAGGAATTTTTTTTTTCAATCAATTGTCAAAGCATCATTGCACACGTACTCGATCTCAATGACAGTATTATGAAAAAATCAAATGTAATTATTCTTTCGGAAACACATATGAACGATGGAGAGATCATAGATATTCCGGATTTCTATTGCGTTACAAAGTATATACGACCTGGGGTTTCTGCAGGTGCAGTAGCAATTTATCATAATGCTGGTGATAATACGAATATAGTAACCTCACATATGGATATTCATTCAAACAAATCAGCTGGCCTTGGAGTGTTCCAGTCGAAAATCGGAGAAATTTGTTTAAGTAGATGTGTAACAGAAACTGGATAGGTTATTATAATTATTGATGTTTATATTTCTACAGGCAAAAATATTCAGGAGATCATTTAATTTTAATCATAACACAAAATAATAACAATATGTTTAATGGTAAACTCATTGCAAAGTTTTCTTGAAGCATGTCCCCCCCCCTCTTATTGTTCAAAAGATATTGGAAATACTGACCGGCCATAGAAGTTATCACTTCCAAATATATTTTTCTATTTACAGTGATGTTTTATTTATATTTCACGTCAATTTTCACTAAAATTAATAGTTCTAAAAAGAGTTCCCGCTCTTTCTTAGCAGCCACTGTACCCGTTTTTTTATGGTAATGCTATGTTGGTGGCCCGTTCCTTTATTTGTTAATCAGAACATATTTTAGGTCTTAGCCTATAGGGTGACAATAAAGTTAGAAACCCTAGCACTTTATCTAATAACGTAAAACCTAACTCATTGTAAATGTACAATTTCTGATAATTTAATATAACTTTACCGTTACTTTACTTTACTTTACAACCGTTACTTAATACTGTAATATTTAATATTTCAGAATTCTAAATTACCTGGAACTTCCACTCTTCTGCCTCGCCGGTCTCCAGAGATGAAATGCCCCATAGATGAGAGGATTGACAAGGCTGTTTGAAGACCCGAAGAAGAATATGATGTTGTGCAGTTCATTGCTTAACTGAAATAAAACAAAACACAATATGATCTTCTGGAGTTCATTGCTTAACTGAAATTAAACAAAACGCAATATGATGTTCTGGATTTCATTGCTTAACTGGAATAAAATAATACACAATATGATGTTCTGGAGTTCACTGCTTAACTGAAATGAAACAAAACGCAATATGATGTTCTGGATTTCATTGCTTAACTTTTTAAAAAAAAATTTTTTATTACAACTGAGTACAAACCCATCTAGTAATTTACATTTAATAATATATACACTTTGAGGGAAAATAACCCATTGGTCATTACTCCCTTAATATTTAAAGTCCATTAAGTCCAACGGTTTTATTAGTTTCAGTCTTCTAATTAAACCAGTTGTATCCATCAATCTGCGTATCTCCGGATGCTCATGATGTTCAATGCGTTGTCTGTGCTTGCTTGCTTGCTTTTTTATTTCTTCTCTAACCGTATCTATTTTCAAATCCCTATGCAAGTTGTCATTTCTTATATACCATGGTGAATCAACAATACATCGGAGCACCTTATTTTGAAAGTTTTGAATGTTTTTTATGCTAGACTTCTTTGTACAACCCCATATCTGTAATCCGTAGGTTCACACCGGCTTTAAGACTTGCTTGTATATGAACATTTTGTTATGGATTGATAATTGGGAATTCCTTCCCAGTAGCCAATACATATTTCTGAATTTTAATTTTAACTCTTGAACTTTCTTTTTAACGTGTTCCTTCCATTTCAATTTCACGTCCAAAGTCATTCCCAGGTATTTCGTGGTATTAACATGGGTAACTTGTACAGAATTCATTAAAATTGGTGGGTGATAATCAATTTTTAAGTTGGTAAAGTTAACATTGGATGATTTTTCCTCATTTAAACCAATACGCCACTTCTTGGTCCATCTGCTCACCGCATTGGAGGCTCTCTGGAGCTTCCCTGCAGCTTCCTCAATTTGCTTGCCAGTTGCTAGTATTGCAGATTGCTTAACTGAAATAAAATAACACACAATATGATGTTCTGGAGTTCAGTGCTTAACTGAAATGACAACATACAATATAATGTTTTAGAATTCATTGCTTAACTGAAATGAAACAAAACAGTGTATGATGTTCTGGAGTTTATTGCTTAACTGAAATGAAACAAAACACAATATGATGTTCTGGAGTTCAGTGCTTAGCTGAAATGACAACACACAATATAATGTTTTAGAATTCATTGCTTAACTGAAATGAAACAAAACAGTGTATGATGTTCTGGATTTCATTGCGAAACTGAGATGAAACAAAACACAATATGATGTTCTGGAGTTCAGTGCTTAGCTGAAATGACAACATACAATATAATGTTTTAGAATTCATTGCTTAACTGAAATGAAACAAAACAGTGTATGATGTTCTGGAGTTTATTGCTTAACTGAAATGAAACAAAACACAATATGATGTTCTGGAGTTCAGTGCTTAGCTGAAATGACAACATACAATATAATGTTTTAGAATTCATTGCTTAACTGAAATGAAACAAAACAGTGTATGATGTTCTGGATTTCATTGCGAAACTGAGATGAAACAAAATGTGGATAACGTTTACACACATTATACATGATTTATGTAGGTTATATTGTAAGATAAGAGGGTCAAGCACGTACTGGAATCACGAATTAGGGTCCGTAGGAATATAGGGACAGTTAAGAAAAGATGCTGCACTTTGAATTGTACAGACACGTGGGTGAAATAATAATGGGTTTCTAATAAAAAGAAGTCAATGAAAATGTCATCCATGTATCGAATCGTTTCTCACATCTACAACATACACGTTAATCATTTCCCATTATGTTATTAAATTATGTTGTATGTCTATTCGTCAAACAATAAAATATCATATATGATTCGCACTATAATTTAATTTCAAATCTAAATATTAATTTTCAGATTTATAAGTCACGAAAGTTAGAGTAACATGCTATACGATACTTTAAATTCGGCGTAGCAACTTTACATTTCGTCAAATAAACAAACGTATTAGAATTCTTCTAGTTTTACCGCTAAACTTCCCCAAGGTCATTTATATTTTACCGATATATTTTTCCTATATTCAGGATAATTTTAAAAACAAAAATGCAAAGTTTGAAATATATTTTGTACAGTCAATCATTGTTCAAGATTATTTCTAACTATAGGAGCAATTATGTTTTACAATTAATGTGTAAAACCCTTTACCTTACGTCTTTGTCTTTAAGTAACGTTTAGACCTTGGCGTGTGACAGATTAAACACTTTGATACATTGTAGAAATCTACATGGCTCAACATCAAATCAATTGTCCTAATAGGAATTAAAAACAACTTTACCCTAAACTAAATATACTGAATACACTTACCTAACCTAACCCTACATAACATAACCTAACCTAACATAATCTACATAACGTATTATAACATAACCTAACCTAACATAACATAACATAACCTAATATAACCTAACATGACCTAACATAACCTAACCTAACCTAACGTAACATAACCTAACCTAACCTAACATAATATAACCTTACTTTACCCTTAACAATACAATTTTATATATCATACAGTACCCATGATCCACGTACCGTAAATAGAAGCACTGCCATTACAATATTATTTCCCAAATCTGATGGTTTCATAAAATCTGACATGTAACTTACGTGTTGGTCGGGGTTGAGAAACATGAATATTCCCATCATTGTATAGTAAGGAGTCCACCATATGATGAAGGCGGCCACAATGACCACAGATATACGAAAAGATTTGACCTTGGCTCTGTGAATCAACCTGCGTCTGTTGACATCAGACTTGCGTGCTGACGTTGCTGCCTCTGCTTGAAACATCTTGTCACTCTCTGTTAAAAGTAAACAAAATAAATGGTTGTTACTCTAAGAAAATAAAACTTCTAACATTCCTAAACTTTTCCTAGAGAGTTTTGTATTAAATACAATTTAAAAAGCTATTTAACATTCTGCTACGTCTCTAGAAAGAGTCGTCTTAAATAAACCAGGTAAACTTTCTCTAACTGTAGGCTCCGCCCACTCATACGATTTGTAAACACGATGCTTTTATGTTATTGGTTAATTTTCGCAGTCACTGTTTCGACTGACTTTTAATGAGTTTAGCTTCCAATTTTAGTTTCAATATTTAGAAATTTGTCAAAATATTTAACACTAGTAGGCTAATGCAATAATTTTGGGATGTTCTAATGGATAGGAAATTGGAATCCTTCCTGAAAAAAAATATTTGATCTAATTTGTTCCCAAAGTCGTGTTTTAGTTTACGTCACATTTTTCACAATATATGTGGCGTTAGAACCACGTTTGATTTCATAAACTACATTTTTAACCTCTATTTTCTTCAATAGCATTCTTAGGTGTGTTATTTGTGTTAATCGCCACTTTTGTATTGTATTTGTTACATTTAAGTCACATTTTCTGTGAAAGTAAATTTATCTTACTTAATTTTTGACAATCCTTTTTGTCCGATCGATTTAAATTATTTTTCAGAATATATTTCTTATTATATATTTTTTTTAATAGTGAAAAGAGTAGGTTAGTTTCGTTAGATTAGGTTAGGTTAGGTTAAAGTTATATTTTTTAAGTTACTTTGTCTGTGAAAATAAATTTATTTCACCTAATTCTCTACAACCCTTTTTCTCTGATCGATTATTGTGTATTTTTAATAGTGAAGAGGGCAGGTTAAATTTTAAAGTTATGGTTTTAAAATCAAACTTTCTCTGAATATAAATTTATCTCCCTTAATTCTCTACAATACTTTTTCTCCTATCGATAATTGTGTCTCTTTTAGTAGTGAAGATGGTAGGTTAGGTTAGGTAAAAGTTATATTTTTTAAATCACACATTCTATGAAAGTAGATTTACTTTACATAATTCTGTACATTCCTTTTTCTGCGATCGATTATGTGTCTTTTTAGTAGTAAATTGGGTAGTTAGTTTAGGTTAAAGTTACATTTTATTAAATCACACTTTTTCAGTTAAGTAAATTTATCTCACCTTATTCTATACAATATTTTACTCCGATCGATAATTGTGTCCTTTTTAGTAGTGAGGTGGATAAGTTAGGGTTTTATATGAGAATTTAGTTAACAAAGCACTAATTAAATACATTTCGAAAAATGGAGTTTATTTAAAAAAATCGTCAGCAAAAGTTTACACGAAGATAAAAATAAATTTTGTAATTAATTGCTTTCTCAATCATAAAAAGTTTGTATACATAAAACAATTTAACAACTAATTATCGTGGTACTTACCCAGCCCTGTCACCGAATAATAGACAAATTATTAATAATTAAATTTTAAAACATTTTGCTTAAATACGTTTATTGTTATTTTGACAATAACTTCATTTACAATTGAAGTTGGTGTATTTAGAATGTAAAACATCCCTGGTACATTGTTAACTAATTAATTTTCTGTTTTCTAAGTTTGAGATTGTGTACTTAGTTAGAATGTAGAACATCCACAACTAAAACGTAAACATTGATAATTAATTTAATATTGGTTTCTAAGTCTAAAACTGAACTATTTCCAAACTAACTAGTCTAGAATTAATTTAATTTATCCATTTGAAATGTGGTTACTAAAACATTCCAAAGCTAATTCAGTCAAAATCTTATGTCTGTGTCTATATTTTGTAATACAGTCAAGTAAGTGTTTTCAGGTAGTGGAACATTGTCGTTTTGTTAACAGTGATTTTAATTTTTGTCAAACATTTATTTGACATTTCTTATTTTTAGGATAAAAGTAGACGAAACAAAGCGTGGAAAAGACGGAACTAAGCTGTTAAAACGTGTTGACACGAGGTAGTTTAAAAGTAGAACAAATTGCGTTGCTTTTCCTCCAAAGCCTGAGATATATTAGGAAAGTTAATGCATACTTTATGCGGGAAAGATAAATTGTGCGGAGATTAAGGGAGAACTTATTTGGGATTTGATATTGTTAGGAGTAAGGGCGGATTTAAGCGTGGAAAATCTTATATCATTGGAGAATAAAGTATTATTAAATAAATGAAAAATTGTCAAACTTAAAGAATAGTTAGAAAACTGCTTGACAGAAAAAAAGTACTTTTTAATTATAGAAAGAAAAGCACGTGTTTCGTAGAAAAACAATGATTTGTCAAGATTTTATTAAATACATCAAACATTTTATAATTAAAATAGGAAATTTCTTGAATAAATAAATAATAATTATACACAATAATTGAATATTTTAGTAATATATGAAACCTTATTTTTGATTCCGTCTTGTGATTTCTTTTGTGTTAGACGCGTTTCAGAGACGGAGCTCCATCTTAAGTAATCGCTCTATAGAGGTCGCTAAAACATTATTGCACACGTAACATGAAACACATGGTTATAACGACTTCTACCCAGCGATTACTGAAGATGGAGTTTCGATTCTGAAACGAGTCTAAGAGTACAATTATAATAAAACAGTAAAATTGTAGGAGAACTCTTGAATTGACGAAATATTTGTCAATTTCTTCAACGGATAATCCTATGGATTCAGCAAAGCAAGGTTTTGTATTTGTTTTCAATCCTTCTTAATGAGGCTAATTTTAAAAGTAGAAAAGAAAGCTGATTTCTTCTGGCTCTATAGACTTTCGTACAGAACCCCCCCCCCCCCCCAATTAGAGTTTTACATTTTCAGATTACAGTTGCAAAATATTGTTTTCAGTTTTTTTATCTCTTCACAAAATATTTACTTAGTTTAATTTATTTTTTTTTAATTAGGCTACATAGGAAATTAATGAGTTAATACTGGCCGGGCTATCTTTACATTCATTCGTTGGTTTCTTTAGATTTAAAGATTGTAAAGCATCCTTTTCATAAAATATTGCTAACTTTAATTACTTATTTAATAAAGTATATACACAAGGAATCTGTATAAAAATATACTTTACCTTGTAACAATTGAAACGTCTTGATAGTAATGCAATTCCGACCTTAGAGATAATCGATTTATTGTGCTTATAGGACATATTACGTGCAATATGAATTTGCTTCAAGTTAGTTTAAACTACTGTAGGCTACAAAATATTTCCTTAATAAGGTCCCCTAGGCTTGAATATATTTTGTAATTGAATCTCAGTGATATCTGGATTTACTGGATTTAACCTAATCAGTATTGTTATTACTAACAGAAATTGGTTTATGAAACAAATTTATAGAAGCCATTGTAGTACATCCCTGACCAGGTTTTCTGAATCTATCAAATTGTGCGTTTCATTAATCTAAAGACTCGATATGTGTAGCCTATAGGTTAGGTTTAGTTTAGTTAGGTTATTAGGTTAAGTTTGAATAAAATAAGAGTACAATATCTTATCTTTTCCGTCAATGACATCTTCTTAAATTACTTGACACGTTTCGACATGTCCATTCCATCATCAGAAAACTCTCGTTGAATGGACGTCGTACTTAGAGTAGTCTATATAGTACGCAAAGATAAAAGACATACAGTACATATATAAAATGTTAATGTGTTTGTGTATTTTTACTTAATGTTTTGACGACGTCCATTGAACGACAGATTGCTGATGATGGGATTGACATACCGAAACGAGTCAAGTCAATTATTGAAGAGAAGAGGTCATTTACGGAAAATATAAGGTTTTGTACTATTATAATGAACTCATTAAGTTTTATTAAGTTAGGTTAGATTAGGATGAAACTGTTTGACTTTTTGTGATTTCGGAACTATAATTCCCAAGGTGCTCCAGCTAGGATACATAACTTTTTTTCACATAGTTTTAGAAAACACCCCTTATTACATTACCTTATCTATTGGGTCTTTTTCCATCAATTCTAGTTTTTCCGACATTGAAGCTGTTAGGGTTTTGGATGACAAAGAATCTTTACTTTCAACTTTTTCATTGATATTGTTGATTCTGTACAGATAATTAATTGTTTCAGGTTAAAAATTTTTATTGTATTATATATATATATATATATATATATATATATATATATATATATATATATATTTGAAATAAATATCTCACAGGATGTTTAATCTCAGTAAAGAATTAGTGGCCACATTAAGAACTGGATCTGTCTCAGAGCTGTCGGACATTACTAATAAATACTAATAAACATCGAACTTTATGTTACCTAACCTAACCTAACCTGAATCAGTTGCATATCTAAAACAATCAAGTTGATACATAATGATACACAAGGTATCAATGACAGCTTCTTAATTCTTTACATTTGAGGTAAAAAACTAATAACCATCGCACTTTATGTTACCCAACCTAACCTAACCTGATACTGCTGTGTATCTAATAAAACCAAGCTAATACATAATAATACACAAGGTATCAATGACAGCTTCTTAGTTCTTTATAATTAAGGTAAAAAACTAATAAACATCGCACAATTTATTACCTAACCTAACCTAACCTAACGTCTGCTTTACGTACGTGATATTGTAATGATGGTAGAGACATACGTAGATATAAGTATAACTAGAGGCAGTATGAACATAATGATAAATGTGAAGGTCGTGTAGACTTGTTCTTGCCAGTGCTCTGTGTAGGATCCGAAAGTGACGCATTGGTAGAACTCTTCGTAGAAAGGTCCTTTTTGTTTGTGAAAAATTAAGAACTGGAAACAAATAAAGTGTTTCAATAAATAAACAGCGCACAGGCTTTAACAAGCTTTGGATTAGTTTGACTATTTCAGTGAAGAAACAATGCAAAACTATGTGATTTCGGTCCAAATATAAATAGATTATCGACATAATTTAAACAGCCTAATCTAACGTGTTCTAATATATCCTAAATTAAACTGACCTAACCTAACCTATTCTTATATACCATAACTTATACAGACCTAACCTAACCTGTTATAATATATATATTTAATTTTTTTATTTCCATTCTTTTATTACATTTAGATGAACAAAACATGATTTAGATTGAGAAAAAGATAGAAGATTAAAAATAAAGCTTTCTCACTTAAACTTATTCCCTTACTTAAACTGACCTAAGCTAACCTATTCTACTATACCATAACTTAAACAGCCTAACGTAAAGTGTTCTAATATATCCTAATTAAACTGACCTAACCTAACCTAATCTAATATACCATAACACAGCCTAACCCAACGTGTTCTAATATATCCTAACTTAAACTGATCTAACCTAACCTATTCTAATATACCAACAGTCTAACCTAAGGTGTTCTAACATATCCTAAATTAAAATAACCTAACCTAACCTAATTTAAAATAGCCAAATATAAACTACCTTAAGGCTCCATATGACTTAACCCAACCTAACCTAACCTATCCTGACACAACACTATACTAACTTAAATTATCTTTTCTAGCATAATAAAATCATAACCTAACCTAATGAATTCTACTCTTCCTAACTTAACGTCTTATAATAGTCTAGTCTATCATACCTAAATGTTCAATAATTTAACTAAAGTTGACCTAACCTAACCTATCCTAACACACCCTAACCTAACTTAAATTAGTCTAGCCTAGAATACCCAATACTACATAACTTAACTAAACATGACCTAACCTAACCTATCTACCACCCCTATCTGAACATAAATTAGTCTAACCTAGAATACCACAATGCTCCATATTACTAAACATGACGTCACCTAACCTATCCCAACACACCCTAACCTAACTTAAATTAGTCTAGCCAGCATACCCAATGCTTTATAACTTAAAACTTGATTTAACCTACCCTATCCTAACACACCCTAATGGAACGTAAATTAGTCTAGCCTAGATTACCCCCAATGCTCCACATCAACCTATCCTATCCTAATACACCCTAACCAAACTTAAATATTAGTCCAGCCAAGAATTCCTAATGCTCCAAAACTTAACTTAACATGATCTAACCTAACATATCCTAACACACCCTAACTTAACTTAAAATACTTTAGTCTAGAATGCCCAATGTTAGCACAATACTCAAATTTTAAATCACTTCTAAACACAGTCTAACCTAACCTAACATATAAAATAGTCTAGTCTACCTTACCCCAAGACTCCATAACTTACATTAACATCCTAAATTATTCCAACACACCACAAACAACACACAAAGGCTTACCTGTGGTATACTAAATATTGCACTGAGCACCCAAGCAAACACTATAAGTCTGTTACATCTTCTAGGAGTGCTTAAAGATTTGATAGGATACCTGACAGCAAGAAATCTATCCACACCAATCAACACTAAAACAAATGTAGATAAATACAGCCCAAACATTTGTAAAAGCTTAAACACTTTACAAGTCAAATTGCCAGCAAACCATTCCACAGTATAGCTCCAGATAGATTCTCCAGCTAAGCAGAACAGTGTCACAATCAGATCTGCTATAGAGAGATGCATTATCAGCATATATACAGAGTTCTGATGGCGGTTCCTCCTGGTGGACCGTGATGAGTGGATGCTATAGATGGTCAGTACATTCCCTATGAATGATAACAAAGCCAACACGCCAAGTATGACAGCTTTCCTGGCGGCAAACTCTGTAAGTACTGGAGCGTGTTTTAGACATTTCAGAGTTCCGTTCTTTGATAATAAAAGAAACGCCGTTGCATTTGTTGCGTTTCTGCGTTCACACTCTTCAATAGGCAAATTTTCCTTCATTAGAATATATTCCATTGTTCGTAGTAAAACAGCTGATTAAAACTTTGCTGTTATTTCTTACAAAATATCCATTTTAATATATTACAGTTTTAAAATGAAATATTTAGTTCAATAATTTATTAATCAATCACATTTGTTTACTTATAATCCTTCGCGGTTTTATTTTCTTATGAATTGGTAAAATGGTGATTCCATATCTGAAATAGAAAAAAAGAATATTTTTAAATCAAGGAATGTAAAATATTTAATTATAGATAAGAAGGAAATTAGCGATACGGTACATACTATATTTAAAGAAGTGTTATTATCTAGAAAGAGAGAACAAACGAAGTAGAGCAAATGAAAACAATAAAGAGAGATGGAGAACGTATAAAGGCAAAAAGAATGATAATTAATAGAGTGAGAGATCTCTTTATTCAACAGACCAAATAAAATAATATATTACATGAAACTAAAATTTAAAAACATCAAAGTATAATAAAAATAATAAATATAAAAAAAAATTACTATTTGAGAATTTATAAAACTACGAAAAGAGTTGTTATCGATTCCAATAATAAGGGGGAAATAATTAATTTTAAAAAACATATTGTATGTAATAAAGAACAAATAGATAAAAATAATATTTACTAAATTGTTAGAAAAAGGGAGGTAGAAAAGCAGTAAATAGATGTAAACAGGAACAGAAATAGACAGAAAACAAAAGTAACAGAGTACGAAACTAAAGAGCATCATAAAGTATAGAAAGACGTGAGAAGTAGAAACATAGAAACATAATAGATAATAGAAACGTACACAGTAGCAGATAATTAGAGGAAGAAAAGAGATAGATTATGATGTCAAAAAGAACAGAAAAAGATTGAAAAGAGAGGAAGAAAGAAAATAACGTATAAGAAATAAAACAGTAATTCAGGAAACACAGATATACTCCTGTAATAAAATAAGACACATAATTTAATGTAAAACTTGTCAATTACTACAATTTGCACAGTTTTTAGCAGCTTACAATCTCCCCTCAGCTCTGACCTTTTTAATTGTTATAAGATTACCCATGTTTTTCTCTCATAAAACAAATTACTGCTGTAGAATTTTAATGTCTGTAGCGTACATTTAGATAACACATGTTTCTACGTAATGATTAATAACATGCATCATGCACCATTATCTCTGAACGTAGTTTAAGTCTACCCTTAATTAATGTAAGAAACGTGCACTCATTAATCTATGAATATTGTGCAGATGTTGTGAATATTAGAGAGATTACATTGGGAATATTCACTATTTCAATACAGAATCAATGAAATAATCCTTAATCAACCCCCCCCCCCCGACAAGTTTTAAAATAGTCTTTCAGATTTGTACATTTATATAAACGGTGGAAAAACATTGTAGAAAACCAAATATAACGAACCAAAAACGTCAGTTTGGTATTTTTCAATCATCAAAAAGTGAATGGGAGCATCTTTAAAAGATTATTTACATGTATATAGGTGAACCTAATCTTGCTACGCTTGTGACATAATCATGTACTAAGAGTAAATAGCATTTCTATTGAAATTGAGCTTTTAATATCGGCGGTTAAGGTTAGGTTAGGTTAGGTTATTTTACGTTAGGTTAGGTTAGGTGTGCGAAAAATCAAGACTTTATTTGTATTATTTTCAAAATGGCGGCTGGTTAAAATTTTTATAATGATAAAGTTGTGATGTTAAGGCATAACACCGACAAGACGGTAGGGAGTGGAGGCTCTTTCACATACGTACAACCTCCGACTCGTTATAGCTCAGATGCTGACACAAGCGAAACGAGTGTAATCTTTATACATATACGAGGCCTAATAGATGTCATATAGTAATATCTAACTGTTTTATAAGTTTCACCCCATCCTAACCTGTTTTAAACAAACACACCCTACTGGATCTACCAATACATTTACTACATGGCAAATGAAACTGTTTTACGTTTTTAAGTATCGCTTTTATTATTGTTTGGTGGGAGTGGGTAAGTACCATGATTGAGTTACTAAGTTTATTATTGTTGAAGTTTTTAATTATGTAATTTATTTATTTTTATGTAAAAAAAGATACTTTGCCGAACCCTGTTTAAATTAGTTAATTGGTAACAAACCTGGCGAACTTTGGTAGGCTTTCACAACTACTGTCATAAAGTTTGACAAGATATTGCGTGTCAGACATAATGAGGATGTAACACGTTCATAACTTTCCAAGATAACATCGGTGTAACTCAGGAAATACGCTCGATAAACTTTTTAATACCTAAATAATCAGATATGAGTCACAGCCGGGAACATTATCAGATAAAATATTGGATAAACATTTTCAAGCATCCATCCACAAAACCAAACACTGGTAAAGATATTTTTTCGTTTGTTTCTAAAATATTTTTACGTGAGAAAACAAAGAGCCTAATTTTATGTAAAAAATAAATAAAATTCAGATATTCTACTGATTATAACTTCAATGTCATTTAACTTTTATTCTGTAAAAACATATTTGTTCTGTTCACATCCGCCACTGTGCCAGTTTACCGTCATTTCTTAATACTTTTTTGAATAACACCTTTCATTGGAGCTCTTTATCAAATGCTTCTCTGCTCTGTTTGTTACAATCACTTTGATTGAAGTTATCAAGAATAAACACCTGTTCTTGTAGAATAGTAAGCATATTTAAATGTACTATTCAATTAAGGAAAACAAAATGATGTTTTGAAATTGAATAACAACAATATAATAAGAAGCTGAGTTATAACCAAATTTTAATACATTATACATCCGGCCCTTATTTAAGCTGAACACTCAAAACATATTTTTAGACCAATCAAAAAAAGTTTATATTATGAAGCCTTATAAGAGAGAAAGTAAAATTAACAATGTACTGATATTTTGGTGTTATTTATTTTAGGTACGATTTTATTTTAAGGTTTGTAAAATTTAATTTATCAGAAACCAGTTACAATACAAACTTCGTACCAATAAATTTGCCCCCACGCGTGGTTAAAAGAAAATTAAAAATTATCCAATCGCATTTGAAATTTTTTGAAATCTCTAGAATTGAAATAGAAATCTAACCGGAAAAATTGCTTCGATATAGCAATATTTAAAAAAAAATGGAAAGAAAAAATTATTCTCTACACTCAAATTGTTACACATAATATAGAAGTTTATCACTGTAAAAAAAATAAAAAGATAATTTCAAAAAAATTCAACTAATCTATTCACATTCATAATGGTGCGTCGTATCATGAGCTCACGTTATATTTAACTGCTCTTGTGGGGAGAGACCTCACCACAGAATCCCAAACGTACGCTAAGTGCTTATGTCAACACTGCACCAACGTATAAACATTATTGTAGAATACCTCTACATATTATTTGAAGCGCTTTAAATAAATATTAAACTAACTTAGCCTCAAACAGAAATAATATTGTGTGTGAACCATACGTCGGAGAGAAATAAAATAATATCATCTTATTACTTACCCGGTACCAGTAGAAACATAAAATTTAGTAGTGTGATCATATAAAAACCTTTTGAAATTAAAAAAAATAGAATAAAAATGTAAAAATTGCGGACATTTAAAACATTTTCATGTTCTTACGTATTACCCCCCCCCCCCAAAACAAGTAATACTTGCCTGGTTACCAGGTCACATGACAAATAGCGAAGTTAATGTCAAAAATAAAATTTTAAACCCTGTCTTGTTAAATGTTGTATTCTTTTAGTTACGAGATACGAGCTTAGCAAATAAAGGCTCCTTAACTATACTCGTACAGATACGAGCGAAACAGTGAGACGAGCGAAGCGAGTGGAGAGTTTTTAATATAATACATTTACGAGGCTCGCTGTGGCAAATATTTTCCATTATCAAAATAAAAAAAATTTCTTACGTACAGAATGTTTTGCAGAATGATATGTCAGCAATATTTTGAACGGATAGTTTATAGTCTTGTTGAACTGCCAATGATATAGTTACACAAAATTACTAAATTCTGTTTTTCAATACTATTAACCTAAACTAGGAGGCGATTGTAACCAATTACTAGACTACGCCATGTCAGCGGATATTTATCAACACGATAGATCAAGATTATATTGATACAAATTCAAGTACTTCAGAGTTTTTATTCTAGTTTGAAAGTTTGTTTTACAGTTTTAGTCTTATAAATGTACAAAACTCAATTATTCTAACGTCTGATTCGATTTTCAAGTTGTTTTAATATTCTCTGTTTTGTACGTTATAATCTTGTTGCGGAAAACGAGACAACTTTATATATTTATTTAACGAGTACCTTATAGATATGGCTTGTGTCATAAAGTTCTATGAAACGTAAATCGTATTTTGATCAAATTGTCATTTTGGCCGAGAATTTTTATAAATATATTTTTTATTAATACAAATTTGCTAGTTTAAACAAAATTTTGAATTCCTACTTTCTCATAATTAACGCCGATGATTATGATATAATCATCATAAATATAGCATTTATAGCTTTCATGGTATAAGCTTGAAAAAAAAAATTTTTAGCCGCTAAAGTTCTCTTTTAGTTATGATTGCCAGTCAAAACGGAACAACTTGATTCTGTTACCAAATTAGCAAAATTTTGATTTCGAATTTTGTCCATTCTCATTGAGAAACCCAAAGCGGTGGTGAGAATTTTACAATGAATGTTGTAAGTGTCCAATTGCATGACCTGAATTGTCGTTTAATCCTCTTGCTTTCTTGACAAGAATGGCAATTAAGTCAAGAATTCACCGCAATCTCTCTAACAATGTCTCCTACACTAATTACTTACATATGGGAGAAACAAATACGCAATGTTGTATAAAAGAGTTATTCTCTCGTATTGATATGTTGGTAAAGAAACGTCCGTCTTTTAAACTTTGGTTTAATTAATATTTTTTAAACCACATTTTTAAAACGGAATAAATAGTATAAAGTAATTTCTCGTAGCCCCATACAGATTCCAAACACATACAGATTAGCCTGATTATTTGTGATTGTGAATATTTAATAGATATGAAAATACTTGTAAGATTTAAAACGAAAAACGTGTGGCGCATGAAGTATATAATTGAAGATTATCTCCTTCTATTGAATTAGGAGCTACTTGACTTCCAATAGGAGTTTTAAGAGTTTTCTCAACTGCTCCCTACACTCCTGATCTGATCTCTCTTAACCAACTCTTTAGCTATTTTTACCCTGAAGCTATTAGTGTATTCGCGAGCGACGTCTTAAATTTTTGTTTTCCTATGAATGTTTGTAGAACAGGTGGTATTAATGTGTCTCCAGAGTTTACTTTTACTTTTGACCAATACATTACAATATAAGAAATATGTTTTCATTACTTTGGATTTATTTTTAAGTTAATCATCTTGTATGAGTTGCCACTTCAACAGAATGTATACATTTACTACCCTCGCATTACATTGCACAGTGAGTGTTTAAGTAATAATCAACCCTAATTAAAAGAAACAACCCTTAATAATTCGAATTTGCCCCTAACCACAATCACTAGAAACATAATAAAACACAATTATCTGGTTAATTGTTCTTTATTAATTATTTTCACTTAATGCCCTGATGTACATTTCAATAACATGGTTATCATCATCGGAGGGTCTTGCTTATTAACTAAATCTAACCTTACAATCCTTACATATCTACTAATGAAATAAAATTAAACCTAAAACTATGATAACCTGAGTTATCCATGGTTATTATAACCATGTTATTGAAATGTACATCAAGGCATTAAGTGGAAATAATTAATAAAGAACAATTAACCAGATAATTGTGTTTTATTAAGTTTCTTGTGATTGTGGTTAGGGGCAAATTCGAATTATTATTGTGAATTTCACCACAGTGCTCAACAAAATTGTATAAAACTACCCTTGGAGACACGACATTAATGGGGGTATTATTAGGAAGTATTTGGAAAATTAGGCAAGTTATTTTAAAATCATAATGACAACAATTATTGTCACAGCCTTGATGAAATAACTTACCTTGAAATATGATAATTGCAAATTGAACCACTGATGTTTAATTGAAATAAAACTACTCAGGCGGGAATCTCGTTTGATTCCTAACAGTATCACACAACATTCACATATTGATCTGTTTTGAATGGTGTCTTGTATAACGCGGTGACGATTTAGAATCAAATTATAATTTTGTAACTTCACGAATTAGATTTAATGAAACGGTGATTGGTTGTAATTGAAAGATACTTTGAGACGATGGTTTTTGTGTTGTCAACGTCACTCCGTTTTAATCTGTGATTCTAAATATTAATGTATAAAGACTGCGGTGTTGTCTTAAGGAAGGTGAGAATTTAATTAAATGGTGGTGATTTCAAATCTAACTGTATTTTGCAAGTTTTAAAGTTTATATAAGAAAAATATTTTGAATGAAACTATGCCTAAATATTGCACTGACAAACCCATCCGCAAATACTAAAATATAAACAAGTTAATATTGAGAAATCATGATACTTACCCAGCTCTAAACAAACATATTCAGTAAATGTAATGCTCAAAAGGTGGTTGTTAACATATGCTAACAACCAAATATTTTGTTAAAATCAATACCCCTGGAGTTATGAATACTGAAATTCTTCGCAATATGCAAACATGCGATATTTACATACCTCTAGGGATCTGATTTAACAGATGTTAGCATATGGAAGTCCTTATCACACGCAAAATTACTTTAACGAAATCAAACCAATCATGTCACCGCGTCGGCTGATTGAAATTCCAATGAAGCAGGAAATTATTCCACAACTGGAATTGAATTCTTCGTCAAGACGTAGGTTTGTTCTTCGAACTCTGAATGGCAGTTGTTAACTACAAACATTTCTCAGCAGAATTAGATTGTATTGAAATGAAACTAATGTATTTCCGAATAATAAATATCTGATGTTAAAAGTGTCATAATTAATTTTAAAAATTAACTTTACACTTTTTGTTATATTGCACTCTTGCACATGAGACAAAGAATAACTATATTTTACCTTCGTGGATTATTAATGGAGAGTCAGAACGAAAGGGTACGGGATACAAGGTTTATTTGTTCTTATTGTTTTGTGGTGGTAAAAACACAACCTAACCTAACTTAAACTAAACTAAAAAAGGAGAGAAAGATCATCAAATAAAGACTCATAGCCATCGAATACGCTGATAGCGTCAAGGTTGGAAAATAACAAGAGTTGGTCAAGTGATTTCAGATTGGAAATATGTAAGAGGAGGCTCTAGCCCAATAACCCAAGACTATATGGAAAAAGGTTTCAGTTGGGTCTCTCGGGATATTGAAAGAGTGAAAGAGATGTATGGGGGAGAGAAGAATGTTAGAAAATGAGTGAAAGGGGAAAGTGCAAAATAGAGTGAGGGAAATAGAATTATTAGAGTAATAAATTGAAAAGAAAAAGTCAATTAGAGAAACATTTGGGGAAGAGAATGTAAGAGAGATATTGATAACAGCTTGTGTTTCATTATTTATTGACTCCTTCGTTTCTTGGGAATAAAGAATAAATCAACTAAATATATACAGTACGCGCTATGATTATTTACAGAAGTTTGTTCTCTGTAGAGCAGTCAACTATTCTCACTCGTTGTTTAAAAAAACAATATAATTTGTATCTTTTGTGTAGTTGTACATAATTAAGCTCTTCAGTCAGTTATACATTTATTTTTTCTGTATTCGATTGAGGTTAGATTTTATTTAATAAAATATTAAATGAACACTACAAATATGTATTAATATTAAATAGTCAGTTATTCTCTTTGTATTTGTTTTATTAATATTTATTTTCCATAAACATACTCGTCATCTAAGCTATACGCAAATGAACAATACAATAAAAGAGATGATTACCTAAATCAACAATAACAATATTTTCAAATGGATAAAACAATAAACAATAACCACACATTTGTGAAGGTCAGCTTCTTGCGTAACGAAACAGCTTCATTATATATTGTTGAATTGTGATATTTACATACGAGTTGTTATTCACCCTACAATATCGAAAAATTGTAGAATTTTTAAAGTAATGGTACCAAGCACATTTCTCTAAGATTACAAATATTTAAACAATATAATTTCGAAATTCGACTTGAGAAAACCATTTTCAACATAATTCCAATTTGAAGACAGTTCAAATTAAAATTCCAGTTTTCCGTTTCTTCTTTTTCAAGTAAAACAAACTAATTGAAGTTATAATAATCATTGTTTTTCTTATCATCAGATATATCCAGTTTGCAATAAATGCTTTATTGCAATTAAACATATGGAAAAGTGAAGCACAAAAAGCCCCTTCGTCGAATTTTCTGTAGAAGTTGTTATTGTAGATAAAAGGTAAATTTTATTATTAATCACGGCTGGTAGAAAATCTTTTGGAAATGTTCAATGAGTTAACAGGTGATTGGAAGTATAGCCAACTGCTGAAAACAAATTATCGCTATCCCGACTTATACACTACAGCAGTCTTAATTATATCACTACATGTCGTAATATACCATGTGAAAGTTAAATCCCAATTATTGTATTTGTTTTCTAGGAGAAATAAATCAAATGTATTATTTAAAAGAAAATCAATATTTGATTTTTTTTAATCAGTTACGTAATGTAATGTAAGATTTATGGGTCACTTGTGGAGGAGGTGTCAATCTGAGCTTCCCTTCAATATGCTGTAATAAGATAGCTTTACTTTGGAATCTATTATTAGAGCTCTGCTTATTGAAGTTGTCCTTCATAGTAAGGAATCAATGATATTCATTTTCATGAAGGACTTATCGTATCAAGTGCCATTATAAAGATCAGGAAAAGATGGGCGTTTCCCAATTTAAAAAACAATATGTATTGTTTTTTTGTAATATTGAGCAATCGTTTGCATATCGAGTTTGAATTTTACTATTTTGTAAATCCGAAAGGTTAGGTTAATTTAGGTTAGGTTAGATAAGGTTAGGTGAGGTAAGGTTAGGTTAGGTTAGGTTGTGAATTAAAAAGTTTGGCTACACAAAAGCCTTGATCTAGCCTAAAATATGTTTTGTTTTTAACTCATTTCCCAAGTATATAATAATTCAGTACACACCTCTGATAATGACTGCTAAATATTTATTTAATTTGCTTTTTAATTTGAATTTTTCATAATTCTGAAATCTTTACATATTTAGTTTTAATTTCCAACATAACTAGACTTTGGCGCCGTTTTGTCAGTTACGCTCTAGGATTTACACTTGAAAACGAGAGTTGATTTATAATCTCGAAACGTCATGCTTTAGTTGGTATACAAAGTATGACAAATATACGATTAAGGCTACAATAATAAATTTTTGATATAATCCTAAAGTAAGCCTATATAATGTGATAAAAACAGATGATTACTTTGGTCTGTAGAGACGACAGACATCCAGCGAGAAACTCAACATTAATTTTTACAGACCTCATAACTTTCACAGTTTTACGTTTATTCCCGAAAGTAAACAAAAGGGGTAAGAAAACGTGTTTCAATATTTATGCAATAATTTATTCCTCTTTGTGTCTTTTATAAACAGAACAAACTGTAAATAATATGAAAAGGAAGATAAAACTATCAAGGAAACGTTTTCGCAATCTGTAGGCCTACTCTATAAATTGCAGAACTATGTTAACTTGACTTAAGTTATAAAAGTTGTACGGAGACAGTTAATAACAGGAAACTGGTAGTTTATTATTTCTTGCCAAAGTTTCAGAAGGAAGAACGTTAAGATATCATTTCAACATTAATTTTAATCATGCTTTATAAACTCTTCTATCATATATTCATTTGAATGTGTATCTGAACTGATGTGCGAGAAATCAATAATCGCTTATAAGTTATACAATTGAATATATCAATTGATTTCACAAAACCTTCAAATAGTTACCAGTGAGTGGTTCTCAATTACCTACCATATTTCCATCTTCAACTGGTAATTTAAATAATGTGTGCAGCCTTGTTCCACCGCTACACCAGTCAATGCGTCAACTTAACTGATTTCCTACCATAACAACAATTGACGGACAGACAATAAATAATTCATATTGTATGGTCATCCAGTTTTGAGCTATGATTAAAATTTCAAGTCTCCAACTCATCGGAAAGTTAGTTTAAAATCGATTGCAAAATTTTTACCAAACAGACAGACATGAAAGCCTGGTAATAAACACGTTCGTGTCAAAATTGGATCTATAAGGCTAATCAGTGATCCCACTAGAAATACAATAATGAATGCCACTATCCTATCGTGGGGAAAAACCAATCCATTTAGTCCTTTAAAAAAAAAAAAGAAAGAAAAATCGTTTTTGCAAATGAAAATAAAATAAAACCATTTTCAAACTATGTATGTTAATTAACATAACAATTTATATACTCAAAAAAGATGTGTTATTGAACTTAATACTTATCAAAGTAAAGAGTTTAAAAATGATACATATTTATTTTATCGTTAAACAAAAATAAATAATAAATATAATTAATTAAACAAACGATAAGTACGAAAAAAGAAAGAAAACCCTCCTAAAAATGTAATTAAGCAGAGTAGCAAGGGAAGTAATACAAACTACCAGGAAGAAATGAAAATACAAATAGTTTTGGAAGAAATAGAAGGAAATATATGATAGAAAATGGATTAAAGGAGAAAGCAGCAATTTTGAAAGATCTGAAGGAAAGAAAACTGATTTACAAAAGTCGGTTACTTCAGAAGAGACGAAATCTGAGGATAAAGGAATTCTGGGGGAATAATATATTGAGGTTATGTTAGCATTGAGTAGGTTTGAAAGGAATGCAAATTATGATAAACTAAAGTAAGAAAAACAAAACTTACAGCTGAAAATTTAATATTGTTAATAGTGTTGATGATTATAATAGTTGATGATTTATAGAAATGACTTCAGCTTTAACTCGGCTAATTAGAAATTTAATCTGCATGTTTAATATCAGTTAACGTTAATTTTGTTCCTTTTCTAGGGTCCGTAAATGATACCCAGGACACTTATAATTTCAAGTTATGTCTGTCGGTTAGTCGCAACCAGTCTAGACAGACAAGACGACGAATACTACATATTTATTAGTATAAAAAGTAGATAAAAAAGTAGACAATTTCGCCGAAAGGGGAATATTACAATTCATAACTTCATGTCTCCATAAAATGTTTACTCGTAATTTGACCGTCTACAACTTTTCCACAAAATGCTTTTCCAAGGATAATGAAGCAGGCAAAGTAACTTTATTAAACTCATTTACTTTTTCAACGATTTGAGTACCAAACTTCCAATTAAATTTTATACTGCCACCATTTTAAACACGACAAACTTTGTTTTTTTGTTTTGTTTTTTTTTTCAAATTTATTTGAAGGTTTTATTTGTTAAAATATTTTTCCAACTCCAATATTATTAACTCCAGAGAAGTAGAGTCAGGAGCTAAAAGAACAAAGTGGTCTGTAAAGTCAGAGTTTAATTTTAAAATCCTCCTTTCTATACCACCACACATATCAAAAACTACATCATTAAATGATTTAGTTGATGATATGTGTGGTGGTATAGGAGAGGAGGGGGAGTAAATAAATTTTAAACAGTTTATAAGGATATCAGCAAACTACTTTCCTACCTGCTCAGTAAAGTCCCTCTCTACTCTGAACAAAATACCTTGTGTTACTATGCAATTCCCTAACCACTCTACTTTTACTTTTACTTTTACTATAGTTTAGGCAGACTTAGATATTTTGTTGTATGTGGCACCCCAGTAATTGGGTTTTAACCTGTTGGGGCTGCTTGTGCAACATAATTAATTTTGTATTTTATTTGTTGTAAAAATTGTTGTTGTTGCAATAAATTTATTATATTCTATTTTATTCTAATTATCTTCATAGACCGGCAAATTTATTTTTACACAGTTTTGAACTAATAATTCTCATAATCCTGGAAAATCCTTTAAGAAACTGTTATCTCAAACCGCAATGCTAATCTTACCTAATCTAACCAAATCTAAAATGCCCAAGAAAAACCCAGTAATTAGTTTCCCAAATATATTTTCTAACGTACCTCTATAATTTTAAGAGGCTTTTCCATGCAAAGAAAAAAAAATATGGCGGCATTGTAATTTTGAGATGTTATATTCAAATATATAATTGTAATGCTAAATATAACAATCAAAAAATTAGGTGAAGAATACTTAAATAACTCGTTTGAGATTCCATCTAGACCTGGTGCTTTCTTACAGACTTGTGCTCATCAATTAATTGTAGAGGTTCTATCTAAATGACTCTTTCAACAAATGACTCTTCATACTGTATTCTGTGAACAATATGGGTTGTATTCTACATGAGTGATCCACTCCAAATTTTAAACATGATTGTTCCTTAACATCTGTTAATGCCTCTCATTTTAATAATTCTCGTTATAAGTAAGGAGACTAGTTTTTCTATAATTTGCCTTCGCAAACTCTAGCATACTGTTTGTTCTTAGATAAAAAAAACAGAAGCTTTAATCGTTGTATTTTAATTAATGAGAACGAGTTGTTCTCAGCACAATCTTATAGTAGGAGTAATTTATAGCAATACTATTTACTGCTTATAAAGAGCTTTGTAAAAAAATAAAATAAATAAATAAATAAATGAAAAAATAGTAAAACATAAAACCTCTAACTCTCGAATAGTCTAATACCATCAGGGTAGGTTTCAAGAAAACCTAATGGGAAAGATGAAATCGATAGTTCTAACCATGACTACATGAAAACTGTTGCATACTTAGCAAGGATACCTCGGAATTGCAGCGATGAATATTTTATGGTCTCTTGTGTAAACACATCCATGAGGGGGATATTCTGTAATATATTATATCAAATCTCATTTTCTCTTCCACTCTAAATATTTATTCAAAACAAAATATTGCCGGGGAAAATAAACAAACATGATATATAAATCAATCACACCATTACGTATTCACTTCCGTACACAGTGTTACCAACTGTTCTAAACAAACATATCATAGCATAGTGTGGCTTTATACTTCTGTTGAAATGTTTTGATTGGTAAAATACCGCAACCTACAAACTGAATAATCTCCTTTTATTGGAAAATGTAAACATTCAGAAATAAATCCAACTGCCAATTTAATGGACAACTTACTGAGAGAAGCGAGTTGCCATTTTACGTCTGTGTTTTTGTTACTCAGTTGTTGGTAAACGCTTCCAACGAACATTATGAAATTTACAACCTGGTTATTTTTTCAAGGATCGAATTTTATATATTGTATTCTCAAAAATACAATGGTGTGATTGAGTCAATTGTCATTAAACACTTTAAATTTTTTTGAAATATCACAGGTTTTTTAATGGATGTGAACGAGTCAACTGACATAAAACACGTAATTTTTTTTTAATTAACACACATTTTTTAATGAATGTGTCTATCTTTTTATTTGATTAAACAATGGACAACTTCATTGTTTAATTCTCTCATCATGTTTTCAATTTACATGTTTTTTTTTTTAAATCGAGTCACAAAAATATAAATTTTTATTTACATTCTTTTGCTAAACGAAATTTCATCTTAAAGTTGACATTATCTATAATTTGTAATAATAATAAACATTGACATTAGTTGGATCCTTTACGATTCTTGTCAATACCATAGTACAGTACTTGTTATTAAGAAGTACATGAGATTGAAATATGGAAAAAAAAAAAAAAAAAAAAAAAAAAAAAAAAAAAAAAAGTTCAATATTGTTTTATGTATCATGAAAACACACTCCCAACACTTACGACAACAGCATGACTTTTGAGTAGCGAGTACAGTCAATCCCTAGGGAACCTAGCTAGTTCTAAACTTTTTGAAACGATTTTATTTGACATCAGTAATCTGTTTATTTCGATTAAATCTAGCAATACATTTTCAGATGTTTCTACTCAACCGATTTCCTTCAAACATTGTATAAACATATATTATAACTTAACCTAACCTAAGCTGAACTGATTTCATTAAAACATTACACACTTGTGTATTATCGATGCCATTGTATTATTTAATAAATGGTTTTATTTTTCCCAAATGAGATACTTTGTTAGCAATGTGACATGAAGAAAATTATTTATTACGTACAAAGTGGTGATGACTGAAAGGTTTACTGTCTTTAAACAACAAAGAAAAATCGCCATATACTTTTTATTATTTTAACATATTAAAAGGATTTATATTCAGATATACAGTAACATTTAACTTGTCTATTTATTTAAAATATCAACTCACTTGAACCGACAAGTCTCGTGTCTCATTAATAGTTTGAAGCGGTATCTTCTACGGCTGGTTATTATGTTTTCCCGTAAAATAACTACTTACTTATTCATTGCAACTGTCAAAAGTAATTGAGTAACAATGTATAACCCGGAAAAATGTACCTACCTGCAATAACAGGTGTTATTACACGTATAATCACTCTTATCTCAGAATGGGGGGGGGGAGGTAGGGTAGGCAAGCCAGTTTTCAATATTTATGATAAATATTTATCTGCCAATTAATCTGACGTATTACTGATGATATCGATGGGTTTTTTTAAATTTTTTTATTTGTATTTCAAACGATAACCGAGTTATTGGCTAAGAACTCAAAATTTTGTATCTTTGATGATGTCTATAATGTTCAAATAGTCTAGTTTAGAGACTTTATAATACAGATTTATTCATTTGTCAGTTAAGTGGTATGAACTCTACAGCTGATCTTTGAATCAACTGTTAAATATGTATTGCTATCAAATTGAAGTACCGAAGTGAGATTGTATTTTAAAACGAACATTTCGCATTTCGTTTTTTTTATTTGTTTGTAACTAAATGACGGTACAAGAAAACAGTACTTCAAAATACGGGTTATCCAATTAGGAAATATTACATACAATAATAGTAATATGTCAGGAATAATAAAAATTCAAAATATAATATTTTATCTTAACATTTCCCTCCCTAAAAACTCACCCCTTCCTATTTCTACCCTACTTCCGGTACACCGTGAATAAACAGTGTCATAGTTTTCCCGCATGGAGCGCTGTCCACTATAATGAATGTCTTTTGTAACCTAATTACACGTATTAATGTAATATAATACAGTTTTGTGTTTACTAGAGCATAATAAATAGTTGGCAACAATGTATGTACATAATGGAAAGCTAATGTATAATGTATTTATATTTAAATTAGGTTAGTAGTATACAAGTTTAACTTGGCAACAATCAAGGGGTGGACAATTTGAGACGTCATCTTAAATATAAATTTTGCAAAAAAAAAAATATTTCACTAATTTTCTTTGTATCCAGATATGTCTCTAATCAATTTACAAGTGTATTTCTTATGGTTAACCAACTTTGTATACAGGAGAGTCTTATTTAGACTCATGTCTCTTTACTTAAATCAAGCATTAGCCGACTTCGTTGATGCAATACACTTAATAATAATTGCCACTCTGGTCTGGAGTATCAAATTAAAAATTTTATCAAAATCGGTGTGGGTGATGTTGAGAAATTAAATTTTATTAGACGGTATATTTTCAGAGTGAGTGTAGGTGTGGCTGATCCAAGGACCCAAGCTGGAACTACACATTTCTTCATGTAGTCATAAGTTACATCACTCTCTTCCATCTTACCTACTATTTTTCTCTTGACCAACTCTTGTTCTTTCCAACCCTGACGCTATTAGAGTATTCAAAGGCTAGAGTTTTAATTTTTGTTCTATTTTCTTTTACGTAAGACAATGGATGAACGAAAGCGTTTTCGGCTGCAAAGAACGACGAAAATTTGGGTTTGGTTAGGTTATGTTATTTTTTGTTAAGTTAGGTTAAGTTAAGTTAGGTTAGGTTAGGTCATACTTTTAACTATTCTTATGTGTTCTGAAGCTCAGTGGTTAAGAATGTCACTCTCTGATAAAGAATGGCAATAGAGATCGTGGGATCGGAGGGAGGGTACACTTTTAATGAACGGTGGTTGGCTTGAGTTTTTAACTAAAAGAAGAAATATAAAATCGATGTTTGGGTGCTTGTCGATGTTGTTATTAAAATAATCCATATAAAATTAATACAATTCACTTATAAACATTTGTTTCTCTTTTAAGTACACCTTAAGTAAGCTTGGTTCAAAACAAAAACAAACAAAAATTCAGCATTATATTAAAACAACATTTTAAAATTTAGATGCCATATATTCGCACGAAAATATGTGTAATATGTCCAAACTTCTGCATGACTATCACTTGAAAAACATGTGATAGAAACTTAAACTTATGGTTTTGACCCTTTTGTTTATTTAAAGCTGGTGATGTACACTGCCTCCAATAAACACTCATTAACACAGAAATTAGCATTTGAATTATGACGCCAGTCCGTATAAAACAATCTAGGAAGTCTAGTTATGTCTGTCAACAAGTTTAATAAACTGTGTAAAATATTGCAATAACTTTCTCAGATACCCTTAGAAGTATTTTTGTAGTTATCTAACTAAAAACGCAGTTAATTAATTAATTTTACTTAGTATATGAAGTAGGCTATGATGCAGGTTAGTTAAGGTTAGGTTAGGTTTGGTTAGGTTAGGTTAGGTATTTATACAAAACTATGTTATAGGTAAAGCCCTGTTGAAATTCAGAAATAATGATTAGAAAATTTCAAAATGGCAGACATTTCAAAGAGTCTCTTAGTAAATATCTTGTTTGTTATTCATCTTACAACACATTAAGTTAGATAAAGATTTGAAGATTTTAATACCTAATATTGCAACTAACCTTCTACGATGAAAAATAGTGAAGTTAATTAAATTAAAATGTAAATTGGACCCTGTCCTTCCAACGAAATGTATAAGTGCGCTCTTGTTTGTGTTTGGAAACGATACAGAGAGAGTTTTCATGATTGATTGACGGTTTGACTGTTGACTGCTATTGTTCAGTGATTGTAAATAACAAAATATCCCCTATCTCTCTCTCTTACACATTATATTTTAACCCTTCTGATAAATGAGTTTACAAAATGTCAAATAAAAGATTACTTCTGGTTTCTCCATTTTGTAATAAATGACGCAAACTTCCTTGATTTGGCGGTTCGTTCTGAAGCTAAGGAGCCATCATTTGTCGATAAAATAGGCGTAATGCTTCCTCCTTGACAGTGGTGGTCACGTTCTAGGTTTGGTTTAATTTCCAGTCTATCCACTTTTTTAATTTTTTTACGTAATAATTATAAATAAGCAAATATATAAGATATATAGGTACTTATGTATATTATAAGAAAATTTAGTAAATATTTTTGAAAACTTACAAATTTACTCCTATAATCCCGACATTAAATAACAAATTGAACTTTATTTAAAGGCAATCTTTGATACGCTTAATTCACTGATCAAGAACTAAATCAATCAATTGACGGCTTGTGACTCAGACAGTAGGATGTACGCCGATCGGTGACTAATTTATTTAATAATGATACTAAAATGTTCCACTTAAACTGTTTGTGATTTACGAAACCTGAAGATGTCTCTTGTATGAAATGACCCTGTCTTCAATTTAATTTATAAGAATTTTTATACAATGGTAATTATACTGAATATATTAAGATATTTATTAAATAATTATTTCAAGTGATAAAAAATAGTCCTAGACTGGGAATTGAACCAGGGACCTTTGGTTTTAAACGTCAATGCTCTACCAACTGAGCTATCCTTGATTGCTTCCCATTAATAAAAAAATGTATAAACGTTAAAATCAATAAATTTAAAATATGTTTGGTGCTCGGATTTTATTAGGTTACGTTTTACAAGTGTAACAAGAACAAAGACTTTATTTTTGTATATTTTCAAAATGGCGAAAGTTAAAATATTTACAACTGAACATTTATTTGTCAAATAGATAGATTCGATTAAAAAAATCTGTTGGTTAAAGGATAAGGGTTTTAAAGCAAAAAACTAAACATTAATTTCTTGGCAAAGATAAAATTAGTTAGCTTTTGTTTGACCCTTTTACATTTCATAATCTGAACTCTAATAGATTCAGAAGTCGGAAATAAAAGAGATTTTGAGTAAAATTTTAACTAATCAGAAATCTGTACCAGCGTCAGTAATAACTTTTGAGTGAGAGTGAGAAAAAGAAATAGATTGTCTACGTCTGTCAGTTTGTTTGAAAACATTGTCTATTACGTGACAATATAAACATCACGTACGCGTGTTGTACACAATATAAACAAATATTTGAGTTATCGATGAATTATGTTTACTCTCTTGTAGATAAATCCAATTAAATGAAATAATACTAATTATTACATAGTAATTAGTTTAGGTTAGGTTACGTTAGATTAACTTAGGTTGCGTTAAGTTAGGTTAGGTTAGGTTAGGTTAGGTTAAGTTAGGGCGTCTCAATACCAAATTAGTTTATCCTATTTAAATTTTTTATCCGGGATTGAGGTTACGTACAAACGACGAAAGAAAGATGGAGGGACAGGTTGTTCAAAATCATTCCAGTTTGTGTGAAACTCAGTCAAAGAACAGAGGTCAATACTTTGTTCAGATAGCAAACATAACCTTACACTTTGTATACTGTAATAAGAAATACTGTACTAAAAAATACTAATCTCATAATTGTTAAATTATTCAATGAATATGATTAAAGAAATTTATAAAACAACATCATTCTAGAAAGAGTTTACATTGTAACATATTAGAGAGAATTAACAAGCAAATAGATACAAATAACGTGGAAGGAAATTCGGCTCCGTATCAAGTCAACTTATCAACTACCTTCAGAGTATTTTTTCCCCTTTTATCTTTTAATTACAATTATTCAAAGAATGATTTATGAGTCAATTAAAGTATTTCTTTGCAGCCAATAATCGGATCGGGTTTCGACTTAAATAATTAAATAATACAAGGAAACATTTTGTAGGCTCGTCTAATGAAGCAGATAATTTGCTGCAATTAGCCTTAGCGTTATCAATAGTAGTGTACTTGCTTTCCGAGTACACTATCAAATAAGGAAAGGTATTGTGATGACGGGGAAAATTTACTATCCAATATTTTGTAGTTTTTGTACTTTTAGAAGACTTGTTTGTGGAATTTTTCGTTCACAAATGTACAGAGTGAAACAGAGACCAACGTGTTTTATTGGTACAAATAAATAAAAATGCATAGGGAAACCTGTCTTTCCGCCATTTTGGTTTTTGTTAAAAACATTATTACTGTAGAAATAGGTAAGATATTGAGTTCATATTCAGTATACAAATTTTACGGTTTTAAATGAATAATAAATAAAGATTGTAACATTTTTGATTTGTAGACCAATGAATAAAGACAGATTTTTGAAGATCTGGACGAATATTATCCTGATATGAAATTTGGTGGAACGTTAGGTTTTGGGGTTACTTCAATACTTTAAGGGATAAAATCGTACACCTCAGCTCACCGTTGGACCCCCCCCCCCTGGGGGTTAGAAGCTGTAGCAAAACGATTTTTGTAAATATCTCAAAAACTAAGCAAGATATCAAAACAAAAGTTGTAGTTAACTAAATATCACATCAAAATGTTCCCTAATGCTTTAGTCAAACGCATTCCTATAAGGCATTTTTGTATTTTATTTAGTTTAGGCAGATTTTGTGTATAGTATAAAGAGCTAAATATATGTAAGGGTTTGTACATGTAATACCAAGTATTTGGTTATACATTTTTGCATGTGTATATCTATACATACATAGGCTATACACAAACACTACAAATACCGTACAAAAAACGTGTACTCTGGAACGTAAGCGTTTTTAGTTGTATACATGAATATACACACACAAACATGTGTGGAGATATTTTCCTGGATTAGTCAGTATATTGACTGTTTGATATTTTACCGTTAGGTTTTGAAACAACATTTTTAGAAATTAGGGCACCAATTATATTGCTCTCTCATATGGGATGTGTATTGATAATCGTAATTTTGAGAATAGCACGACAGATAGGTCTTACCTTAAATTTCCAATAATCCAAAATCACTTTTTGAGTAATGATTAAATTAAGCCCACATATGAAATTTGATTAAAAAATTTGGATTTCAAACATTTGTGTCTTGTTAATTTATATAATTTCGTTTTTCTTGTTCTTTAAAGGCAAAAACCTGTCAGTGGTTTAGAAAATATAAAAGATAAAATGAAGACCCCTATCCTTTAATTACATCAATTATTTGAAATAAAAGAACAATAAATAAGTCATGATACGAAATAGAGGGATATAACCCAAGATTACGTGACAAGAGGTGTAGATCCAGCTATGTCCCATTGGGATTGCTAAGTCACTACCATTAAGGGCTACATAATAGTATAGTTTAATACAGTATAGTTAAATAGTTTGGGTTAAAAACTTGTTATAATTATTTTAAAATATTTTGTAATTTTCTTTTCTTAAGTATTATAAAGAAAATAAAGTGTTGTGTGAAAACCCAATTTGTGGATAAATCCAAAGGGTTTTTCTTTTGATGTCTGAAAAACCCATGTGTTTTACTCTACAGCCCAAAATTCACAGTTTAATCACGTTTTGTATTTTGGGAATATAACGTTTATTTCTTCTATAAATCAACATTTGGAGGATGCTGCCACAAAACTACGATTTTACTAAAAAGTCGACTGGAATGATTTTGATAAAACCCTCGGTTTTTACGGACATCTCTCCATAAATGCAGATTAGTCAGTTATCGATAAAAAAAATGTTGAAATGTGACATTAATCTGTATACAAAATATTTTGTTTCAAGAATAATTGGTTTTAAAAAAATCTACTCTTTCATTAAAAGCTGGGTTTTAATAAATACAATTTACTCTGAGGATGCATTTATGGCACAAGCAATGCTAGATTATGTCCAATTTAAATGAAAAACTTTGTTTATTTATTTTTATTTCTGAAGCTAAGTATACTTTTATTTGGGATTTTGTACCCGTTACTTTTAGTAACTATCCAAACCGGTACAAAATAGTAACTCGGAGAATCAGTTTCAAATATAAATATAAAGAAACTAAATTAATCATGAACACTGACTTTGAAATGTATATTTATTAAAATTTTTATCTATATATTATGAATAATTCGACGGCATATTTTGGTCAAATTTTCAGAGCTGATATTTTAATTTTATAACAGAAGCTCAGTTTTAGGTTATTGATAAAAAATATCCACAAAATATATACCTCCATGTAAAATTCCATAGGAATAAAAACTTGTTAGCGAAACAGACATTAATACTAAGAACAAAGAAATTGGGGCCTTAGAGAGAGGGAGGATAATCAAAATCCCTAGAAAAGATAAAACCGCTTTATTTATCCATCTACAATGCGAGAAACAAAAAAGAAGAAAATATAAAATTCGTACATTTCTGAAAGTAAGAGCGTTCACTTGTGAAGAGATACAGAAGGAATTTTGTAACCCAAAGCTCAAGATTGATTGACCATGTTGCCTACAGTCTGCGGGTAAAAATACAACCCCCCCCCCACGTATTATATATTAACCCTCTGATAAATGAGTTTATAAAATGTCAAATACAAGATTACTCCATTTTGTAATAAATGACAAAAACTTACTGTTTTGGTTCGTCTAAAGGTTGTTGAAAGCTATAGAGAGAAATATAGACATAATAATGCTTCTTCTTTTCATAGCCATATTAAGTAATTTTAATTTTTCAAATATACGTTTTTTTTATACCAGCTAATATTGTTATTGCAATAATATTTCAATACGACCTATAGTGGAATATTTAATAGAATATGGTTTAAAAAAAAACGTATAAGCGAATGAATTAAAATCAATAAATACATACGTAACAACTGAAAGTTGAGTAAATATTAATTTCAATGTCGTTTGTAACGAGGTAATTAATTTGATAAGTTAGCAAAAACAAAGTCAAGTGAGAAGTGTTCCCACTACGCTGGATAGCGTCAGATAGCTCAGTTGGTAGAGCAAGTCCTGGATTCAATTCTCAGTCTAGGTGCATGTACTTTTTACTTGAAATATTATTTAATATTCAGTAAGTAAAAGTAAAGGCATTTTGACGTAGGGTCGGGTTGTGAGAAGAAGATGAGTTGAGGTGTAGGGAACGTGAGGTAGTTGTAGCCGAGCCGGGAGGCGACTGGTAAATAATGTTAGAGTAAGGATTTGCTATTCGGGAAGGGTTTGAGTGCTTAGTGCGAGGAATGTTGATAAATAATAGAAAAAAATAAAGAAGTGTGCTGGCCCTGAGAAGGACCAGTTGGACTTAGGTTAGGTGTTTGGAGATAGGATATGAACTGGCCTCTATGATGGATGTTCACCCGTAATCGCCGGCGCCAAAGCACCTACAATTTCCTTTTCAGGAGGCGACTAGGGTGAAGCAAGTTGCTGCCGTTGCCGGGATTTCTCCCTTTAATTTCCCGTACGGGAGGCAACGGGGCGATTCTCGGAGAGGCGTTGTTGTGTAGCGAAGAGAAGGTGAGGAGTGAAAATGAGGGTTTGAAGTGAAATGATTCCAAAACGTGTATTGGTTGAAGGATGTTGGAATGTGGCAGGCGGCAGCAAAAGTGTGTAGTGGAGCTGGCGAGTTGTTTTCGTGGTGTGGTGTGAGTTGGTTGAGGGGTCTCTCGGTCTTGCGTAAGAAGACCGATGTGAGAGATGGTCCCGGTGAAGTGTGTGAGCGAGGGGTCTCTTGGCCTTGCGTAAGAAGGCCGTGGGAGAGATGGTCCCTGCTAATCTCGCGTCAGGAGAAGTGTTGTGTAGGTGTTGAGATGTGATGTGTTCTTGATGCTTGTAGTTGGTGTCCTAGTTGACAAGTCATGATTTTGTCCCTGAAACATGAGTACTTATACAATTTCTAGCTTGCCTAGGATAGGTTGGTTCCTAGACAATGAGCCGTCCATTGTTAAGTTCTCCCGAGAAGCGAACCAATCCCGACGTGAGGTTGGTTCGGAGTTGTGTCGCGGATTGCCATTGTTGTGGCCGCGGACTTTTAATTGCTCGACGTGAGCTGTCGGCCAATCAGAGACGAGTAGCGAGTGCGGGAGTTGTATTGTGAGATTGGCCGATGTAGAGCCGTTTAAGGCCGGGGAATTGATGTTTGTTGTGTTGGCTGAGTGCTGGCAGGTTTTGCCGTGTAGATTGTGGGAAACTAGTCGGGTGAACTAGTTCCCTTGGTGGTGACGTTAACAATTCCCCCCTCACTTGAGGAACTAAGTTCACCCTAGTGGGATTTGAGCGGGGAGTGTGTGAGTGGTGTGTGTGTATTAGTGTATTACTGCCAAAGCCAGAGCTTTCTACCACATACCAACCTTATTTATTTTTCATAAAGCACAAATACAGTCATGCAAGGGTTTTTCAAAAACCCAACAGAGTACATTTGAGAGAATGATATAATTTAGGGAAAAAGATATGTTATAATAGCAAATGCCCCTACCTTCAAAGTAGGGGACAAAATTGTTCATAAAATCTTATATACTAAGTAGTCCAACCTTACACATTAAACAAATTAGAATAAAAAAATTAAAAAAATTAGACATTGAAAACAACAACGACAAAACAGGTATTTTACAAGTGTCCCTACTTTCAAAGTAGGGGACAAAATTGTTCATAAAATCTTACATCTAAGGACAATAAAATCTTACATACTAACTGTTCGATTGTTTGTAATCTTAATGCTAATGGGAGGACATACAATAGTTAGGACCACAGTTTGACGGAGAAAACACTATTCCCGTTCAGGGGGAACACACTTGTGGGGAGCACTAAACATCACTGTCGCCGCACTGTTATGTGGAACACTGAGCGGGGGAGCACTTTCACTGGGGCTGGTGTGTTGCTGTTGGTGTCTAGGTGGCGCTGGCGTTGGTCTGCGGCGGGGTCTCGGAAAGCCTTGCTTTTTCCTAGACGGCAGACGTCGGAGTCCAGGATGGCGTGGGTGGAGGTCGTCCCTGGTGTCTTGTTGAGGTGAGGGCGGTGGTTGGTCAGATCGGCGATGGTGTGGGTGGTGAGGAGGAAGTCCAGGTGAAGGGTCGGTCCACGTCATAGTCCGACGTTGTTCCCTTCCAAAGGTGAGGCTGCTGTCTGCGAAGTTGACGCTAACGTGCTGGTCGGTCAGCCAGGGAGAGCCAAGGATGACGGCTTCCGCTAACTATCGGCGACTAGGAACTCTGCGTCGTGGAGTTGGTCCATAACCTTGATCGGGAGTTTGAGGCTTCCGCGGATCTGGAGGCTGGTACCATTGTCTGCCGTTCGAGCAGTCTGCGTCTCCTTCTGGATGTGTCCGACGTCTGTCGGTGACACCTGGTCTGTCCTTAGGAAATTTCCATTGGCCCCCGTGTCGAGGAGAGCGGTGACAGGTCGGTCGCCAATGGAAATCGGTATGCGTAGCAGGTTGCTAGGAGTAATGGGTGATACTTGTAGGTCAGGTGTAGGAATGAGTTGAGGTATAGAAGGGTGAGGAAAAGAGGAGATGAGTTGAGGTACGAGGTCGACGAGGGAACATGTCGGAAGGTTGCGGTGCTGGTCTGTTTCCAGTTTTCCCGGCGTGTCTTGTCGATTCTTCAAGACCGGACAGTCGCGGTGAAAATGGAAATCAGGGCAGTATCGACATTTGGGGTCCCTGGTCGGTGTCGGTTTGTTGTTAGATGGTGGTTGCGGAGTCGTGTTTAAGGGAGGCCTGGTGACTAACCTTCCCTCGTTCCTGGTTGGTCGTAGGTAGCTTGTTTGGTCTTCTGCCAAGTCCTTCTCGACGGCTCGGGCTCGATCGATGAGGTCGGTGGTGTCCTTGAAGCTGTTGACACGTAGCCTGGATCGAATCGCCGGCTGTAAGAGCTCGAGGTAGGTGCTCTGACGATGAACCTCGCTGACCTGGGGTTGGAGCCTGCTCATCAACCTGGTCTTCCTGAGCAGGAAGACGTCTACTGACTGCTCTGGCTGTTGTTTCTTGCCATAGAGCTCTGCGCGTAGTTCTGCCAGCACGGCAGGAGAGTCGAACTGAGCCAGCAGTCGTTGCTGAAACTCCTCCCAGTCCAGGTCCATTTCGGAATAACGCCTGTACCAGAATTCTGCTCTGCCCTTGAGTTGTGGGGCGACGGTACGTGTCCAGTAGCTGGTTGACGTGTTTCTTGCCTTCAACTTTGTTTCGCAGTTGGCAAGGAACGTTGTAGGGTCCTGCGTTCCGTCCCCGCTAAACTCGGGTAATGGCGTCGGTGGTGTTTGCTGGCCTTGAAGAAGTTGGACCAGCGTTTGTAAGACGTCCATTGTCGAAGGTGGTGATGGTGTCTTTGTAGGTGGTGAAGGTGTCTGTAGTGATGGTGTCGAACTCTCCTTGCACTCCGGACAAGTGTAGCTGATGTTGGGTAACGCTACGTCCGGTAGCCCAACGCAGATGTGGTGCGACTCGGCACGACATACGCTGCAGGTTATAACAAACTCACCTATCGATGAGCATGTTGGATTAGCGCATGTCTGGCCATGAGAGCGAAGAGTTGGTGCCATGGTTGTGTTGTGTTGATTGTGAAGGGCGCCACTGGGTTTTATACTCCCAGAAGTATGATTGAGTTTTATGTTAGTCGGGGCGAAGGTCGTGTCTTCCTCCGAAGAATGTTTGCCCCGCGTTGCGGCCGCCAAATGACGTAGGGTCGGGTTGTGAGAAGAAGATGAGTTGAGGTGTAGGGAACGTGAGGTAGTTGTAGCCGAGCCGGGAGGCGACTGGTAAATAATGTTAGAGTAAGGATTTGCTATTCGGGAAGGGTTTGAGTGCTTAGTGCGAGGAATGTTGATAAATAATAGAAAAAAATAAAGAAGTGTGCTGGCCCTGAGAAGGACCAGTTGGACTTAGGTTAGGTGTTTGGAGATAGGATATGAACTGGCCTCTATGATGGATGTTCACCCGTAATCGCCGGCGCCAAAGCACCTACAATTTCCTTTTCAGGAGGCGACTAGGGTGAAGCAAGTTGCTGCCGTTGCCGGGATTTCTCCCTTTAATTTCCCGTACGGGAGGCAACGGGGCGATTCTCGGAGAGGCGTTGTTGTGTAGCGAAGAGAAGGTGAGGAGTGAAAATGAGGGTTTGAAGTGAAATGATTCCAAAACGTGTATTGGTTGAAGGATGTTGGAATGTGGCAGGCGGCAGCAAAAGTGTGTAGTGGAGCTGGCGAGTTGTTTTCGTGGTGTGGTGTGAGTTGGTTGAGGGGTCTCTCGGTCTTGCGTAAGAAGACCGATGTGAGAGATGGTCCCGGTGAAGTGTGTGAGCGAGGGGTCTCTTGGCCTTGCGTAAGAAGGCCGTGGGAGAGATGGTCCCTGCTAATCTCGCGTCAGGAGAAGTGTTGTGTAGGTGTTGAGATGTGATGTGTTCTTGATGCTTGTAGTTGGTGTCCTAGTTGACAAGTCATGATTTTGTCCCTGAAACATGAGTACTTATACAATTTCTAGCTTGCCTAGGATTGGTTGGTTCCTAGACAATGAGCCGTCCATTGTTAAGTTCTCCCGAGAAGCGAACCAATCCCGACGTGAGGTTGGTTCGGAGTTGTGTCGCGGATTGCCATTGTTGTGGCCGCGGACTTTTAATTGCTCGACGTGAGCTGTCGGCCAATCAGAGACGAGTAGCGAGTGCGGGAGTTGTATTGTGAGATTGGCCGATGTAGAGCCGTTTAAGGCCGGGGAATTGATGTTTGTTGTGTTGGCTGAGTGCTGGCAGGTTTTGCCGTGTAGATTGTGGGAAACTAGTCGGGTGAACTAGTTCCCTTGGTGGTGACGTTAACAATTTCACCCGAAATATTTGCATTAAAATTTTCACACTCTGAAATGTTTTAAATAAAACTCTCAAGAAGAATAGAACTTTAAAAGGATTGGAGCCTTCAGGGCTTATAATGAGTACGGGTTTGGCACTGAAAACGTAAATACTGTGTAGGATGCTTTAGTGTCTCTGCAAGAATAATTCAACTTGATATTATTTTGTTTCGTATACAGCCCGTATAATGAGATACGTGAAATTAGGTAGGTTAGGTTAGGTTAGGTCACTCGCCACAAATTCACTTAAATAAGAATATAATATATACAAAATTACAGATATTATAAACTTATTTAAAATATGATATTCAAAATGTATTTGGAAACAATAATAACAATGATTTTATTTGTACATTTTAAATAAAAAACCCACTATTCACTTTTCATCCGTGACGCATATACCCCTGATATTAATTATAATCATCTACAATTAATAACAGTTTTAATTACGTTGTAAAAAGGTTTACCATTTAAATATGTTTTATCCTTTATGATTCTACATTTAGAGATTTTATGTATGGTAAGATTTAAAATGTCTCGAATTTTTTGTTCTATTTACCACAAAAATTTTAAATTAAACATGCTGGCTCGTGATTCTAATGTCTGCAATGCATTACGGTATGAATCTTGCCTTCACATTTTCAGTACGTTACGAAGTGCTTTTTTCTGTATTCTAAAAAAACCTCGTATATTCTGCTCAAAGGAATGCTTCAAAGTGCGATTCCATAATTTAAAAACAGACAGTATCAGAATATTAACCAATTTAATATACTATAACGATCTCAAAGGATCAACAATTGATAAATAATTAATTAATGTCTAGTATAAAATATTAAAATAATAATAATCGATAAAAAAAGTTAATATTAATAAATAATTGTAAGAATAAGTAAATTGGGACAAAACACATGTTACCAAGCAAACTATACCGACAATAGCAGCTGCAAAGTTAAGTTGGGGAGATAACGGTACTAATTTGAAGAACGTGACAAATACAAGGAAAGAAAACATTCTGTTTTCTTTGAGGGAAGAAAGTTCGCCGACATACATAAAAAAAGGCACAAACATAACGGAGTTTTGCTAGTCAAAGCAGCTGCATATCGTAAACAGGGAACCTAGAAAAAATGAGAAAGTAAATACCTAACGGTATCTCCGAGGGGCGAAGTCAACGTACGTAAAAAACAAAAAAAGTAACGTTTTTAGAAAGTTTGGATGCCCAATCAGAAGAGACCTGAGTTTCAAAAAATTAGATATAGACCAATAGGTGAGGAAGACGCGGAACTTGGAAATCGGGAGAGGCAAAATCCAACGGGAAGAAGAGTCAGTCTAAAACTGGGGGTAAGAGTGTGTAGGTCTTGGCTTACACCTGGGAATCAGAGTAAGGAGGTGTTGAGTCTTAAACTGAGAACCTGAGGGTTTAATTCAAAGTCGTCGAATAACTTAAAGGCAGAGTTGCCACAAAATTTAGTAGTTTTTGTAGTTTTGTAATAATAATTAAAGTCAAGGAGTATTAAAGTTGTAAAGGAAGAGGAGAGAATCATCGCGTCGAATTAAGAGTTAAATTGAGAACGAGTTAAGAGACCAAGCAGCGTTTAGCGGAAGTAATACCAGGGATTCACCATTCGTCAAAGAACCAGGATTTGCAACGTCCGACCTCCCAGGATAAGGATACATGTGTTTAGTGCGTCGTTAGTGAAGAAAGAGAAATTAAATAAATAAAAGCAGTGGGTGATTGTGTTTGTGTACAAGTGCCAAAAGAGGACGAGGCGTAACTGTTGATAAGTACCAAAATTTATAATTAATAATCATTTAGAATCTAGTATTTCACTTTGATGAGTCATAAAATTTCCCATGCCCGAGATTAAGAGTAAAGTTCTTTATAAAAATTAAATTAAGAGAAAGTAATTGAGCTAGCCGGCAAAATAAAAGTAATTTGAAAATAATATAATTAAATTAAAGAAAATTGTTTTTGTAATAGATTTGCTATAAAATAATAAGAACATTAAGACAAATTCTGTAGAGACATTCGTATAGTTTTATATAAATTGAATAATAAATTAAGATTTTAAAATTGTCAACAATTAAATATTGTGTATTAGCATAAATTATTTTTAAAGAATGAAAGTGTGAAAGAATGAGTAGTCTTAAGATTGATATGAATATTTAATTGAATGTGATTCTTGTTATATAAATAATTAGAGGAGAATAAATCCAGAAGATGGTTAAAAAGTAGAAGTTGTTTGTGGAATTAATTTAATTCAACCATCCTAGTTTTGGTAAGATTTCGATAGAAATCAAATAAAATTAATTGCCAGAAATAGATTAGCGCAAATTAAGTGTGGCTAATAAAGGTTTAAAAGTAAATTCATAAATGTTTCATAATTCAAAATAAATTAAATAAATATAAATATAAAATAAAATAAAGATAACAATTCATGTTTGTTATAATACATTTTAATGAAAGCACAACTGCGACATGTTATTGGTACGGCGAGAGAAGAAGCCACCGCTTCCCAGGATAGGGATAGGGATTCTACATATTAACTATATAATTCTAATAACTCTATATAATAGACAATGAAAACAGTTTTTAAGATATATCTGTAGGTTTAAGTTGACTTTAAAGTTGTAATGACAAGGGTCTTACCTTTTAACACCGTCTTCTTTTTTTACAAAAATAGTGATTAATGTAAAACTGTAAGTTATAATACATGATTTCGAATTGAAATTTAATTAAAAATTCAAATAAATGTGTTCAGATTTATAGGTTAGTGTGTGTTTAAGTTACTGACGATGGGAGCGGTTAATCTGTTAAAGTTTAGATGTACTAAATTTTGTAAAGAATTTCATGAAATTTCCTAACAACAGCAATGCAACAGTAAAGACTTTCTTTAATGAAAAGACATGAGTTATTTAGAGTTGTACGTGATTGAGGTTAGGTTAGGTTAGTAAATTTTGTGTCTTAAAGTATCATAATTAAATATTGTAACTTGTAAATTATGAAAATGTACCGTTAATAAAGCACAAAGTTGTAGGTATGATGGGGGGACAAAATAAAATGTAATAGAAAAATCTGTTAAAGTTTAGATGTACACAATTTTGTAAAGCATTTCATGAAATTTTCTATCAATAGAAATGAAACAGTAAAGACGTTTGTCAAATAAGAGACATGAGTTATTTAAGTTCAGAGTTGTAATTGAGGTTAGGGAAGACAGTTTCTATAATTTATATGAATACTGATGACAAATAAAACGATCCAATGCCTGGTGTATAGAGTCGTCTCTACCATTGTGAAGTAGAACCCACTGCCGAATTGATTTCTACTCGACATAAATCACAAAACATGTTTATGTGACAACAGACTTGCGGAATAGTTCTGTGCTATGATATAATCGTAAGGTAGAATTTATTTGTTTCAAAAATCAGTCGACAAATTTAAATGGAAGAATCCCAATGTACCTTTTACATTCGAAATATTTAAATGGAGGAAACATCAGTCTAATAGAAATCTCTTAGCAGATTTATTTATAAGAAACAATTACATTTGTTTTTCTTTTATTTTAATCAATAATCGTAAGTTAAATAAAGTTTTAGGGTAGTTTTGATAAGAAAAATGCATAAAACACAATTTTCTCATAAACGACTTTATTATTTTAATGAAATGTTGTAGAAGTGTCTAATAATACGAATAAAAATTTTTCAACATCTTTCTAAAAATACCAGTTAATCAGTTTTTTTCTTTCTTTCTTTCATAACTCAAAATCTTGCTTTCCGAAAGAAATAAAAAAATACGATTTTCTCAAAATCAGCTCAAACTATTTTCATTACATTTTTCTTAGGTGTAACGTTCAACTTTCCACGAAGACAGTTTCGTGAGTTAATAATAAAAAATTTGGTCTGTTACAAAAAATGTAATTTCTCAAAATAAGGTTTACGGAATTCGTTGAAATGTTCAGATATTGAAAATTATTGACCGAAACCTCATGTGAAAAAATCGCAATTAAAAATATTTGACTGCTCACATATTTTTTTTAAAATAAAATTTTAAAGATTACAAATTAATTTTTTCATTCGACAACTCCAAAACTGACATTATTAATTTAGTGACGATGAGAAAGTTTGTGCAATATTTTTGAAACATTAATTTTATTTGTATTTTGTAATATCGTATTAAAGGTGAAATATGTATCAATACATCCTATAGTACAACAAAAACAGTTTTTTTTCAGTTATTTGTGTGTATATTTGTATCAAAGTAAAAGGAAGAAATCAATTTACAGTAAATCGTCCTAAAAGTTTCGTTTAAATAACCTCTCGTAGTTATCTATAGCACTTTTTGAAGTTAGTTTTATGTGTTTTTTTTTCCTTTTTTAACTGTGAAAACCCTTTCTGTGTTCATTGGTATAAAATAAAATGTGTGAAAAAAACCATAAATAAGGATAACATATTACTCTAATATCGTCAGGGTCGGAAGGGATCAAGAGTTGGTCAACAGAGCTCTATTAGAGTTGATGTAAAAGAGGGATCCAGCATAGTAGCTTCAGGACTGTCATACATTGAAATGATTGCTGAGGATGATAAACTAATGTACCAAGTACTGTAGATAATAGAACCCTTACCGCCCTTATTAAAAATTCGAGTAATCAAAAATAAATTATTGTTAGAACTTGTTTATGGTAAAAAAAAATCAATCTTTATAAATGTTGTGTATAGTTTACAACCCATTTATAAAAACTTATGTTATATAAGAAATACATGTAGGGCACCTCCATTTTTCCTTTCACTTATACAAAGTGTTTCTGAAATAGTGTGACAAACTTCGGGAGATAGAATTTTTCGTTAAAAAAGGAAAACATGTTTAAAATGACGATTTTTGAGACAATCGACGTTAAAAAGTTTAAATAGTCGCCATTTTTAAAATGAGTTAAAGGCTGATTGTTTTTCTCAAATTGGATAAGTAGCTTGCGAAATGTCAACCACGTTTACCGAAAAAAAAATATATGATTTTTGTTAAAAACTCAAAATAAAACATTTATTGAAATGTGTTTATATAGTTTTTTATTAGTTTTGGAACGATTTTTGAAACAAACTGTACATCTATATTTTCTGTTAGTGAGAAAATTATTGCAACATTTTAAAAAAGTTTAAGCATATAAACAAAACAATACTTAAAGAGTTTTTGATTGAGAGATTTGAAAATATATCTAATATACAAATTAAAATAATAATAAATAAACCTTTACATACAGAACTATTTTATCAACGTATCCAACTGAGCGTATATCTAACAACAGACTTGGTTAGCACTGAGAATGCGACCACTTCAGTCACTGTTCCAAGCAATACTGACTACGCGCAATACAGTACAGTCCACTCCAAACACATCCCTGACCATTGTTTAATCTACATATTTGTATTTTTGTATTTTCAAGTGGTGTGTATTGGTCGTTTCTAAATAGAATTTTGATTTATTTGGCAGGCCTCTGTTTTTCGGTGTAAACACCATCTGTTTTGTTTAACGTTTAATTGTAAATGATTTGTTTGGATGTTTTGCAGTGTAGAATGTTCTGATACGGAAATATTTAATGTAGGGCGCATTAAATTTAAGGGCACATTTATAACTAGATATCGAATTTATAAAACAAGCTCATAAACCCAGCCCTATTATACAAATTCTCAAAAATGTATCGTCCAAAAGTTCTAGTAGGGGGAAAATACTCCAAAAAGTTGATATACCTGGGAAGATGAATCTTTGTTTTTAATTTTTTTCTTTTCCAAAATCGGACTGTTGCTTAGCTTGAAAAGTACATTTTGAGTGCATCGTTTCACTATTTTTTAAATATCTCCAGCACAGAAAAAATTAACGTTAGTAACAACATTAAATACTACAAGTAATTGTTTCCAAATATAAATTGTGCACCGAACATGCCCTGTAGGGAATTTCTTAATGGGTTAGCATAAATACCTCACCTTTATTAAATATTGTTTCTCAATTAATACGTTTTTTTCTTGGTTCCTTTTACATTTGAATAATAGGCTAAACTTTATTTGACTAAATAACATTTGATACCATGGTTTGAACATTAAACCTAACCTAACCTCTTTCTAGTATTACAAATAGGTTTGATGTTTACGTTTTACAAATCATCTCTGTTTTACTTTGTTTTTTATTTTAATTGTACAGAAGCCATTAATTGTACTTCGTCATTTTTCTTTTAGGCAAATTTAGTTTTTGTTTTGGTAGTTTTTTAATATTTCAGAAAGCGTATTTCACTTTACTTACTTTCTAGATACTTTACGTTTTGTTCAGATTTTAGATCTGTGAGAGTTTTCTCGAATTAAACGTTTTTTTCATTTCTGTGGCACACTTTGAGCCTCTTTCACAGAGCTAGGTAAGTACCATGATGTTTAAACACAGTAAAAACAAGTTTAAACGTGAAAAGTTAACATTGGACATAAAATGTACCGGAGGTAAAATGAAATGTTTCTTTGTTGATATCATAAAACAAAACATGACACAACATTTACCGCTGACAATGTAACTGACACAAATAAGTCACATAGGAAAATAAATTGAGTTACCTACAATGTGTGAAAAAGTAAAACAAATTTGTTTTGTTGTCAGAATTACATTCGTCTAGTTTTACAGTTACTTACGTAACAGAGATTTGAAGTATGTGTCTAGATCTAAAAGTCCCTCAAAATCTAAAATTTAAGAGTGTTAATTTTATTTTTGTGATAAAAATAGGATGAAACTTTTAATAGCTTCTAAAGGAGGCTACAAATCGATAAACAAAATATATACCACTGCCTTTGTTGAAAGGTTGATTAGTATTTATTAAATGATTTAAAAAACATAATATTATTCTGAATTGTTATCAAACTTAAAACTCATTGTTCTATTATATACTACAATCATCAGTAGAGTTCAAATATTGTTTGCAAATCAATCAATAACGGCGAGACATTGGAATGTAACCACACTAATTTATTTCCAATACATAACCTCCATTCAGATTTGTTTAACTTTAACAGACACTTAGTACAGTTTCGTCAAACAAGTGGTTATGTGCAGACTGAACCTCCTTCTTGGATGTTTAAACACGTGCAATAAATTATTATTTGAAACGCAAAACGTGGTTAATGCTTTTATAAAAAATTACACACAAACTTTACCGAAGGACAGTTTTAAAAAGATTTTCAAAAAATCAATTCCAGAAATCAATTTTGTGTAATATACATCTAATGTTTAACTTTTTATTGTGTGCAATCACCATATTTTACAAAAAGTTTAAAAGTTTGGATTTGAATATTTTATTAGGTTGCAAAATATGCCTGTAGATGTCGTTTACCACGATGAACTGTTTTGATTAAAAATCAAAATTTATTTACCTCTAGCTCATTCTACTTTCCACACTGCGAAACGGGCAGGATTTATTGCACTATTTCAAAGTTGTTACGATCCGATAAGCAATATTAAAACAGAAGGTGCGAAAAATAAAAACACACATTTTCTCGAATATTTACATGAATTACAATCAGTTCAATAAATCAACAAAATATTGTTTAGATTTTCTATTCTCATACATTTGTTGCGTAGGGAATTACTTATTATAGGTACAAATAAATCTACTACCTTTTCTCAAAAACATGTCAGTTAATCGCTCCTATAAGTTAAAAAACAACCTATTTTTGTTGTATTTGTTCATCTATTTTTTTCAAGTGCAGTTACTTATTTTAGTAGGAAGTGTTGAAGTTTTTTTAAAAATAAAAGGAAGTGCAATATATTAAAATCGAATGTAGACCTATTGTTTATTATTGACTATAATACATATATTGGTTTCTAGTGTATGAAGCCTGCTTATCCGAAATATTTGTTAATGAAAGATTTATGTTTTGATAAATCCTACATCTCATTAAGTAGATAAACCTGCCGCCATTATTACAATTTCAACAATGGCTTCTCACAGTTAACTAATGGCTTCAATAATTCTACTAAATGTTGGTTATTCATTTTCATAAATCCTGTATTCCATTATTTGCATGTTGAGGTAAATCAATAGACGTATTGTGAATATTTCATGGGAGTCTAATCTTAAGATTCAGTGAAAATTAACCTTCCTCAGAATGTTGTAAAATTGCGTTATTTATTTTAAATACATATTATCCCCCTCTCTTATAGTAAATACAGTTTAGTAACCCCGAGACTATCAGTGTATTCGAAGGTTAAAGGTTTCCTTTTACATTTTATTTTTCTTTATTTTTTATGATAATCGAGAGACTTATAACCTTTAAACATCAAGAAAAACTTTTTGATTTGTATTTCTTATCGTGGAAGTTATATTATTGTTATTCAAAGGAAGTCTGTAAATAAGATACAAATTGTATCCATTTTACATTTTTATTCAATTTATTTTTTCTTTAAGAAAATGCATTTATCTTATTTAATTTTTTGTTTTAATGAAGTGATGTATCCCCACATGGTCATATGCCAATGCTTGACAGTAATTCTGCTTGAATTGACACAGAACATTTCTATATTATATATCGTAATAGAAAGAAAAACTGAATATGCCTAATGGCAGACTACATTTATTCCTTGAGTGAGGTCAATTGAACACAGTAAACGATAAATTAACAATTTACGGTTCGGTATAGTTTTATGTCGAGCAATATAAATACTGTTTACCTTCTTGTGTTTAAGAAAGAAGGAATACAATCTTATGGCCTGCAGTGGGATATTTAAAAAGGGATTATTGAAATTAACATTCTTTGTGCAGTACGTGGGGACAATTTATTAAATGTATGTAAAGCGGGAAGAACTCTAACGAAATTGAATCAGCAGGTGGTTTTCTATCTCTGTAGTTTAGAGGAATAGATTTAGAAGATTATAGGAGCTCTTTGGGGAAATAAGGAATGAAAGCAATCACATCTTGAAGATTTTTCGTTACTTTGAAACTTTTATAATTCAATGTAAATTTTGCCTGTTACTGAGATTTTTTTTTTATTTGAAGAGTCAGGGAAGAAAGTAGAAAGTTTGAGATATGGTGTAAGAGAGATGTTATCAGAGGAATACATAGAATGAATGGCAGAGATACATAAAGTGAGAGAATTGAACTGAACTGTCGACTTTATCTGGGAGTTGTTGAGGCTATGTAGTACCTTCTACTAGAGAGAAGGAGGTAAAATGAGCAAGATATAGAGTGAGAGAAGGAGATCGAATGAAGAGAGACGGAGATTGAAGAAGATATAAATGAGAAATAAATTTTTTGATTTTTTTAAACTAAATAATTTTCTCTATTGAAAAAAACATTTAATAAACTAATGTATTTATTAGTAATTGAATTTATAAAAAAATTATATAAATACATAAAAGGAAAAAAGAGAGGTAAAAATTGAGAAATTGAAGACAACATGTATTCACAATATTGAATTCGTTGTCAAGATTGTACATAAATAACAGTTTTTATATCTTCAGAACAAGTTGTTTTTTTTTCGAAATGCTGTCAAAAATAATAATTGGCCTAACATAAATGAACCACAACAACCCTTCTTTTAACGCTATGAGAAATTTAACAAGACTTCCCCTAAACAATTTCGGATGTAATGGGCAAAACGTAAATGAACCTTAACAAGTCTTCCTTTAACATAAAAAATCGATATTAAATTTTGCCCCAAAAAACTGTTCTGATTAGTTTAATTTACCCATTTCAATATCAAAGTACTTAAACTAACACAGTTCCAAATCGTGAGTAAGTGACAATATTGTTCCGGATTATTGTCCTGGAGTACAATCATGTTGCGCAAACGTAAATTCATTTTAGGATCGCCGACTTTAAGAAATATATTATATTTAAATAGAGCCTCATAAAGATGGAAAATTGGAAATCAATGTTTGAGGTAAGGAAGAGTTTTACGAAACTTAGTGGTGAACCGATGAAACTTTTAGGGGTTGATAATATACCTACGGGGTAGGATAGGCGATCATCACTCAAGTATTGTTAAATAATTAACTATACCTAAGTGTCTTAGTGGTTAGGAGGCAGTCACTTGATTAAGGATTCGGACGTTTGCGTGTTCGATTCCCACCTAAGACATTCTGTGCAGTTTGGTTCATTCCAACCTGTTGTATGGTGGCGTTAGAGGCCCACTATAAAATAAACGGGGGTTGAGTTGAGTGGAAGTTGACGGGAATGGTTTGAAACAAATTGAACAGAAAACACCAATTTTGCAGTTGTAATTTTTTCAGAAAAATAGAATTAAAAAAATAGAATATTTTTTCTGTTAAAAATTAAAGTGACACAAGTCATATTTTATTATTTTATCTTGACTAAGTTTTTAATAAATTTGTAATACGAGTAACAATTATTCTTATCTATAAACAAAAAAGTTAAACCTAACTTAAAACAGATTATTCTATATATATCACAACCATCAGTAGAGTTCAAGTATTGTTTGCAAATCAATCAATGTCTTGATTAACAAAGAGAACGAGTTAATGTAAAAAAGGTGGTAAATGTAGGTTTTATTTTAATATATAAATGTTTTTCAATTTCACTTTTATTACTTTTGGTTTAATAATATGACTTTACAAGTAATGAAACCCAGCACCTGTCAGACTGTAAACCAATAACTCAAGAACGACTTATACGATTTTAATGTGTGTTTAACCCCTAAGTAGGTACGATATCTGATCGGAGTTAGTTCTCGCTTAATTTCAATTTATTCATTAGTTCGTAAGTTATAACAATATTCGTCTGCATGAGAGAAAGGAAAGCCAGAAATATTTTACACATTTTCTCAACAATTTCAGCTGCAACATATATTTTCAATATTATATTATTTGGATCCGAATTGAAAGGTTCATTAGTTCCTGAGCTGTAACTATTTTATCTTGGAATAAAAGTATGATATCCTGATTATTCGACAGTTTATTAAAAATATCCTTTGTTTCTATGTTTTTAGAGACTTTGCATTTCATTTATTTTTTATTTATTTTTATTAGTCTCATGCCTCCTCTAATATTCTTTCAATGTTGTTATCCCACATATTTTGTTGTTTTAACTTTTGTTGATTACTTACAACACATTAGTTCATTGGTTGTTTTTTACATAATATTCATTTACGCTAGTGTTGTCTCCTTTTTTTAATTTTTATCAACACATCTCTTTCTAGCTGTCTCTTAGCGTCTTTTAATTGTATTTATTTATATTTTAATTTACTCTCACAAACATATACTTTTTTTAATACAGAAAATTTACATTTTTGTAAACCTTAGGTAAATCAATGTACATGAAATATCTTCTCTTAATGTCCTACTTATAATTAGTACGGACGTAGCAATGCCAAGCTACCCTACATTTTTCCATTTAGCCTCAGGATAAATTATCTCTTACGCCTTCTCTATGAAGACACTATTGCTCCCTAACAAGGGCGCGTCTGTAGTGTAAGTTTGGACCAATACAGCGACAGAGAGGAACAAAAGTTGAATACAAAGAATGTAAGACATAGAAAACAGAGAAAGTATGAAAATGAATGATTTGGAGAAGAAAGAAGAGAGAGTGGTGAAGTATTATAGTATTAGACACACAACCTGGTAGTGATTATGAATTACAAAAAAAAGGATCTAGTGAGATAAGGAACCCGAACACCAATTGGGGATAGAGAAAGTGAGAGAGAGAGAGAGAGAGAGAGAGAGAGAGAGAGAGAGAGAGAGAGAGAGAGAGAGAGAGAGAGAGAGAGAGAGAGAGAGAGAGAGAGAGAGAGAGAGAGAGAGAGAGAGAGAGAGAGAGAGAGAGAGAGAGAGAGAGAGAGAGAGAGAGAGAGAGAGAGAGAGAGAGAGAGAGAGAGAGAGAGAGAGAGAGAGAGAGAGAGAGAGAGAGGGAGGGAGAGAGAGAGAGAACACAAGTGGAGACAAGACTAGGAATATATTTTAAATAGAGATAAACACCAATAAAAATAATAGAAGCAGAGAAAAAGATACGAAATGCAGATCTAACTACTTCAGCTCCTACTTACTTACAAGTTACCATAGTTCCTTGATAGATAAACACAGAAGTATCATTTACTGAAACGGAATGTAAATTAACAAGGAATTGAAACTGTCCAATTAAACTTTCTTTGTCGTTCCTAAAAAGTTGTATACAAAGTTTAAACAATTTACAGGAGTTTTAAAAGTAGCACTAATCAGTGAGAAACTATGGGAAGGTAAACTCACTGCCACTCTACCCGTGTGTCACCTCCAAGTAGATGCAAGATAATTTTTTAATATTACATGCGGTAGTGTCAGATTTATTTTTACTCTACAAGATAAACAAATAGGAGCTACAGTACTTACTAAATAGTAGAGTGCAGACGTTATTCTGAGTCTTCAGCTGTTATGTGATTCTTTCTTACATCCATTCATCTTAATACAATGAGTAGCATTGTTCCCAGACCGTCCTCGCTCGCTTAGCTCCTTCGGATAACACCGAACAATTAACTTGTCTCATGTGACTTTTCTAAGATCAGGTAGAGAAATGAACCAACATATGTAACACTATAAAACAGTACAATAAATGGTCGCAATAATACAAAAACAAATTCTGAAAATAATTTACAAAAAATATGAAATTATAGATAAACAAATTTTCATTTATCGATACTACAGATTAATATTTTAAACATCCTTTTAAATTCCAAAATCGAAGTATAGTTTATGATGACCAATAACATTCTTTGTTCAGTACTTGGGGACACTTTTTTTAACATATGCAAAGCAGAGAGAACTGTAACGAAATTGAATTTGCAGGTGGTTTTCTATCTTTTTATTACAGTTTAGAAGAATAGATATAGAAAATTAGTGAACTTAAAGGGGCTCTTTGTGCAAAAAAAGAAATAAATGTAATCACAACTTTGCAGACTTTGCGTTACTTTGAAACCTTTATAATTCAATGTAAGTTTGTCTGTTATTGAAAAATATATTTTTTCATTTGAAGAGAGAGATAAAGAGACGGGGGAAATGTATTGAGATATATTGTAAGAGAGATGATATCGGAGAAATACATAGAATGGATGGCAGAGAATCATAGAGCGACACTGATTTGAACTGAACAATAACTTTTTCTGAGAGTAGTCGAGGCTATGTAGTACCTTCTAATAGAGATAAGGGTTGGAGAGAGAGAGAGAGAGAGATAAGGGTGGAGAGAGAGAGAGAGAGAGAGAGAGAGAGAGAGAGAGAGAGAGAGAGAGAGAGAGAGAGAGATAGAGAGAGAGAGAGAGAGAGAGAGAGAGAGAGAGAGAGAGAGAGAGAGAGAGAGAGAGAGAGAGAGAGAGAGAGAGAGATAGAGAGAGAGAGAGAGAGAGAGAGAGAGAGAGAGAGAGAGAGAGAGAGAGAGAGAGAGAGAGAGAGAGAGAGAGAGAGAGAGAGAGAGAGAGAGAGAGAGAGGAGGGAGGGGAGAGAGAGAAGAATGTAGAGAAGTGTGAGAAGGAAGATAGAAACAGGTCTCTTAATGGTTTTAATTTGAAACTCGTGTAACTTTAATAACTCCGCTTTAGGTCCCAAGCCAGGAGCCCATCTTGTTATAGGAAGTAGGAGGGATAAAGGTGTAACACCATTTTAAAAAACCTTGGTCCATCAGGCTCCGGATGGTAGTACCATATAAGGGCCCCTTACTAGGGTTACGGTGAAGACCAACGGTGGTTCTGATGGAGAAGATATTTTAAACATGCATCGATTGTATGATGTTGTTTTGTAAATACATATATTTTGCTAGCAAGGTAATAATATACCTTATGATTACAAAGACGTTTTTCATTAGTGAACGTGACATGTTTATAAATATAACTGTTGTTCATTTTGTTTATTATGAAGTTATCATATTAATAAAACGCTAAATCTGTCCGTTTGATTTTTAAACTCGAAAACTATAGGCTAGGAACTTGAAATTTTTCACAATCTTAACCTTAGTGAGAAACTGCTAAAACCGAAGGTTCAAGTATATAAGTCAAATGGTTCCTGAGATATAGGTTCCTGAAGTTTCAGAAATCTCCATAACGCTAAGTCTGTCCGTTTGATTTTTCATTTCGAAAACTATATTGGGTAGGAACTTAAATTTGCACAATGGTAGACCTTAGTGAGGAACTGCTTAAACCGAAGTTTCACGTATATAAGTGATACGGTTCCTGAGATATAGGTTCCTGAAATTTCAGAAATCTCCATATTGAAACTATTTCGATATATAAAAAGTAAACAAGTAATTATAAATCAAAAACAAATGTATCAGCTGTTGGAAATTAATTAACTTACATTTAAGTTTGTTTAAACTCAGCCATTTTAAGATGATTATTTTATCCTTACACTGTAAATGTTAGCAAGTTTTACTTCATTTTACGTTATATTTCTTTTTTGTTTTGTGCAAGATCTTATTTTATGGGTTTTTTTTGAGATTGTTTACATATTTCTCGATGCCTTTACATACCAGTCTTACAGTAATAGGTTATGCCCCGTCGAAAACTTACTGCTTGAGAAAGAGCAGAAGCTGATGATCGGCAACAGATAGAATATACGTGAACGCATGAGGCAACTGCGTCAAGTCGAGATTACAGAAATAATGATCAGGAACGAAATACCTCAGCACATCAGGAGGCGAGACGAGATTTGGAATATCACCAACATGAACAAGAAATAGACACGGTAGCACATCGAAGAAAACGTTCATCACCAACCGCAGATTTTAAAATTGCGTTAGACTTTAATGGCCAAATTGAACCTAATTATTTAGGAAAAATGAAAGAAGAATGCTCTGAAAACTTTCTCTCTCAGACTCTTCTATCCTAATAAGTTTCTCACGTACTCAGTTTCCACTGATTTTGGCTTTTTCCTTGACCATCAACAAATAACAAGGTCAATTTTTGTCACGCATCGCACTATTTTTGCCACGACCTGTCTTCTCCCATGGTCAGCTTTATGTAGCTCTCAGTCGATGTCGTTCGTTTTCAGGAGTGAAAATCATTGTTCATTCAATTGAAGGACATCTAATGGTGAAATAATCACAAGGAACGTGGTTTTTAGAGAAGTATTATGAATATTGATAAATACATTTATAAATATGAACCTATATGTATTAATAAACGGTTGAACCTATCACTGTTATATATTTTCTAAATTAGTTTGAACTACTGAACAAAGTTAAATGAGTTTTAGACTCATTGTAATAGCTTACGTGAAATGACAGATGGATCAAATTTGAACATTTTTATAAATAAATTTCACTTTAAGATTAGTGAAGTTTTTTACATTATTTACCCGTGGTAACCCGGGTGCGGGGGTCGCTTGTTTTACAAGATTTTAGGGCTAAATCATTGTTCTAAGCCGCTCTAAAGACTTACAACTCAAACATGTGAAATTTTTTAATGCAATTTCGTAGCAGACGTGTATTTACCCTCATCTCAGAACGTTCATTTCTTTTTTACATAGTGTAAAATTTAGTTGTCGCTGCTATAAGAAAAAATACAAAATTACGATAATACCATAAGAGATAACAACGTTTTGGTTCGAATTTCGCTCAAATCTAACCATTAAATATTGAAAGAATCTTTAAAACTTTAACATAGTTGAATCTTGAATGAAGATTTGACCTAGAAACTTGGTAACGTTAACTTGGTATTTTATGCTCCGTCACACAAGTAACTGCAAAACTGGAACAATTTAATTCCGACAACAAAATTTGTTTAACTCTTTCAGAAACTGACAACTTTATTTTGTTAGGAACTGTATCAGTGACATTGTCTGCGTTGTACTTTATACATGATACTGCACGTCAAGTTATATGTTATGCTATAAAAATAGCAACCTTTTAAACATCCATACGAATTTGCTTGACACAGAATTATTTAGATTTTACATCGTAATAAACGAAAAATACAATAAAAAAAGGTTATGCGACAGGTAATTTAAAGACATTGACTTTTTGAGGTCTGCTGAGTAAAATCAATTTTGGTTATGTCTGTCTGCCGTGTGCACAAAACTCGTTGACAGATGGCTTGTGGGTATATTTTATCCATATTTTGAAACTTTTTTCGATGTCTCACAATTTCTGAGTACAATTTTCTCTAAATAGGCTGTAATCTAAACCGCAATTTTAAGTTAAAAAAAAAAAAAAAAAAAAAAAAAAACGGTTCCCATATTCTAGACGCAAGTATACACGTAGTTGAAGACAATAATGGCGGACTGCTGGAAAATTATAAAGGGATTTAAGAAAATTGATACTCAGAAGTAGCGGACACTTCATGTTTATTTAGCACACGGAAAGCAAGGGAGAAGTTTAAAGAAATTGAAATATCACGTGGATTTGTATTGTTGTACTACTTACTGATGAGAGAAAAGCTTTTAGAGAACTAAAAAACCTAATCTTGCAAAAAGATGTGAATGAAAATGTGCTGCATTGGCGTTACTAAAACCAATATAAATCATCTTGTTATTTAGGCTCTATTTAAATATATAACTTTTTCCGATGAAGACTTTCAAGAAATGACTTTACGTTTTAGCAACATTTGTGCAACCTTGATTGGACAATCACTTCGGGATCGTAATTGTCCCTTACTCACGATTTGGAACTCTTTTCTTATTAGTAATTCGTATTGAAATGGGTAATTAATCAGAACACAGTTTGTTTTGGATAGAACTTTATATCGATTTTTGTTTGATTTATAATAAAATCAAGATTTAATTTTTAAATATAATCCAGTTTGTAGTGCTATTCTATCTCAATCTCTATCTTGTTAAATATATAAGAAAATGTTTTATTTTGCTCACCTTTAAGTTATAATATTGCTTATCAGGTTGTAGCAGTTCTGCCAAAAAGGCAATAAATCCTACACTTTTCCCAGTGTGGAAAGTAGAACACGTTGGTGATAAATAAGTTTAATAATAACACATGATCTGACGGCAGATTTAGGAATTTACCAATCTATTGTATTTTAACTTGTAAACTTGTTGTAGAATATGAACAATCGACGATACCTAGTAGGCTATATAAAAGGAGCACACATATTTCTTCCTCGACTATCCACAAAATGAATGAACTATGCAAACAATATTGCACAAACATTTTCCATCATACAAACCAATTTAAATCAAACAAAAATGCAATCGGTAGTTGTCTGTCGAATACTGTATACAATAAAAATTTCAGTTATAGTTATAATTTAGGTTTTGTAGCTCATGCATCACTGAAGATGGCAACTTTGTCTGTGAAACGCGTTTGATTAAATAATCGTACTACTTGTGAGATTTTGTGTTCAAGTTTCATACTGTTAAGTGTACTCTATCTCACACCAAAATCTCAATATTTATTTTAATGATGGCGATCAAAGTTAAGTTAGGTTAGGTTAAGGTTATGCTTGGTTAGGTAATCAACGTTGATTTTAGTTTTTTCCCAATTATTAGTGAAACGTAGGAATTTTGTTTTACGATCATGGGTCATTGACGTAAAGTCACTTTTGAGAATTAATTGGATTATTTAAAAAAATGTTCACTAATAAATCAAGAACCGACATTTTTGACAGATACTTTGTTTTCTGGGGTTTTTAAAATTAAAATTACCTCCAAATTTCACGTGATATGGCCAAAATATACTAATAAACCAAATATTGTTTAAATTATCCACACTTTTGGACACACACGACAGACATCATTAAAAAAACCACATTTTAACTCAGAAATTCTTAAAGGGATTTATCCATAGAATATTCGACATTCATTTCTTGACCCACCACTCAACTCTCTCTATAATACGTATATATGACACTGTAACAATACTATTCCTGTTTAGAAGATTACACTTTAATCAACATTTTGGTAAATGTTTTTATTGGTTTTTCCTTGGCTAGTGGGTTTTCAAATCAATTGTATTCCCAACTCACAATACTCTCCCTGTCTAGAGAAAAGAGAGAGAGAGAGAGAGAGAGAGAGAGAGAGAGAGAGAGAGAGAGAGAGAGAGAGAGAGAGAGAGAGAGAGAAAGAATGAATGAATTGTCATTATTTAGGGGCGATTTTAGGACTGTATAGTCCTCTCTACCGCCTAACCGTCCTAACCCCATACAACAAAACAACATAAAACAAGACAACATAACAACAACAACAGAGTGAGAGAGAGAGAGAGAGAGAGAGAGAGAGAGAGAGAGAGAGAGAGAGAGAGAGAGAGAGAGAGAGAGAGAGAGAGAGAGGGGGGAGAATATTAACAGCAGTAAACCATCTGTTTAGAGAGATAAGCGCTATCAGATCACATGGTTCCGGGACGGGGCAATAATTTAACCCATATCTACCCTATTCTATTATCGGTGGAAAGCAAACTGTTTTTATGAACTCTAAAAAGTGAAATAATCAAAATATCAATCTAAATACTTTGTAAAAAAACTAATATTTCATTCTTAAAGAAAATCAATATTATCCAACATTATCTTATTGATATTAATGGCTATAATGGATAATTGTTATGGATTGCAAGTTATCTTCTTGTAGCAGTTATAATACGAATGATTAGGCAATGATGTAACTGTGATCCCAAAGGATGGAACATGTGTAATATTATAAAATATGAAGTGAAAATTTATATGTTATTTTGGAACAATTTAGCTATTCTAAGAGTTCATTGTAGAGCTGATATTAGTTTGAAGAAACATTTTAATGAACAGAGCTGTAATATTATAAAATATTTAATGTAACCTAACCTAAAGTAAACGAACCCAATCTAACCTAACTTTAACTATAGTTAGAGTTCTTTGAAGAGCTTTAGTAGGTGACTTTATTTTGAAGTATCATTTTAATGAACATAGCTGTAACATTCCAAAATATTTTACGTAATCTAACCCAAACTAAACTAAACTAATCTTTATCTATTGTAAGAGTTCAAGAAACCATCACCATCTGGTTTTTTGGTTTTGTATTTAGAAGTTTAAATGAAATAATATAACTTTTATTCAATGTTTTTAGCAACTGTGGTACATTATTTATTGTTTATTTATTTTATAATAATCTTTAGCTATTGTAACAGTTCAAGAAACCAAAACCTTCTGTTTTTTGGTTTTGTATTTAGAAGTTTAAATGAAATAATATAACTTTTATTCCATGTTTTTAGCAACTGTGGTACATTATTTATTGTTTATTTATTTTATAATAATCTTTAGCTATTGTAACAGTTCAAGAAACCAAAACCTTCTGTTTTTTTGGTTTTGTATTTAGAAGTTTAAATGAAATAATATAACTTTTATTCCATGTTTTTAGCAACTGTGGTACATTATTTATTGTTTATTTATTTTATAATAATCTTTAGCTATTGTAACAGTTCAAGAAACCAAAACCTTCTGTTTTTTGGTTTTGTATTTAGAAGTGTAAATGAAATAATATAACTTTTATTCAATGTTTTTAGCAGCTGTGGTACATTTATTGTTCATTTATATTATAATAAAATTTAAGTAAATTATAGTTATTAGTAAATTTTCTTAATAACTTTTTATAAAAGATGATGGATCGAAAATATTAAATTTAATTTAAATTTTTTTACATGAATAATATAACAAATATTTTAATTAACGCCATTCGAAAACGTACATCCGGAATTACCAGGTGAATTGTAAAATATTTCAATCCGTTAGAAAGAGGGAGAGGAGGAGAGAGAGAGAGAGAGAGAGAGAGAGAGAGAGAGAGAGAGAGAGAGAGAGAGAGAGAGAGAGAGAGAGAGAGAGAGAGAGAGAGAGAGCATAAAGATCTTCACACTCCTTCACTAATAGTTTTGTATATTAAAGTTATTTAAGAAGGACTCTTTAAACAACTATTACAAAACACTATTTTTAAAAAGAAACACTTCATTTTATTATTTTTTTTTGTACAACTTTTCCACAAATATATTTGAAAATTGTATCTCATTGGCGATTATAACTTTATTCATAACCTAAATAATTTACTACCTTCATAAATTGGTAAGTAAGATATAAGAAGATGTCTTAAGAATCAATTTGTATTATATTGTAAAACTTAAAGTCAGTAATGAATGTCTGAGAGCAAAACATAAATAAAGACACAAAATGGAGGACATAAAATAAAACGTTATTAACAAAACAAAACATAATAAACAATATACAATATTTCTTACTTAACTCTTCCGCAAAAAAAAAAAAAAAAAAAAAAAAAAAAACACAAATCAAAATGTTTTGTCAAAATTTACCCAAAAAGTCTCTGCCTAGTTACATTAGAAATAAGTTAACTTGATTTATGTTTGAGTTTTTGATTAGATAATTACAAACCCCCTTCCTTTTAATTACATTCTTCTAATTATTTATAAAACAAGTTTTAGAAAGTTAATATATCTGAATCGTCGATTGTACCGTAAACTCGTCCTAAACATTAATCTAATTGAATTGACACAAAGTGTTTAAAAGCATATTAATGTTTATGACACTTTATTAAACGTGATCGAAATGTTCACGAAACATTTGTTTTCTTTAAAAATTCATCTTTACAAACACATAGACCAAAGTACAAAAAATACAATCATCAGTACAAGAGAAACACAAGCTGTTTTGTTCAGAACTAATCCAGGTTAAGATTGTTTGACAACCACTAAATGTAAAGTTCTTCAATTATTTATCAATCTCTACTATATTTAAAGTTGAACGAAGTGTCATCATTTTTATTCCATTTCGTTTCCTTTATTATCTTGCCACGTAAATAAACTCAATTACAAACTATAATAAAAACAATTTAAATTCAAAATAATTTTTAACTGTTTTCTTAAATACAAAATTTTAACGTTAATCAATGTCGCATTTTAGGCGTTGATGATAAATCTAAAAATAAATTGTGAATATTTCAACTTTGTTGGACTGTACGATTTGAAATTAAATTGATACCATTGTTCGGATATTTTCAACTTTTTGGTTTTACAAATGCAGTGCTTACAGATTATTACAAATCTTGTAATAAGAGTGACACTTTTTGTAATTTGAAATTTAATTGAATTTTTTACCACATCGCTCAGTTTCTTTCATTATTACCTAATAAATATTGTTTTCATACAACTAATTTATTATGAGCAATGATCTAGGGTTAAGTAAGGTTAGAAGAACAAATATCCAACAGTATTGTTAGAGGGAAAAGTTTTTCGTAATCCCTTTTCTGTCAGGGACTGTACACAAGTTAGACAAATCACTTTTTTTCCAACCAAAACCTTGAATGAATGATTCAACGATCGATCACTCCCAACTTTAAGTGACGTCAACCTAACAGGGAAATAGATTTGATTTTTTGAACTAACACTGATAAATGTTTATCACACATACAAAAGTTCAGTTTGTAAGACTGTACAAGTAGAAAAGGAGTAGGACGCCGAAACCTAGTGAGAGAGAGAGATAGAGAGAGAGATCATAATTATTCACACTCTTCCTGAGAGTTACAACTTACAAATTGTAAAATGAATTATAACTTAAAGTCAACAATCCAAACATTCTCAATTCACTTATCATAACTATCTGTCTCCAAACAAATCAAATTTGTGTACTTTGTAAGATTACTTTCTCAACTCATAAAAGTATAATGGAGCTAAACAAATGAATTGAAAACAACATCAGCTGTTAATATGAAACATTTCCAGGATCTGATTAACATTGCAGTTTGGAGCTGATTTATTGTAATTCAAAGTGAAGTATCAATTTACTTTTCTTAGTTTTAAGCTTTAAAATAAATCAGTTTTGTGTACTTTACAAGATTACATTCCGAACTTATGAAAATATAATTAAATTAAAACAACGCCAGTCCTTAAAACTAAATATATTCCAGGAAATGGATATCAGTATCATATTTTAAGATTAACTCCGTGTCAGAAAACCTTTTAGAAATATGGCGGGAAAGACGAGGCTGTTCTAACTGCCACTTTTTCTTTCTGTGAAACATTAAAAACAAAATTTTCGAATAAGTTTAAAATAAATTATTTCACACTGCCACCAACAATCAAAACCAATGCAAAACAGAAATAATAACAGTTGATAGTTCGATGTCAATAAGTGTATACTACTTGTACATGAAAGAAGTGTTTTATTAGTTAGTATTGAATTTACCAGTACTGTTGCTATGGTAGTTACATCCAAAAGCAAACAAAAATATGATTTTTTTAAATCACATATTATTTTTCTCTATACTACGTATATTGCAGAAAGTGAACATAGAATATTTAAAAAAATTAAAATACTTTGAAATGAAGGGATGTTTTCTCCGGTTATTAACAACATTACAAGTAATCGTTTCCAAGTATAAATTGTGCACTGAACACGCCCTCTGACAATATCTTAACGGGTGAGCATAAATACCTCACCTTTATTAACTATTATTTCTCATTTAATACATTTTTTTTCTTGGTTCCTTTTACATTTGAATAATAGGATAAACTTTTTTTGACTAAATAAAATTTGATACCATGGTTTGAACATTAAACCTAACCTAACCTCTTTCTAGTATTACAAATAGTTTTGATGTTTACGTTTTACAAATCATCTCTGTTTTACTTTGTTTTTTTATATTAATTGTACAGAATCCATAATAATTGTACTTCGTCATTTTTTTTCTTTTACACAAATTTCATGTTTGTTTTGGTAGTTTTTTAATATTTCAGAACCAGTATTTCAGGGAACGTATTCTTATTTCGAGATATTTTACGTTTTGTTCAGATTTTACATCTCTGAATGTTTTCTCTGATTAAACATCATTCATTTCTTTGGCCACTTTGAACCTTTTTCACAGAGCTAGGGAGGTACCATGATGTTTAAACACAGTAAAAACAAGTTTAAACGTGAAACGTTAACATTGGACATAAAATGTACCGGAGGTAAAATGAAATGTTTCTTTGTTGATATCATAAAACAAAACATGACACAACATTCACCGCTGAAAATGTAACTGACACAAACAAGTCACATAGGAAAATAAATTGAGTTACCTACAATGTGTGAAAAAGTAAAACATTTTTGTGTTGTTGTCAGAATTACATTCGTCTAGTTTTACAGTTACTTGTGTAACAGAGATTTGAAGTATGTGTCTAGATCTAAAAGTCCTTCAACATCTAAAATTTAAGAGTGTTAATTATTGTGATAAAAATAGGACTAAACTTTTAATAGCTTCTAAAGGGGGCTACAAACCGATACACAAAATAACTACCAATACCTAAGGTGGATTAGTATTTATTAAATGATTTAAAAAACATAATATTATTCTGAAATGTTATCAAACTTAAAACTCATTGTTCTATTATATACTACAGTCATCAGTAGAGTTGAAATATTGTTTGCAAATCAATCAATAACGGCGAGACATTGGAATGTAACCACACTAATTTATTTCCAAACGTGGTTAATGCTTTTATAAAAAAATACACACAAACCTTACCGAAGGACAGCTGTATTTAAAAGATTTTCAAAAAATCAATTCGAGAAATCAATTTTGTGTAATATATATCTAATGTTTTACTTTTTATTGTGTGTAAAAATCACCATATTTTACAAAAAGTTTAAAAGTTTGGATTTGAATATTTTATTAGGTTGCAAAATCTGCCTGTAGATGTCGTTTACCACAACGATGAACTGTTTTGATTAAAAATCAAAATTTATTGACCTCTAGCTCATTCTACTTTCCACACTGCGAAACGGGCAGGATTTATTGCACTATTTCATAGCTGTTACGAGCCGATAAGCAATATTAAAACACAAGGTGCGAAAAATAAAAACACACATTTTCTCGTATATTTACATGAAGTACAATCAGTTCAATTAATCAACAAAATATTGATTAGATTTTCTATTCTCATAATTTTGTTGCGTAGAGAATTTCGTGTGATAGGTAAAACAAATTGACTATGTTTTCTGCAAAACACGTCAGTTTATCATTTCTATGAATTAAAAAAAATATATATATATATATTCCGTTGTTTTTGTTCATCTATTTTATTCAAGTCAAGTTATATATTGTACTAGCCGTTGAAGTTTTTTAAAATAAAAGGAAGTGCAATATATTAAAATCGAAACTAGGCCTATTTTTATTATTTACTATAGTACATATTTTATTATTATACATTTTTCGGACACTGGCCATCATTTGTGTGTTAAAAATTCAAAACAAGACGTTTCGGGAATAAGAAACAATTCCTAATTTTAAGTGACTAAAAACTAAAGAAACATGAAACTAGAAACTAAGTATATGTGAGAAGTAAAATTAAATAAAAATACCACCAACCAGAATATCTAAGCATTCATGCCTGCGTCAGAATGTTGTCTATTTTAAATACACATTATTCCCCTCTCTTATAGTAAATACAGGAATAGTGATCCCGAGACTAGGAAATTAACATTCTTTGATTAGTACGTGGGGACAATTTATTTAACATAAGCAAAACTGGTAGAACTCTAATGAAATTGAATCAGCAGGTGGTTTTCTATCTTTGTATTACAGTTTAAAGGAATAAATTTAGAAGATTAGTGAATTAAACGGAGCTCTTTGGGGAAATAAGGAATTCATGCAATCACAACTTGAAGATTTTGCGTTACTTTGAAACCTTTTTAAATCAATGTAAATTTTGTCTGTTATTGAGATTAATATATATATATATATATATATATATATATATATATATATATATATATATATATATATATATATATATATATATATATATATATATATATATATATATATATATTTGAAGAGACAGGTAAGAAAGTTTGAGATATGGTGTAAGAGAGATGATATCAGAGGAATACATAGAATGGGTGACAGTGAATCATAAAGTGAGAAAATTGAACTGAACTGTCGACTTTATCTGGGAGTAGTCGAGGCTATGTAGTACCATCTACTAAAGATTTGGGGGGGGGGGAGAGAGACATATAGAGAGTGAGAGAAGGAGATCGAATGAAGAGAGACGGATATTTAAAAAGACAGGAAAGACAAGTCAATTACCATATAGTTTATCAGTACCACTAAATTTGCATATGCGTGGTACTTAGGCTATTTATCGAATTGACACATGAAGACGTGTGATTAAAAAAGTATACAGTTTTAAATACTTGCGTATGCCATTTATTGTCAGAATTAAATAGTCACAATGTTGTATTTAATGTATTCAAGGAAATATTCTAAAATGTATTTACAATTTATATCACTCTACCGGAGACAATAAGATTTTTTTTTTTTGATTTTTTTTAACTAAATAATTTCCTTTATTGAAAAAACTTTTACTGAACAAATGTATTTATTAGTATTTGAATTTAGTAAAAAAATAATAAATAAATAAAAGTAAAAATAAAGGGAAACGTTGAGAAATTAAAGACAATGTGGATTCACGATAACGTAACTTCTAATGTTCTTGATAATATTAGAGTATTTTCTTACAAAATACGGAACTTAAGTACTTTTCATACTAATAGACCCCGCAGGGGGTGCAGGCTAGCTGCACCTAATAAGAGGTAGTTTTAAGTTCCTCGCAGCCCCCAGTCAAGAACTCATAAAGTCTGTGTTGCTTTGTTAGAGTTGATTCCTTTCAAATTTTACAGCCCAATACACTTCACGTTTGTCATAAAAGCTCACTTTTATTCTGTCAATCAGCTGATATCTATCTGTGTTATGCTTCGACACCATTTTGATATCTACTTTAATTCCGTACTCCATTACTGGATGCTGTACGTTCTAAGTATTAAGAACTTTTGAAGACTATGAAAACGTTTTTCTTATTCACAACTTATCTGCCTCTGACATTATATTCCTTTCCTATATAACTACAGTTTTGAGGTAGGAAGCAGGTATGGGAAGTACAAGTCCTCAAATCTGCTTTACATGCGCTACGTACTCCTGCCGCAACTTACCTGTAACGTAGTGTATTACTGCTATAAAATCTAAAAGGGGATGTAACAGGTCACCCATGTGCTCTACAACGTGTTTTAAGTATTCATAAAACTGTCATCAGTTATTAGTTATAACAAATGTAGAGGGTAATCATATCGCCTAATACCATGTAGAGGCTGAGTGTGTGTTATGAAGCGACGTAGCAAAATGAATGAATCATATTAAGTCTTGTAGAGTAACATCATAAGAAATAAGATGTATTGCATTAAATTCGTCAGATGTGATACAGGATCTACTTTAGCCTCATCTCGTCCATACGACGTATTTGGTTTGTTATATTAGTCTTACATTACGTATTTATATTGATACCAAAATAAAAGCAAATACAAATATTAATCAAATCTGGACAACATTTTCTTTTGTCGTAATAATGATTTATAGAGGAAAATATATAAAATCGGTGTCAAGATTGTACATAAATATCAGTTTTTATATATTCAAAAAAATTTATTCGAAATTCTGTTATTCATAACAAGCCTTCGTTAAACACTATGAGAAATAATTGTCAAAACGTAAATGAACCTTAAGAAGACTTCCTTTAAGACAAAAAATCGATATTAAGTTTCACCCCCACAAAACAGTTCTGATTAATTCAATTTATCCATTTCAATATCAAAGTAGTCTACTTATACTAACACAGTTCCAAATCGTGAGTAAGCGACAATATTGTCCAGGAGTACAATCATGTTGCGCAAACGTAAAATCATTTCTTGAACCCCGTCTTTGAAAAAATATATATTTAAATAGAGCCTCGTTATTTATTGCCATTTATTACGTGAAGTTGGAAAATTGTAAATCATTATTTGAGATATGGAAGAGTTTTACGATACTAATTGGTGAACCGATGTACCTTTTAGGGGTTGTTAATGTACCTACGAGGTAGGATATGCAATCTGACAACATCAGTTAAGTATTGTTAAATAATTAACTATACCTTTAGTGGTTAAGAGGCTTGAGGAGACCAGTCTCTTAATGAAGCATTGGTACCGAAGGTCGTGGGTTCGATTCCCACATAAGACACGAGGTTTTTTATATCCATTTTTTTCTTCACTCCAACCTGTGAAAATAAAAGGAAGTTGACAGGGTTGGTTTGAAACAAATTGAACAGAAAACACCTATTTTATAAGTTTTAATTTTATCTGTAAAAAACAAAATTAGAGTATTATTTTGTGCACAAATAATTGACAAAAGTTTTGTAATACGAATATCATATTTTCTTGAAGGAAATCTATAAACAAAAAAAGTTATTCTAAACTTTATTTGGATTGTTCTATTTATAACACAGCCATCAATAGACCTCAAGTATTGTTTTCAAATCAACCAATTACTTGATTTACTCAGAGAACAAGTTAATTTCATAAAGGTAGCAAATGTCGGTTTTATTTAATATAATATATAAAAGTTTTTCAATTTTACTTTTATTACTTTTGGTATAATAATATAACTTTACAAGTAATGAAACCGAGCACCTGTCAGACAGTAAACCAATAACTCAAAAATTACTTATACAATTTTAATGCGGGGTTTATCCCTAAGTTGGTTCGATATCTGATCTGAGTTTAGTTCTCGCTTGATTACAATTTATTCATTAGTTCCTAAGTTATAACAATATTTGTCTGTACGAGAGAGACGAAAGCTAGAAATATTTCACACGTTTTCTTAACAATTTCAACTGCAACATATATTTTCAGTGGTATATGATTTGGATCCTAATTGGACGGTTCATTAGTTCCTGAGTTGAAACCATTTCATTCTGGAATAAAAGTATGAAATCCAGATTTTCCGACAGTTTATTAAAAATATTCTTTGTTTCTATGTTTTTAAAAACTTTACAGTTCATTTGAATTCTTTTTATTTTAGTTTCCTAATGTTATCTCTACTTGTTGTCCTTTATATTATGTTGATTTGTTTTTTAACTTTGGTTGATTAGTTACAAAACATTTCTTGTTTTTTACATAACATTAATCTGCGCTAGTGTTGTCTCCTTTTAATATTTTTTATCAACACATCTCTTTCTATCTGTCTCTTAGCATCGTTAAATTGGATTTATTTATATTTTAATTTACTTTTCAAAAATAGCCTTTTTTATTAAAAAAAAAAAAAAAAAACACTTTTGTAAACCTTAGGTAAATTAATCTACATGAAATATGTTCTTTTAATGTCTTAATTATAATTAGTACGGACGTAGCAATGCCGAGTTACCCTAAACGATTTTCTATTTAATCTTTGGATAGATTAATCTCTTTCACCTCCTCTATGAAGTCCCTAACAAGGGCAAGTCTATAGTGTAAGTTTGGGTTAATACAGCGAATTCATTATATTTGCTTATTCTTCAGGACAATAAAAACGAGAGTAACATAAGTTGAGTGCAGAGAATGTAAGAGATAGAAAACAGAGAAATTATGAGAAAGAATGATTCAGAGAAGTAAGAAGAGAGAGTTGTGAAGTATTAAAGTGTTAGATATACAACCTGATAGTGAAAATGAATTACAAAAGAAAAGATCACTTGAGATAAGGAACCCGAACACCAGATAGTGTCAGAGAGAGAAAAACACAAGAAGACAAAAGATTTGGAATTTATTTTCAAAGAAAGATAAACACGAATATAAATAATGGAAGCAAAGACAATGATACTAAATGCACATATCACTACTTCAGCTCCTAATGACTTACGGGTTTACCATAGTTCCTTGATAGCTAAAATCAAAAAGGATCTAAAAGTATTGTTTCCTAAATCTGATAGTAAATTGGAAGTGTCCAATTAAACTTTCTTTGCCGATCCAAAATGTTGTATACAAAGTTTAACAATTTACAGGAGATTTAAAAGTAGCATTAATCAGTGAGAAACTATGGTAAGGTAAACTCACCCCCACTCAACCCTCGTGTCATCCCCAAGTAGAAAAAAAAATTTTAACATTACATGGGGTAGATTCAGATTTAGTTTTACTGTAAAAGATATACGTAGAGAAACTACTTACTAAATAGTAGAGTGCAGGAAGATGTTCTGAGTCCTCAGCTGTTATGTGATTCTTTCTTACTTCTATTCATCTTAATACAATGAGAAGCATTGTTCCCAGACAGTCCTCTCCTCCGGATAACTCCAAACGATCCACTTATGACATGTGACGTTTCTACGATCATAAATTATATCTAAAACAGCAAACAGTACAATAAATGGTCGCAATAATAAAAAACAAATTATAGAAATGATTTACAAAAATTCGAAATTATACATAAATAAACAATATTGCATTAATTGAGATTACGCATTACTATTTTTGCTCAAGTCTAGCCTTTAAGTCTTCAAAGATATATTAACAACCTTAATGCAGTGTGTTGGTGACAAGCTGATTTATTGTTTTGTTTTTTACATTAAAACATGTTATATCGTTCATGTCTGGATTTCAATTATTAAAGTGAATGTTTTTATTCTTGCAAACAAAAGTTGATGAAAATAAATTCAAATAAAAATAAGAATTAACATTATTCTTTTCTAGAATCTTGAGTGAAGTTTTGACCTAGAAACTTGGTAACTTTAACTTAGTATTTTCCGCTCCCTCACACAAGTAACTGCAAAACGGGATCAATTTAATTCCGACAAGACAAATTTGTTTAACTTTTTCAGGAAATGACTTAAATCTATTTTCCTAGGAACTGTATCAGTGGCATTGTCTGCATTGTACTTGATAAATGATTCTGTCTGTTAAATCAGGTATTATATTATGCTATAAAAATAGAAACGTTTTAAAAATCCATATGAATATTCTGAATACAAAATTAATTTGATTTTACATTGCCGTACATTTTATTTTTTTATAATACGTTTTATGGTAATGTTTAAGGAATGTGTTTTGAATCATTAAAACACTATTCCTCCTAATGATTTCTAATTTAATATTTTAAGCATTGAAACAGTGTTGCCAACATAGCACTAAACATACATTTAATATACGAAAATACAATAAAAAAGTTTATGTGCCTGGTATAGACATTGAATTTTTGAGGTCTGCAGAGAACCATCAATTTTGTTTAGAGTTTTGTCTGTCTATCGTGTGTTTAGTGCTCTAGAGCACAAACGAGTTGACAGATGGTGTGTGGGTATATTGTAAGCCATATTTTGAAACTTTTTTCGATAGGCCCTATCTCAAATTTTTCGGGTACAATTTTCCCTAAATATACTTTAAGCTAAATCAAAATTTGGAATTTTAAAAGAAAAAATACATTTCCTCATTTCTAGACGCATGTATACACGTAAGTAAGTAAAGACGTTAATGGCGGACTGCTTTAAAATTTAAAAGGTATTTAAAAAAATTAATACTCTAATTTCAGGACTAAGGGACAATTAACATTTATTTAACACACGGACAGTTGGGATGAGTTTAATGAAATTGAAATGTCACGTGGTTTTGTATCGTTGTACTACTTACTGATGAGAGAAAAGCTTTTAGAGAATTAATAAACCTAATCTTGCAAAAAGAAATGTATTAAAATGTGCTGCATTGGCGTTACTTTTTTATATATATACAGGTTTGGCAAAATGCGTATTTATGCACTCGTCTCTTATGGACTTATGAGTCGGACACTTCCAAAGGCATACCGACTAAAACCTTCCTCTTTGCCAGGCGTATTCCCCACTCCGGGACCGCTCTCGCATTACATCGGAGTGGCGCCTGCTTTTAGCCTATCTGTGGCTCCTCTTCTCTGGCTGCTATGGGTCTAGACGTCTAGACGGATATGGGAGTGGCCTCGTCGCTGTTCTACAAAGCGGTCGCATTTAAAGAACGTATGCTCTGCATCATCCCTGACATTCTTACACACTCTACAGTTAGTGGATGCTACCTTCCCCATCTTTCCCAGGTAAGACCGGAAGTACCCATGCCCCGTTAAGAACTGCGTGAGGAAGAAGTTCATTTCACCATGTCCTCGTTTCATCCAATCCTGTAGATTTGGCACCAGCGCAGCTGTCCATCGACCTCTAGTTTCACAGTTCCATCTCTCCTGCCATCTGATCATGGTATCCACAACCAGCAACCACAAGCACCGCCGGTTCTGACACGGTACGGTATTCGCTAGAAATTCTCAGCGCCCCAATTCGTTGAAATGAAGCCAGTCGAGATCGGTATCTTCGGGTTTTAACCGCATACGCCCAGATCTCCGCCCCATAAAGTAGGATGGACTGTACTATTTCAATATGAGTCGTTGCTTGCTCGCACTTGGTCCCCCGGTATTAGCCGTTAATCTTTCCAGCGAAGAGGTCACTACCACTGCTTTGTCGCGGGTCTTCCGCAGATGATCCCCGAAGTTCAACTTGCTGTCCAACATAACTCCCAAGTATCTGATCGATCTTGCAGTTTTAATCGTTTCCGATCCGATAACCATAGGGATGAGTGTTGGGATTTGCCTTCTGTTCAGCAATATCATTTCCGTTTTGGCAATAGCCAATTGTAGGCCGTGTTCTTCCATCCATATCTTAATACGGCGCATTACCTGGTTCAGTCGTAGCTGAGCCAGCTCTACACTCCGCGATGTGATCACAGCAGCTACATTATTGGCATAACCCACCAGGTATACATCGTCCGGCATCTCCAGTCTCAGAGGTCCATAGTACGTCACGTTCCATAAGTCTGGTCCCAGTATGGATCCCTGGGCGGCCCCCGCTGGTATATCCCTAGACCATCGTCCCTTATCCGTATCACACAGGAGCCATCGATTTTGGAGATAATTCCTCAGCAACCCTAACAGGTAATCTGGTAAACGGAATGTCTGCTCTAATGCCTCAAGAACATCTGAACATCTCAGTGTATTAAAAGCATTTCTCACAACCAACGTCACCAAAAGCACCACAGGTCTAGCCGCATTAAATGACTGGTCCGCCCTCTTAACTACCTCTATTACTTGTTTTAATGACTTATCGTGAAGTAAACTTTTCGAAAACCTTGCTGTCGATGTGAAAAACCACCCGCCGTCTGTAGAGCTTGCTGGAGCCTTGGCTTTATCAACTTTTCCATTACCTTACCCGCTACATTCAACATGCACAAGGGTCTATAGGTCGATGGGGAATTCGGAACACCCTTTCCTTTACCTATCAGCACCAAACGCGCGATTTTTCAGCTAGAAGCAAAGATTATTGCCTTCAGGCAGGCATTTTACATGTTCATAAGCAACTGAAGTATCGCATTCACGACCATCTTCATCACCTCCGACGGCACTCCGACTGGACCCAGTTACCTCCCGACCTTTAGTGATGCTACCGCTCTAAGGAGTTCCTGTTCAGTGAATAATGGGACCTGAGCATCCTCTGTCCTCTCTCTCTCTGAAGGTTAACACGCGGGTGATTGGGAAAAGGAGCATCTACTATTTTCCTCACCATACCTCCTTCCATTGATGTATTGGCACCCGCACCTCGTAGTTTCTTCATCACTAACTTGTATCTCAATCCCAATGTGTCTTAGTTAACCTTCTCGCAGAGAGATTTCCAGCACCATTCTTTACTTTCTCGAATTGCCTGTGATAGTTCTTTCTTGGCTACCCTCTGCTCTTGTGCCAGTATGGTCGCCCCAGCCCTGCCCCGAGCGAGCTGTGCCCTACTTCTGAGCTGAAGACAGGTTCGATTCGAGTTTCAACAAGAGAACTAGTTGCTAGAACTAGGAGGGAGGCGTCCCTGATACCTTGCGTTTTTACCGCCATCCCCCACTACACCTCCGCCTGCGCTCGGCTATATTCTCGGTCCACCAATAAGCTTGTTCCCTCTGCCTGATCACTCTTTGGCCAGATCGCAAACCCGCCGGCATTATGCGAGAGAATCCCTCTACCATGGACACTGCCTCTGCCACAGTTAGCGACTCAGGGTATTCAATAGGCCGGCATTGTACAGTGAACTTAATTGCCTCAACCAGCAGTTCCATATCCAATTTGTTTAGATTCCATCTAAGGTATCACTGGTCTTGTGGAGAACACGCTCTTCTATTCGCCCCAAAAGAAAGTTTATATAATTGTTATCACTCCCAGTATAGTCTTCTATCACTTGCCAGCCTTCTATTTTAGGTAACAATCCCTCCGAGGCCAGTGTGACGTCCGCGATGGAGTATCCATATAAAGGCCGAGAGTAGTTTGTTGTGCTCCCTTCGTTAAGAACCGAGAGTCCAATCCTTGCAACAATCCATTTCCAGCAACAACTTTCCCCTGCTATCTGTATGATGCATTCCCCACTCCACGGCCCTTGCATTGAAGTCTCCTGCAAGTAATATATTTTGGCGGAGATCTCCACAAACATCCTCGATGGCGTTCAGCCTCTCCTGATATACCTGAATACCCTCATTTGGGGACAAGTAACAGCTAATGTAGGTCACAGATCCACCCCTTATCCACACGTGACAGTCACATGATCCAGCATCGTTCACGGGGACCACTTGCTGATCCACGATCCAAATCGCAGCTCTGACCGAGACGTCTGAAAACCAATTCTGGCTATCTCTATTTCGGTACTGCTCGCTGATGATGGCAATTTGTGCTTCCTTTTCTCGTGCTAGCTGCTCCATCAATCCATCGGCAGCCCTGCACGTGTTTAAGTTCCTCTGTATCAGCTTCACCTTCTCTGAACTTTTCTTTTCTTGGACTCCAAAGCGTCCTGAAACACCTTACAAGCTCCGCTTCCTGGTATATGGTTCAATGGTACCTTGTGCTCACTTTCCGTGCAGAGGATACAGTGTGGCTCTCTTCCACATTGTGCTGCCTTGTGATAATTTTTCCCGCATCTCCAGCATAGGCCACTCCTATCCGGGCCCTTATACTTGCTCCTCGTATGGCCATATCGTAGGCATCTGAAACATCGTCTGAGCTATATTCGGCGCCTCATTCTGGCAACTACTCATCCGATTTTGTTCATTTCTAGCAACCTACATCCCAGCTCCTCCACTAGATCGACTATTGCCACACGCTGCTCTCTAACATTGGGTCTCAACATAGAGACCTTCATTTCTCCTGTCAGGTCCTTATCTAATGCCTCCTCAACCTCCTCTTCTGATGTACAGAAATCAAGGTCCAGAATTTCCAGTTTCACACGGGGCACCAGGCATCGGACATCTCCTCCTTCTCCGACTGCGGTTTTAAGAGACGCTTGTAGTGCTTCCTGATCTCTACAACCTCCTAACTCCCGAAGCAGACAGCCTTCCCTTGTTTTCCGGATACCGCGTATCTCTGTACCGTAGTCCTCGGGGCAGTTGCTTTTCCGAATTGTTCCCACTACATCCGCATAACTCTTACCTTCGGCTGGACTGATGATCATAGCCTTCTGTCTAACTTTCCCCCTTCTCATCTCAATCCTCCTCGTGCCAATCTGCCAATCCCTGTCCTGCATGCCTGGTGTGGCCTTGGTTTCCTGTCGATATTCCGCCAATGACCTTTGTTTACTTCTTTTATTTCTCCAAACTACCACATTCCACTGCCCGTGATCCATCACTGTCTTCGTCTTGTCAATTCTATCCGACGTCTCTCCTGTCTCCTGGCTTGTATTAGACATTGTGGGTCTCTTCCTTGGCGGGAGGCCTTGGCAGCCTTTGACTTCAACCACGACGGGCATAGTTGCTCTCTCGGCCAGGCTATGGATGGCATTCTCCCGTATCCGCCTGCAGGCCGTCAGTACCTCCAGCCCCTCTTCTAAATAAATCATTCCATTTTGAATGGCCATGTTGACCTTTTCACCCGATCGGAATCGACGGTGGAATTCGTCATTTCTAGCTTATCCACCTGACGTAAATTCTGTTTTAAATCACACATTCTATCATAGATTCAATCATAAACAAGAAGGAAGTTTGAGAAAAGATGAAGACACCCTAGCCCTCGAATACTCTAATAGTGTCGGGGCCGAAAAAAAAAACAAAAGTTTGTCAAAGGAGACCTGACAGAAAAGACCAAAGAGAAGGGATCTCATCCAAGACTAGTTGAAACAAGATCAGATCCAGCTCGGGCACCCCGGGATTGCCAATACCGTACCCACAAGATGTGAGTCCCTGGGGGGCATTGGCGTTACTGAAACCAATATATATCATCTTGTTATTAATGAAAAACATAATGCTTCTTTCTGAGAGAAAGTAAAGTAGAAAAAGGTGAAAAGAAGTTAACGATTGACACAAAATGAAATAAAGAGAGAAAGAGGAGAATGGATTATAGATAAAGTAATAAATCAGAGAGAAATTAAAAGGAGGGAGTTAAAAAGTAAGAGAAGGAAATATTGTAGTGAATAATAAAATGGCGGTTCAATGAGAGAAATTCATTTACCTTGAGGTTACAAATCGTGGTTGAAGAAGTACGCGGTTTTAAACACTTGAGTGTTACATTTAACGCTAGATTATTTTGATTACACCCTAGTATATATTAAAAGAAAAAACTCTATATATAAAATAAAGTGAAGGGCGTGGACCATTTTTTTTTAACAACGTTGCAAAATCAATTAAACAAGCGAAACAAATTTAGGCTCTATTTAAATATATAACTTTTTTTCAAAGACGACGTTCAAGAAATGATTTTACGTTGAGCAACATTAGTGCAAACTTGATTGGGCAATCACTTCGGGGCAGTAATGGTCGCTTACTCACGATTTGGAACTCTGTTAGTATTAGTACTTCATATTAAAATGGATTAATTCAATTAATCAGAACAGGTTTTTTTTTGTTTTTTTTTTTATAGAACTTTATATCGATTTTTGTTTGATTTAAAATATAATCCAGTTTTAATTTTAAAATTTAATCCAGTTTAAAATGTTATCCTATATCAATGTTTTTCTTGTTAAATATACAATAATATGCCTTATTTTGTACACCTTGTATATACAATTCCTTATCAGGTTGTAGCAATTCTGCCAATAAAGCAATAAATCCTACACTTTACAATGTGTGCAAAGTAGAACATGTTGGGGGGGGGATGAGTTTAATGATAACACATGATCTGACGACATCTACTGGCAGATTTAGGAATTTACCAATCTAATGTATTTTAACTTTTAAACTTGTTGTGGAATATGAACAATCAACGTTAGCTAGTAGGTAATACAATAGGAATGTAATCTTACAAAGTACACAAATCTGATTTGTTTGGAGACAATAGCTCTGATAAGTGAATTGAGAATGTTTAGATTGTTGACTTTAAGTTACAATACATTTTAAACTTTGTAAATTGTTGTTTTAAAATGCCCCTTGTCAGACACACTGGGGTGTAACACACCCCATTCCATGCTTGAAAACTTTCATCTAACTATCGTAGGAACGCTCAGAGCAAATAAACCCGAAATATCTGCTTATTTTATTGCGGCCAAAACTCAAAATAGATCATTGTTCGCTTTTGGCTCAAACAAAACGCTCATTTCCTATTCCCCTAAACCGAAAAAAAATGTTCTCTTGTTAGTACAATGCATTAAAGCAAAGAACTTGATCATGTCACAAAGAAGCCTTCGGTTATCTTATTCTACAATACAACGAAATGTGGCACGGACACATTTGACCAGTTGTGTCACAGTTTTACAATAACTCGACGTACAAACCGATGGCCTATGAGAATTTGGTATGCCATAATGGATCAGAGTGGCATAATTGCCTTGATTATATACAATATGAGATATGAAAATATTAAAATGAAAAGGAGACAGTTCCTAAAACTGTTGTCTTTAGAAATGTTGAAGCCATTTTTACAAAGTAGGCTAGAGACAACTACGCTTCGAAGGAGCCTTCGCGCTAATATTTGTGAAATTCTTGGCATCCCAAACGAAGAGAGGAAGACCAATTCCTGTAGCGGACAGACGTCAAAGAATGTGTTGCTTTTGTGAAAGAACCAAAGACAGGAAAACAAAACATTGTTGTACAACATGCCAGCGACCACGTGTTCAGCTATGTTACGAGTGTGTCGACTAGGAACTTTGACAATCTGGCGAAGATAAGTGTATGTACTTTTTTAATAATTTTGTATTTTGATAATAAATATGGGTTCTTATAATTCGTTTACAATGATTTATTCCTGAATATATTCATATTTAAGTATTTTTTTCGAAGTTTTGTCTGGATTGAAAAAAATTACACACACACATATATATATATATATATATATATATATATATATATATATATATATATATATATATATATATATATATATATTAAAAAGCGTTTTAAAGCTTATATTGATTTTTAGACAAGTATAAGTTCGTTATAAGTTCAATGGTTTGAAAAAATAAAATAAAGTAAAATAAATAAAAAATATTTTCAAAAGGGGTGTAGTACACCCCAATGTGTCTGTTATGCTATAAAAAATAAGTGTGTTTGACAAGGGTTAACTCTCACGAGTAGTGTGAATAATTTTATGCTCTCTCTCTCTCTCTCTCTCTCTCTCTCTCTCTCTCTCTCTCTCTCTCTCTCTCTCTCTCTCTCTCTCTCTCTCTCTCTCTCTCTCTCTCTCTCTCTCTCTCTCGGTTTCGGCGCCCTACTCCTTTTCTACTTGTACAGTCTTACAAACAGAACTTTCATATGTTTGATAAACATTTATCAGTGTTAGTTCAAAAAATCAAATCTATTTCCCTGTCAGTTTGACGTCACTTAAAGTTGGGAGTGATCGATCGTTGAATCATTCATTCAAGGTTTTGGTTGGAAAAAGTGATTTGTCTAACTTTTGTACAGTCCCTGACAGACAAGATATTACAAAAACTCTTCCCTCTCACAATACTGTTGGATAATTGTTCTTCTAACCTTACTTGAACGTAAAACATTGCTCATAATACTTGTTTTGTAAATTAGTTGTATGACAACAATATTTGTTAAAAATATTAATGATAGAAACTGAGCGATGTGGTAAACAAATTGAATAATATTTCAAATTGCAAAAAGTGTCACTCTCATTAAATGGTTTGTAATAATCTTTAATCTGTAAGCGCTGCATTGGTAAAACCAATAAGTTAAAAATATCCAAACACTGGTTTCAATTTAATTTCAAATCGTACAGTAATTTAAAGTTGAAATATTTACAATTTATTTTTAGATTTATCATCAAAGCTTAAAATATAACGTTGTCAGTTGACTAACTTTAAAATGTTGTATTTAAGAAAACAGTTTTAAAATATTTTGAATTTCTAATTTGTATTTATAGTTTGTAATTGAGTTTATTTACGTGGTAAGAAAATAAAGGAACCGTAATGGAATAAAATTAATGACACTTCATTCAACTCTAAATATAGTAGTGATTGATAAATAATTAAAGAACTTTACATTTAGTGGTTGACAAACAATCTTAACCTGGATTAGTTCTGAACAAAACAGCTTGTATTTCTCTTGTACTGATAATTGTATTTGTACTTGGGTCTATGTGTTTGTAAAGATGAAATTTTTAAAGAAAACAAATGTTTCTTTAGCATTTCGATCACGTTTAATAAACTATCATAAACGTTAATATGTCTTTAAACACTTTGTGTCAATTCAATTAGATTAATGTTTAGGACGAGTTTACGGTACAATCGACGATTCAAATATATTAACTTTGTAAAACTTGTGTTTTAAATAATTAGTAGAATGTAATTAAAAGGAAGGGGGCTTGTAATTATCTAATCAAAAACTCAAATCTAAATCAAGTTAACTTATTTCTTATGTAACTAGGCAGAGAATTTTGGGTAAATTTTGACAAAACATTTTGATTTTTGTTTTTTTTTGCGGAAGAGTTAAGTGAGAAAGATTGTATATTGTTTATTATGTTTTGTTTTTCTTATTAACGTTTTAACTTTATGTCCTCCATTGTGTGTCTTTATTTATGTTTTGCTCTCAGACATTCATTTACTGACTTTAAGTTTTACGATGTAATCAAATTTTATTCAACTTTAGACATCTTCTTATATCTTACTTTCAAATTTATGATAGTAGCAAATTATTTAGGTTATGAATAAAGTTATAATCGCCAATGAGATACAATTTTTAAATATATTTCTAGAAAAGTTGTACCCATAAAATGAAGTGTTTTTTTAACAAAGTGTTCGTAATACTTGTTTAAATATTCCTTCTTAAATAACTTTAATATTAAAAACTCTTAGTGAAGGAGTGTGAATATTTTTATGCCCTCTCTCTCTCTCTCTCTCTCTCTCTCTCTCTCTCTCTCTCTCTCTCTCTCTCTCTCTCTCTCTCTCTCTCTCTCTCTCTCTCTCTCTCTCTCTCTCTCTCTCTCTCTCTCTCTCTCTCTCTCTCTCTCTCTCTCTCTCTCTCTCTCTCTCTCTCTCTCTCTCTCTCTCTCTCTCTCTCTCTCTCTCTCTCTCTCTCTCTCTCTCTCTCTCTCTCTCTCTCTCTCTCTCTCCCTTTTAGCATTCTTCAAATATTTTCCTTTGGGATCGACAAGATGGAATATATCACTGTACATCAATTATACAACAAATACTTGCAGGGTTTTCTCAGTTTAAAAAGGATTTCTTCAGAAAATAACTGAACGGGCGAAATTCACTCATTTGGCATGTCGTTTGTGAGTGTACCTGTTACCCGCAATTTAACAAACAGTCAATGACATTACAAATGAAATAATAAATTTGAAATGCCTTCTTAAACTGCCCCGAAGGCCCGATCCAAACAAAAAATATAATATAACACTTCCTCACATGTCCCTTAGATTTTTTGTAAAATATGATACAAAAATTACCTAATTTTTGTAACTACTGTATATCATTGTTAGCAAAGTATACACGTGCAATAGTCTGATCGTTTACGCTCCATGTTTTTAGTCCACCATTCATCGGTGGTGTTGAGTAGAAGTGGTTTACTTAAGTCAGTCAACATTACAGGTTTATTACATCAATCTTTACTCAACAATGAAACTGTAATGGTAAATCACAATGAAACATGTTTCCAATGAAAAACTTAAATTCGATTGTTGCTTCCTGTGGTGGTTTGTTCACGTGTACAGTAACTGTACAGTAAACCATCTATTTAGAGAGATAAGGGTTAAAAGATCACATGGTTCCGGGACGGGGCAATAATTTTACCCATAGCTACACTATTCTGTTATCGGTGGAAAGCAAACTGTTTTTATGAACTCTAAAAAGTGATATAAACAAAATATCAATCTAAACACTTTGCACAAAATTAATAATTCGTTATTAAATTAAGTCAATATTATCCAACTTTATCTTATTGATATTTTAATGGATCTAATAAGTGTTATGGATTGCAAGCTATCTTCTTGTAGCAAATAATAATACGAATGATTTGACAATGAAGTGATACCTAAGGATGGAACATGTGTTACAATATAAAATACGAAATGGGAATTTAAATGTTATTTGAGAACACTTCAACTATTGTAAGAGATCATTGAAGAGCTGACATTAGTTTGAAGTATCATTTTAATGCCCAGAGCTCTAACATTACAAAATATTTAACCTAAACTAACCTACATTTTTTAACCTACACTTTAGCTGTCGTTAGTGTTCATTGGAGAGTTTTAGTAGGTGACATTGTTTTGATGTATCATATTAATGAACAGAGCTGTAACATTACAAAATATTTAATCTAACCTAACCTTATCTAACCTAGACTTTAGTTATTGTAAGATTTCATTGAAGAGCTTAGTAGGTTACATTATTTTGAAGTTTGATATTAATGAACAGAGCTGTAACGTTACAAGATAATTAACCTCACCTAACCTAACATAACTAATATCAGTATGTAATTTAGTTTGTCGTAAAACACTCGTCGGATATGGTAATATATGCATTAAAACTTTCTTGTAAACACAAGGAGGCAATTGCCTAGTGAGCCAAGTGACACAACAAGATGTAACAGTAAATTATAAAACAGTTACTGTACACGTGAACAAAACACCACAGGAAGCAACAATCGAATTTAAGTTTTTCATTGGAAACATGTTTCATTGTGATTTACCATTACAGTTTCATTGTTGAGTAAAGATTGATGTAATAAACCTGTAATGTTGACTGACTTAAGTAAACCACTTCTACCCAACACCACCGATGAATGGTGGACTAAAAACATGGAGCGTAAACGATCAGACTATTGCACGTGTATACTTTGCTAACAATGATATACTGTAGTTACAAAAATTAGGTAATTTTTGTATCATATTTTACAAAAAATTTAAGGGACATGTGAGGAAGTGTTATATTATATTTTTTGTTTGGATCGGGTCTTCGGGGCAGTTTAAGAAGGCATTTCAAATTTATTATTTCATTTGTAATGTCATTGACTGTTTGTTAAATTGCGGGTAACAGGTACACTCACAAACGACATGCCAAATGAGTGAATTTCGCCCGTTCAGTTATTTTCTGAAGAAATCCTTTTTAAACTGAGAAAACCCTGCAAGTAGCCTATTTGTTGTATAATTGATGTACAGTGAGATATTCCATCCTGTCGATCCCAAAGGAAAATATTTGAGGGATGCTACAATTCCAGCTGCAGAGAAGACCATATTTCAAAACCCAGACCTCTTCATATTTTTACGACGTTTGCTTCACTGGGAGAAACTGAAATGTTTACAATCCCAAAGTCGTCTTTTTCACAGGCAATGAATTGTTTTAGGGGTAAATCTTTTCCGTAAAATTATTTCGACATCTTTAGAGTTTTGTTAATGTGAATTATTTGAAGAAACCAATACCTTCTGGTTTTTGGTTTCGTATTAAGAAGTTTATAATGAAATAATAATAACTGTTATACAATGTTTTTGGTAACTGTAGTACATTTATTGTCTATTTTATAATGAAATTTTAACAAATCATATTTATTTATTTTAATATATTTAATTGTTTTGGATTATTTTTAACACGATGATATTTTTTACTTATATTTTAAAAAGGGAGAGGGAGAGAGGGAGGGAGACGAAAAGGGAGAAAGAGATAGTGCGTAAAAATAATCACATTCCTTCACAAATAGTTTGGTATATTAAAGTTATTTAAGAAGGACTATTTAAAGAAGTATTACGAACACTTTGTTAAAGAAACACTTAATTTTTTGGAACAACTTTTCCACAAATATATGTGAAAATTGTATCTCATTGGCGATTATAACTTTATTCATAACTCAAACAAGTTGCTACCTTCATAAATTTGTAAGTAAGATATAAGAAGATGTCTAAAGTTGAATCAAATTTTATTATATAGTAAATCTTAAAGTCCGTAATGAATGTCTGAGAGCAATACATAAATAAAGACATAAAATGGAGGATATAAAGTTAAAACTTTAATAACAAAACAAAACATAATAAATATTACACAACCTTTCTCACTTAACTCTTCAGCAAAAAAAAAAATCAAAGCAAAATATTTATTCAAAATTTACACAAAACGTCTCTGTCTAGTTACAGAGGAAATAAGTTAACTTGATTTATATTTGAGATTTTTATAAGATAATTACAAGTTCCCCCCCCCCCCTAACTACATTATTTATAAAACAAATTATACTAAGCGTTTTTATTTCACTCGTCGATATTACCGTAAACTCGTCCTAAATATTAATCTAATTTAATTCACACAAAGTGTTTAAAAGTAATTAATGGTTATGAAATTTACTTTAACTGTTCCCAAACTCTAATGTTTATTAAACGAGATCACAATTCTAACGAAATATTTTCTTTCTTTAAAATATGTCAATTTACAAACACATAGACTTCCATTGTTTTACAGAATCCATTAATCATCAGTACAAGAGAAACACAAGCTGTTTTGTTCAGAACTCATCCAGGTTAAGATTGTTTGACAACCAATAAATGTAAAGTTCTTTTATTATTTATCAATCACTACTATATGTAAAGTTGAATGATTTGTCATCAGTTTTATTACACTTCGTTTCCTTTATTTTCTTATACCTTAAATAAACTCAACTACAAACTATAAATAAAAATTTGAAATTAAAAATTCTTTAAAACTGTTTCCTAAATACAAAAATTGAACGTTAGTCAACTGTCAACATCGCATTTTAGGCTTTGATGATAAATCTAAAAATAAATTGTGAATATTTCTACTTCGGTGGACTGTACCATTGTTCGGATATTTTCAACTTTTTGGTTTTACCAATTCAGCGCTTACAGATTATTACAAATCTTGTAATAAGAGTGACACTTTTTGTCATTTTAAATTTTATTGAATTTCGCTCAGTTTTTATCATTCATTTTTCATAAATATTACCTTATATAAATAATTTACGAAGCAAGTATTATGAGATATGATTTACGTTCAAGTAAAGTTAGAATATAAAATAACCAACAGTAGTGTGGGGGGGGACGTTTTTGTAATCACTTTTCTGTCAGGGACTGTACACAAGTTACACAAATCACTTTATCCAACCAAAACCTTGAATGAATGATTCAACGATCGATCACTCCCAACTTTAAGTGACGTCAACCTGACGAGGATTTGATTTGATATAAACGTTGAGAGAGATTTGATTTAAGTTGGGTGCCGTAACCTAGAGAGAGAGAGAGAGAGAGAGAGAGAGAGAGAGAGAGAGAGAGAGAGAGAGAGAGAGAGAGAGAGAGAGAGAGAGAGAGAGAGAGAGAGAGAGAGAGAGAGAGAGAGAGAGAGAGAGAGAGAGAGAGAGAGAGAGAGAGAGAGAGAGAGAGAGAGAGAGAGATTTAAAACAATTAACAAATTTTAAAATAATTATAACTTAAAGTCAACAATCTAAATATTCTCAATTCACTTATCAGTGCTTTCTGTCTCCAAACAAATCAGATTTGTGTACTTTGTAAGATTACTTTCTCAACTCATGAAAGTATAATGGAGCTAAACAAATGAATTGAGAACAACATCAGCTGTTAATATGAAACATTTTGCAGGAGCTGATAACCATTGCAGTTTGGAGCTGATTTATTGTAATTCAAAGTGAAGTATCAATAATTTACTTGTCTTAGTTTTAAGCTTTAAAATGATTCAGTTTTGTATACTTTACAAGATTAGATTCTGAACTTATGAAAATATAATTAAATTAAAACAACGCCAGTCCATAAAACTAAATACATTCCTGTAAATTAATATCAGTATCATGTTTTATGGTTAACTCCTTGTCAGAAATTTTTTTAGATATATGTCGGGAAGGACGAGGTTAACTTTTGTTTTTATTGTAAATAAGTCATATCGTATGAAGGAATAGTTATCGAGATACAGACATTGCAAATGGAGCTTTAAAGTGGCAAAACTGGAAACTAGATAGACTTTAAAACTCCAATTTCTCACAAACCGTTTAAGATATCAAACCGAAATACTTAGGGTTTGTTCTTCTTATAATTCTGCATCCTTTGATACTCATGTCATTGGTTTTGGTTAGAATTATTATTTTTGTGAAAATTGAAAACTACACCAGATTTCACATTTTTATCTCAATAATTCATTCCGTGACGTGCTGCTATCTGCAAATGTTTTAACTAACTAAATAAATTACACTTTGATAGTTCACTCGTTTGCCGATAGGTGTCTTACCAAGAGAGAGAGAGAGAGAGAGAGAGAGAGAGAGAGAGAGAGAGAGAGAGAGAGAGAGAGAGAGAGAGAGAGAGAGAGAGAGAGAGAGAGAGAGAGAGAGAGAGAGAGAGAGAGAGAGAGAGAGAGAGAGAGAGATTAAATATATTTCATGATTTAAGATTGCAGTTAAATTAAAAGTCAATTATCAATTCAGTTGTCTTAGTTTTATGCTTTAAAACGAATCAGTTGTATGTTTACAATATTACATTCCGAACCTATGAAAATATAATTAAATTAAAACAACGCCGGTCCTTAAAACTAAATATATGCCAGGAAATGGATATCAGTATCATATTTTAACATTAACTCCTTGTCAGAAAACCTTTTAGAAATATGGCGGGAACAATGAAGATGTTCTAACTGCCTTCTTTTTTATTTCTGTGAAACAATAAAAGAAATATATATATATATATATATATATATAAAATTATCTTTTAAAATAAATTGTCTCACACTACCACCAACACACACAAATGCTAAACAGAAATAATAAAAAATGATAGTCCGATGTCAATAAGTGTATACTACTTAAAAGTGCACTTCTTTAACAAAAATGCGGAAGTACAAAATGCCATACTCATGAAAGAAGTGTTTTGTTAATGAGTATTGCATTTGCAGTACTGTTGTTGTTGTGGTTATATCCAAAAACAAACAAAAATATGATTTTTTTTTAACTCACAAATTATTTTCTCTATACTACATAGTACAGTATATTCGAGAAAGGGACCAAATATAACATTTAGGCTATAGTTACAATGTAAAATTGTAGTGGGTAAGAGATCTAAGTCGTCAAAACATGATATCCTTTATAACGTAGTTCTTTCCAAAACTATTTTAACGTGGAAGTCCATTGTATACAAGCGGTAGTTGATATGAGTTGTACCTGACGAGGGTGGTTAGTCTTTTATTTTACGAAAAATTAGGTTCTTCAAATTTAAAAAATCTAAATACAAAAACTTTATAAAAGTGTATATGTTTTAAAATAGGAGAAGCTAAAGAATAAAATGAAAAGTGAAATGTAATCATTAAATAATTAAGAATACCATCTTAAAGCTATACGTCAAATATGCGACAACGGGACACATGTTCTAATAATAATTAGTTACTTAGGTGTCACAGAAAAACGAACGGGCAGAACAGGGACAGATTATTGGGAAATCTTGTAATTTTCCATCTATGTGAGAAGGTTATTGCTAATTTAAATGACGAAATGAAACAAAACCGAATTAGAAGTGTTAAGATAATCCAATTCTATTTATATCACAGGTAGACAATTTTCATCATCATTAATATTGGCGCCACTTTACTGCTATTAAACAAGGGCAGTAATTTCAGAAGGGTGGGGAAACTGTCCGCATAACTTGATATTAGTTACGTAATGTCCATGTCATTACGCAGGCGTACTGTGACGAAATTCTTTAATTTTTTTATAAACTTCTCTCCTAGGATCAACCTTTGAACCGATTTTGATGAAACTTCAGAAAGGAACTTGTAAGGTTTTCCTTCTTCAATGAGTTAATGTATGTTTATATCTATGTGTTTTTCAAAAAAAAAGTAGTACGGTAAGTGAAATAGAAAAAACAAACTCTTAAACTACATTCAAAAGAAACTATATTTTAAAACATGTTATTTATATTATCGCAGTGATTCTTTATGAACTCTAGGCTACTCGTTGTATTTTGGATGACAGCAAGATGATTGCCTAAATTAGCACTGAGAAGTAGTGACGTCTACTGGTCATAGATCCAGTTCTACTTATTGGACGTTTTTATTAATAACTGTGTACAGATATTTTCACAGATAGAGGAGATACGCCTGTTTATGGCATTCATGTAATTTGTAACTTGTAACTTTTAATTTGTAACTTGTAACTCGTAACTTGTAAGTTGTAACTTGTAACTTGTAACTCGTAACATGTAACTTGTACCAATTATGTAAAATGTATAATTTTCAATAGACAATTTTTAAGTGCGTATATATTTAATATACTAAAATGTCCTGTACTTGAATTTATTTAAAATTCAAATAGCTAGAAATCTAAAATCAAACATGGATGCTACAGTATGCTATTCTGAACTTCACTCACTATAGATTGGTTATTCCACGTGGGCTGAAAAGAAGGCAAATTATGAATACACACAAAGCCCGATTTTCCTTCTAACACAGTCATGGATTTGCTGATTTCACCTTATTATGTTTAAAGTTTACCAAAGCTTATATTACCTATGTTGATTAAAACAAATAAATTTCGCCATAGTGTCAAACAGCTGACTGTTTATATTACCTATTGACATAAAATGGAAGCAAACTTTAATATAGGCCTAATAACAATAAACTAAAAATATGCATATTCTCTCTCTTACATCTTTGTTTTACAACTCAATCAATGAAAGTCATAAACTTTTCCCGTCACCATGACAACGGCATTAATAAAGTGAGAAAAGTATAATAACTTATAACTAAAGGCCTAACTGTAATTGCATCGCATACAATATTTCCTTTTCTTGTCAATATATTTTATTTCGTTGAAATCACGTGCAAAGTTTATGAGCGACGCTGTATTTACTGCTTATTGATTATTAAATCTATATAACAAAGTGTTTCTGCAATATTTCAATATTTGGTTTTTACCAATGAAGGAATTGATTTGAAAGACCCTCTACCTCGCTATAACTTAAATTCTTGTAAATGTTCCACACAAACAAAAGGACACTTAAAATATCCTTAAAAGGGTACGGAAGTCTTGTATCATTCAACATGTACATACAAACACACCCACAACAGACAGACTACTGTGATTTCACTGTAATGCAAAGAAATAATATTAAATCAATAAAATAATAAAGATAAATCAAAACTTTTGATACTTTTGATCTATCTACGCTTACTTTCAAACACTTTCTTTTCCTTAAGTTTCAAGATGTAATATGAACTTTTGCCAAGATATACTTTACAACAGTCTAAAGAAAAGTATATTCTACACAACTTTTCAACAGTGCTGGGGCCACTTGCATAACCTCTTTGCGTTATTTAATACCATCTACACACCCTTCATTAACTTAATTTATTACCATTCAATAACTCTCATTCTAATGCTTTGACATTTGTCTCACGTTCACAATTTATTTAAGGAAACATTTATTCTCATACTTTGCAAACTAAGTATTTTGTCATCATATGAGAGTACGTTTATTAAACTGGGTTTTCAAAAGTAAATTGCACCAAATTATGGACTCAATTTTAAATGTTTAAATAATTTTTTTAAATATAGAGAGTTTAGAGAATTTTGTTGTTCGAATCATATATTGATGACATAATCATAACATGTTACATAGATGTTCAGTTAAGCGATATAACCTAAAAATATAACAGCTGAACTGAAAACTCGCATAGCATTTAATATGGCCAATGCATAGTTGTTCTGATCGCTATAGCAAATTTCCAAGGCTTTAATGTGTGTATGTTTTTGTCAAATTGTTGAAGTAGAGTTATTTAGAACATTTTATTGATATATAAAATATTCTCTTCAATTTATGGACAAACTTTCATTTCACACCATGACAAAGAGCACTTCAATTTGAATATAATGTAGGCTGGGGTGTCGGGTTCGGGGAAGCCCAGACGGCGAGATCGGATTAGGTTTGGTGTAGAGGATCGCCCTTGTGGCGAATGGTGGTTTGATGTTAAATAGAAATAAATGTGATATAGAGCTCGAGGGACGGTACCGGCGAGGTTGGTGGTGAGTAAAAGGCTTGGGTAGGAGAGTTTGCCGCCGTTGTTACCACGATTTGCCTTCCCTGTCGGTGCGACATGCTGAGTGGGCTGCTTTGTGTTACCCCAACTTTCCTTCCCTATCGAGAGGTGACTTACAGAGTAGGTCACCGGGTGTAAACCCAATTTTCCTTCCCTGCTGGGAGGCAACTTGGAGCGGTGAGGGTTGAAGAATAAATGAGACGGCAGGTCCTTTCAAAACTATTTCTCTCTTTCTTCTACACCAGCCAGCGTTGGTGTGTGATTGTGTCTCGTAGATGAACTCTCGGCTCGGAGTGGTGAGAAGAAAAGTCCGAGAAGGACTGAGTCATCGAGACAGGGAGATCTGTCTCTGAAATACTCTAATAGAGAGAATCGGAGGAGTTTTGAATTAGGTGTCTACTCGGAAAAGTTCTAAGAGATTCTGAATGGTTTTGTTTTTTGTGTTTTTCTTTAATTTAGTCGGATAAGTGAAAAATCTTCAAAATACAAAGGAAGGCATCCCACCTACCCAATAGTGTAAGACTTTTACTCATTAAAAACCACCTTCCTCTCTGTTAAAGTGCTATCGCGTAGGACAAGGACACAGTTTTTTTATGTGCCGAGCTGAGAAACTCTTTCCATTGATATGTCGAGACTGTAAAAATAGAAAAAAGCAAAACGTTATGTATCCGCGCAAATTATGAGGTAAAACGTCACTGGGAGTAAGGTAAAACATCGCGATAAATCATGCAGGAGCCCAGGTTTGGTGGATGTGTCATACAAGGTGAAGGATAAGTAATTTACCTTAGAAGTAATGTGTTAGTAAATGTATTGGAGGAGCTACAATTTACATATTTTACTTCTGCCTACTTGATACTGATATCTTGTTGTGCACAGTTAACTCTGAAACAGATCTAAAAAGGAAAGAGGTCAGACTTGGGTATATTGTAAGCTATGGGTCCAAATGGGAGATCAAGGTTGGTTCTGTGTTTAAGGACAGCTTTCATCTGTGTTTATCAGATGTTGTGTCGTATCTGCCTAATGAAGATTAGTGCTGATGTTGGGTGTGCGTGGGCCCCTTGTATAGATTAACTACTAATCGTTTGATGTGTTATTATATAAGTCTTTATGTAAGGTCGTAATCCTGGTTTAACTTGGTGCTTTAGTGACTATTCTCAAAAACTTGTTTTGTAATATCTGTAGTCTGCGAACGTGTGCCCCATACGAGTTGTAGGTGATAATGCTTCTAAGTACAGAAAAATAGAGTGTGGTGGCAGTTCTCAATGCAATGAATGCAGTTATGTCAGTGACATGTTTGCTATTTTAAGTGTGTGGGATATGTGGAACGGCCAAGTAAGTTTTCTATCAAGGATGACCAAGAGGTACTTGACCTGACCCTTGCAGTGAATTTCTTCTTTAAATAAGAGCAAGGGCGTATTAATGGTGTGTTTGTCCTATAGATATATCAAAAGCACCTGCTGCCTCTTGGGCACATTCACCTTTACTCTGTATCTGATTCGCCTTTTAAAATGGCTATATATTGTTAAGTGTATTTTGTAACCAACTGTAGATCACACGTTGTTCTTATGACTGTGCAGATATCGCGGTGTCGTCAGCATATATAGCCATATTAGTGTTATCAAGTGTTGGAATGTAGTTGATGTACTTATTGTACAATGCAGGCCCGATGAGCAAACCTTGAGGAACGCCTGCTCGTATTAAGGTGTGGATGTTGTTTGGTTTACATCAATCCTGACCTTGCGGCCGGCTAGGAAGGGCTTAATGAGGAATGTCAGTCCGTCTGGGAAATTGTATTGTCTACGTTTGTCTATGAGACTACTGTGCCTCACAAAGATCTTTTGTCTCGGAGGACTTACCCGGTGGAGTGATTTTCATTGAAACCCCTGGCAGCCCATTCAAGTTGTAGTGTTGTACAGTATTTGGTTCTGAAACCGACTAGCTCCGGTTTCAGGATGTTGTGTGCGTGTGCACACAAAGGATCTTAAAGACCTTACTCAAACTGTACGTCTTGCTCAAATATGTCTGTAGGATTCCGACCTATGCTTGTAAAACACTAATATTTTAGCTTCTTTAGCAGCAGGGAAATGTTGAGTGACGAGAATTGCTTTTATGGATGTTTTTAAAGAACTTAAAACACCTTCTCCGATCATTTTTTTTAAGCGTTGTATTTCTAATATTGTCTGGACAAGAAGCTTTCCTGGTCTTTGTGCGTGAAATCACTTTAATATCTGTGAGGGTTTTTTATTTATGAATTGTTGGTGAGGAGAATTGTAGAGTCTTGTTTTCAACTGAAAACTGAGACAGAGGGATAGGTGTTTGATTGTAACGCGTATTCCAGGGTGTCTGGAAATAGATTGATTTTGCAGGGATTTTGCCGTAATTAAATGTTTTGACCTGGGGGGGGGTGGTCATAAACGAAAGATGTGAATTTTCATTGTGACTTGGGAAGTGAAGTGAGCTACGAGCCAAAGAGCGTAAGCGGGTTTCTCGGAAAGTTTTGGAGCTTGGTCCGCAGCAGATAGTGTCGGGAACTGTTGTGTAAGTTTATGTGTGGGTGAGTAGTGTTGAAAGCACCATTAAGTGTGTTTGGTCGTAAGGCGTTATGAGAGAGGGACTTATTTTTGCCCAGGACAGAGTGGTGTCTGTTTAAATGTAATCTAAAAAAGGAGGAGAGGAATTTATTTAAACTTTCAGATGGTGAACTCACACGTTCTTAGCAAATTTTGTAAATAGTTACCGGTACTAAGTTGCTCTTAATTTTATTTAAATTTTCGCATAAATAAATTATATTTATTATAGAATAATATTGCAAAGAGATACTCTATTTTAAAAATCTAAATAAATAAATCCGAATTCATACAACTATATAATACTGTAAATTACGTATATATAGGAAGTCGAAATTGATTAAAATATTTCGTAAAATTGTCCTGGTGTAGAAAATCATTTGCTTTTACTAAAATTTGATCAAACTCTTTATTAAATTTAGTGATATTACTCCATATAATTTTGCCATATAATTGACCCGGGATTTATTGGACCAATACGATTAGTTTTAAAGAAATTTATCAAAACTGTTGGATTTCTTTATTTCTCTTACATTTACATTTAGCCCGTTTATAATTGAATGGTAAAAAAATCGACTCCTGAGTTATTTCCTAATATGTGCGTCTTGTAAAACCTTGACTTTTAAAAAGTAGTTCTCGTAACAATGATTGTATCTTTTGTCTGTTTTCAGTCTATGGATTCAACTGTAGCCTTAAAAGATAGGTTCAATATTTACTACTTTCTAGTATATAGTGTATGTTTTACAAATTTTATATGGTTTTACTGTTTTTACATAACCTACCATAAGGTTAAATAATTTAGAAATTTTTCATTTTATTGAAGTATATTCCTAAAGATATTGATTAAATTTTGAAAATAAAATTAGGGGTTAATTACTGATAAGACGTAATGGTTGCCGTCTCTCGTCAGATCAGAAACTAAGTCTAAAAGTGAATAAAATAGTAAACTAATAAAAAGTGAAATAATGAAAAGTTAGATACTTAGATTAACTATTAACTTATTAGGAAAATTAACTAATTTAGATTTAAATTTAAATTTTAGTGAAGTATGAGGATTAATAAAACCAATGATTTTTAACGGTTTTTTATACAGTTTGCAACTTAGACCTAGAAGAAAACAATTTATTTTTGGAAACCAGCTGTTGTTTTATTTGTCTTATTAGGTTATTTTCAATTTACTAGGCTTTTTCAATTTCCTTTATGTAATGTATGGCACACTGGTTTGTGTCAAAAATATGCACATTACATAAATTATTTTAGAAATATCTTAAAACTAATTTGAAATACTCCTCATTTTTTGGGGCTACATGATTCGTTTTAAATATTTCGTTAATAATACATTCTTCCTTAGTGTTAAAATTATTTATTTTTAAATTATAACAATAACTGTGCATTATTATTATTGCTTTGTCTTCATTTATTTTTATTAAAACCTTTTTATTATTTTGGTTGATCTTTCTTTATTGTACTATAAACTACTTCACTTTTTAACGAACTAAGATAGAATTTAAAATCGTTCCTAAAATAACTTCAAAACTGTTACACAACATTTTGTTACGATATTCCAAACTTTTTATAGGTTGCGAGGAGGGGGGCCGAACACTTTTTTGTTTTGTATTTGTGTTATTTTCAAACATTTTATTTATACAGAACACATACTTATCCTCTAAAACTGAAAAGCATGGAATACAGAAAAGCATTCATCGGGAATTTTATTTATTTTTTAGGTATTGAAAAATAACAATAAAAACATGAAAAATTACATATTACGTTTCTTTTAATATATATTTTTTTATTTCCTGCAAAACATCTTGAAGTATTACAAATATTACATCATTTCATTTCTGAATAGTATTGTGTCAATATTTCACTCTAGACGTGATATCTGAAACAGAATATGTATGAAATTTATCATTCAGAAATTAGGCCTATATTAATAATGAAATTTATTAAAATTATAAATATAATTAAGTGTAAAATAAATAAGCATTGAAATTCTCAAAAGTATTTTCCTATTCACACAAGTCTTGTGTGCTTGTGTATAGGAAAGTTTTGTGGAACTTTTAAAAATGTGGACTGTTTATTTAAACTCCCATTTATCAAATTGTTATTGTAGACAAATTATTTGATAACACAAACTATAATTTTTTTTAAAACTATAACACATGGTAAAATTATTCCAACAAAGTAGTTATAATATTTTCAATATTCAGTATGTCATACGCATACATTTTAATAGAACATATTTTTAATATTGGAAATAAGTTGCAAATATTCAAAAGCGTTTCCCACATGAGGGGTTTTAACAAACATTTCACAAAAAACATGTATAAAAATGTGTTTATTTAGGTAATCTAAATATAAATAGTTAAATTTATGTATCACAGTAAGTATAATGGTTCTTACAACAAGAGGTAGTGTAATTTATTTCAGTGCTTACTAGCAGTATTTGATTTGTAGTTCTTCAAAATCCCTGCAACAATTCACAGTCAATTATTACAAAAATAAATTACAAATGAAAGGATAAAAAAAGTACAAACCTTTCCTCTACTTCTTACGACAATAAGCACAACAATAGGGTGGAATTCAAACATTTAAATATTATAAATAACGTGAAAAATTTACGTCGCTCAATAGTCGACTAATTAGTATTCGGTAACACAACAGCTGTTTCATCAAGTGTTTAGATAGAGTATAATCTCCTTTGTCTTGGTTAAGAAAACATATAGCTAGAGTAGCTTCACTGTTTGAATACCGTTCCTATTTTAGCATCATCGTATGTAGTAGGAGGAAGGGAGAATGCAAAATGTGTTGCTTAATTTATTTTTATACTTTTTAAACAAACCTCGTCAGCAAACGTAGTTCATAACTTTGTCACATATAAAGTTTTCAATTTCCTGTTTATATTATATTGTTGCTTCCGTTGAATATAAAACTTTAAAAAATTACTGAGATAAATATTTGAAAAACAACTTTGCAACTGGTATATCGTTATCAGGGTAAAATTGAAACTACTTTTGAGCCTGCGGTTAAGAAGTCAGCTGTATGCACAAACGTCAATCCTTAAAACTCAATAACCGATAATATTCACCAAAATATACGGTAATCATATTTCGCCCACTATTTAACTTCATTGACTAAACATGTTATAAATATTAAGTTGTTACGATTTATTTCTGTATTTCTTATTTATGTTTCTGAAACATTGTAATTCTGAAACTCATAACCCAAACAAATAGAAATACGACGTTTAGTTTAGAGGTTAGCAAGTGTTTACTTTATCATGTACATTTATTTCCATCAAATGTGTTTACTTTCAACATATGTGTTGGAAATATATTTTTGGCCTTAAATTTTAATACTGTAATTACCCTTATGTAACTAATTGTAAGTCGTTGCAAAAACATTCTCAAGGGATAAAGTTTCCACAAATTCATTACACATAAATATGTAAAAACAATTGAGTTTCACCATCGGTTCATAAATCCCATTCTACACAACAAATTATAATATACTCAGATATAAATTAAGACGCCTATAAAGGGGTAAATACAGTAAAACAATGTATGTACTCTTAAGAATAGATTCGGCGAGTCAATGTTGTAATAGCTCCTTTTGCAGGAGACAACAATGGCTAGAACTTATATATTAAAACTATGTTATAAGTAATCGTTACAGTACCACCACCATTATAGATCCAAATACTAAGTGCTACACCAGTTGCACAGTCCAAAGCCCAGTTTAAATGACACAGTGTTGGTAATTTCATGACAAATAATTTAAAAGGAAAATAAAATTGTATGGTTACCATGGATTTTAATTGATATTTTCATTTTCCAATTGTTCCTTTAATATTTTCATTATTATGATGAAACGGTCTAGTAACTATATATATATTCTTTACGGAACCCCTTGCTTAGTTTCCTTGCAGATATTGAGTTACTTTCGGCTATTGAAAAGTCTATTTAAATTACAACTAATTGTGTATGTGTGTCCTCGATAAATTATTAATTCTCTATCACCTTCTTATCAAAATTAATAATTCAAAAATAGTAACTAATTTATTTATGCCAGTATTTAAAGTTCCTAATATGTTGAGACCAAGACCAACTTGATATCATGATTTGTAGAGGACTAAGGTTCTGAGAACTTGTTACGGTGGGTTGTTCAAATTTTAAAAATGTATAATTTTTTGTGAGTGTGTATAAACTTTTTTTTTTTGCAGGATGTCGAATTTAGGTGTCATATTTTTACAAACATGGGTACAATCATTGAAGTGGTTTCGATAATTCCATAAATCAGCTAACTGTAGTACTAGAATTGTTTTTCAAAGCGATCTTTATATTTTCCCGCTTAACTATTGTCCTTCTTTATAGATATTCCGTTTAAACGGCGGTAAATATTGTCCTTCTTTATAGATATTCCGTTTAAATGGCAGTAAGTGTTGCTTTTCTTTATAGATATTCCGTTTGAATGGCAGTAAGTGTTGTATTGCTTTATATATTTTACGTTTAAACGGCAATAAGTATTGTCCTTCTTTATAGATATTCCGTTTAAACGGCGATAAATATTGTCCTTCTTTATAGATATTCCGTTTAAAAGGCAATAAGTATTGTCATTCTTTATAGATATTCCGTTTAAACGGCAGTAAGTGTTGTATTGCTTTATATTTTTTCCGTTTAAACGGCAATAAGTATTGTCCTTCTTTATAGATTTTCCCTTTAATCTTACGTGATCATCATTTCTACACTCCTAAAACTCACCATAAATCAATAGTTCCAATCTATAACTCAGGAAGTGACTATTCTTATATCCACTAATTAAACTCACCATAAATCCAGACTCTACTACTGTGTCAATCCCTTCACCGGTCGAATGTTAAATTTTCTTCGTTTGTTTAAAAATTAATTAAATATATTATTTGTATACAAAACCTAACTTATAAGATATCATTTTTCTCAGAAAGATGCATAGAATCCATTTTTGGATGCATTTTTGGAAAGATGCATAAAATTTTTGAAACGGTTTTGGAGTAAGTATGTTACATGTCAAAAAATTATGTTATCATTTTTCAGAAAAATCTGTATCACCCAAAATCAATAGCTTACTACCTATTTCTAAGATATACACAATTTTTGTATATTATTTGTGAATATATTTAGGGAAAAAAATATAAATTTGTTACATTTTAAAAAATTTTAAAATAGTTTACGAAAAAAGGTAAAATGATCATTTTTTTTTCAAAAAACCACTAAAAATAGTAATATATATCTTATACAAAAGTTCTATATCTCAATATGTTCAGAAAGGTGCATAGAATGTAGGTGTGTAGTGAAAAAAAAAAGTTAGATGTATCACATTTGGAGTTTTTTGGTCAATACCAAAAAATCGAAGAGTAACGTAGCAGAAATTTTACAGAAATAGTAATGAATAACATAGGTCTAGTAATAGATTTTTTGGAATTTATTCAGTCATTAGTTTATATTTGTCATATATTTGTGAATATATTTAGGGGAAAAATAATAATATGTTACATTTTCTAAATAAAAATATCGATTTTCCCTAAAAAGGTAACTTTCACAAGTGAGGTTAGGTTTGTAACCTCCACAATTTAGCCTCACTAGTACCAATCTAAAGACAGGCCAAAGACAAAACCATTAGATTTAACTAAGAAAATATATACTTTACAAAGAATAACACACATATTCACTTTTATAATCATATAAAACACTATATATAAGACAATTTGCATATAGCCTAAACTTACCATTTTGACCTAGGTTATCCCAAATAAGAACGTTCAAAAACTAAACTATCACTAAAAAACATAAGCTTTAGATATAAAAACACATATATTGTAACTTTTATACACAATTTATATACAATTTGTATACACAAACCTTCAAAATAACAAATATCTAACCCCAAAACAATATGTGCCACCCCCTTTATGACAGTATTTACGTCACACATTTGCTTCGTTTGGACATCAATACAAATGATTCTTACTAAGTATTTGTCAGCATCAAGTGGTACCAACTTATAGAATGGAATTTCCCCTACAACTTAGTGTAAAGAAAAATAATTTTAAAACCATAGAGAAATCCCAACCTAATGCCAACTGAATTTCGTCTCGTCAAGTTTGTTCTACGTTCAAGTAGAAATATCTCTGGATCTATGAGACGCAGAAAAATTTGTAATCTACGGTTAGAAAGAGAAACATGTGATCTATAGAACAGTGTTTTAGTTGACTTAAATGACAGAAAAATAGAGTTGTAATGATATCGGGAAAATGGCTTCGTGTCTAACGAAAAGACGCAGAGTTGATTTTTACGATTTTACGCTACATAAATAAGTGAACTTCACCAATTTTTGGAATATTATTTATAAAGTTTTGTGGTATTTTTTTTGCATGATTATGCATCTACGGAACATTAGCTTTCCAACGGTATTTTATTTATTGCGATTGGACAATTTTAAGTGGGCGTAACGTTGAATGGCAAAATACGTGTTTTATAGACATGTGTGACTAGTTATGGAGCGAGCGCTGCGCGCTGTGTCGATTCTGGGTCGGGAATCCGTTTAAGACGGCAATAAGTATTGTCCTTCTTTTAGATTTTCCATTTAAATGGCATTAGGTAACGTCCTACTTTATTCACAATGTTATTAACGTTGTATACTTTAATGGTTTAAACAAAGATGTTACAAAACAAAAATCTGAAAATGGTTTTAAAACTATTTTTAACAATTTCATACTACAGTCAGTTATAATTTGTTTACTTAATTCACGTCAAAGATTGACCTTCACAGGGACTCTGACTAGCTTATTACATGTCAAACAAAGGTTTGTAGTATATGTTTCATATTTTGGTCGTTAACTAAATTATTTTAATTAAAACTTGTCATTTTGGTGGTAAAAGAAGGATTGTATGAAACATGAAAGTTTGTGTCATGAAACATTTTATGTATTTCTTAATTCTTGATAAATTTAGGGAAATTGGATTTTAAAGGAGATTTGATAGTTAATGATGGAAATTGTCGTCAAATTCATAGTGCAAACATAGGCTGCATGCTTGGAATTATTATTAATATTATTTATAATTTCTTTTTTTAATTTTTAATATTACAAGTTTTAACCGTAGGTATTGAAATGATTTGTATTTAATTTGAATGACAACAATAATTACTCATATATACTACAATAATATATCCCAAATAACTAAAATTAAGCAAATATTAAGTAGTAAAGTTTCTAGTAGTGACTATTAATTTTAGTCTGATTTCACTAAAATCTTGTATGTAGATTTTATCACAATCATAATCATGTGTAAGCGCTTTGTTCGTTTCTTTGACTGATATAATTTTTTGACATTTTACAATTCTGATACCACCTGATATAAGAAAAGTACCTTTTGTATTTATAGCTTTAATATTTCGAGATATAATTTTAAAATTTTGATATCTCCGATATAATAACATCCGAAACCTGAAAACTAAGGAATGGGAGATTTTGGACAGTGGAGAAATATAAACTTGTACATTTATTCAACAGACACAAATTTACCAATTTAGTGAAAATACAATTATCCACAAAAATCCCTTATTTTTGCAATAGTTTTTCACAATTTCCTCCCTTTTAATTTGGGGAGTGGCGGCCTGGTAATAACCCGCCTAATTCTATTTTTTTAAAGATATGAAATATTACCCTTTTTCCTTCTTTGATGATATTTATATCTTATCTGACGGCTCTTTCGAGGTCAATCTTCTCAAAGTGGAAACAGTGTTGACCAGATTACGACAATCCGAACTGACTGTTAACCCTGAGAAGTAGACGGTAGTTTCGGACTCTATCCGGTTTCTTGGCCATGTTTTCCGTAATCAGTCCGTATCCTTGCACCCAGACGGCGTTCAACCCATCTTTGATTAGCCAACACTAAAATTTGTAACATACCGCCAGATTCCTCGATCTACCCCTTTTATTCCAAATTCATTAATAATTTTGGATCCATTGCCCACTCTTTAACTAAAATAAAGGGTAAGGGACCCCAATTCGAGTAGGGGCCGGAGCAACACCAGACCTTCCAAGTCCTCAAGAACAGATTGACCAGCAGCTAAATTTTTAAGAATTCCAGATTTCACCCTGGTTCAGGTTCACCCCTGGGCATTTCTTTTTCACAGGATTATAATGGCAATTTAATGCCATTCGCTTTCGCCCCCAGAACTTTAAATAATCGCGAACAGAATTATTCCACAATGTAATTAGAATGTTTGTCAGTCGTTTTTGCCCTCCAAAAATTCCAGCAATATTTAGAGCCATGCGAATTTCAGTTATATACCGAGAATTCAGCCTTGTCTTGGTTAAACCTTCCAAACCAGATAGAACAACTTGCGAGATGGATAAAGTTGGTAACTCTTTTTAATTCTCCGTCCAACATATAAAAATGACTGTAACATTTTTGCGGATTCTTAGACCCGTTTATTCGAACCCTCCGGACCTTCAGCTATCCCACTACAATAAATTCCTAATCAAACTGCTATTAGGCTATAACTTTTTTATCTACCATGCCGGACATTTTTAAGGATATATATGTTCATCAAAAGGAAGACCCACGTATTAAAATAGCGATCCCTCCCACCTTAATATATAATTAAAGATCACATTCTCCTTTATTTGGCCCCAGGCCAGCGTATTGGGAAAGAAACACTACCCAATATCCTTTATTTATTTTTTTTTTTTATTTTCACTATTTACCAAACTTTTTGGGTGCAATGTCTAGTCGCCAGGTTCACTTTTGGGTTCGTCTTTTATACCTTCACACAAAGTTCGAAAAATAAAAAGAAGAAGAATTAAAAATTTAAAATCATTTAAAAACTGTATCCTACAATCCTAAGGTAACTCATCGTTTACAGCATGTTGCTTTTCTTTGGTTTACGCGCCAATATCACCTCTCAGAAACACCTGCAAATTTACTAGTTCTCACTTTCGCTTTCGTCTATTTTTGATATTACCTTTAAATTTTAAAATTGTCCTTTTTTCCTCATCACTCGTCATTGCCCCGACTTGTTGTTTGCTTATCAAGATATTTTCATTTAACCATATTCTCCATATTTTAAAGCACCTTAGTTCTAATTGTACCATTTCTCCATTTTCTCCCCTCTACCATACTTTTCTTTTTTATATTTTTTACACAATCTTATTTAAAATTTCTAAGTATCAATTGTTTTCCCCTCCATTAGGTTTAAAAATTATATCAAGTGGTATGGATGACTAACAGGATGCAACGATATATTTTTCTCTTCTTTTTACTATCGTTTTTTCCAACAGTTTATCTTTTCCTTCCGCACTTCAAAATCCTTTATACAAACAAACAAAAAACACAAAAACAAATACAGTAAGTAAAACTCAGGTGTGACAATTGTGATACGTAAAAAAAAGACAGTCCCCACAACTTCGTTATTTTTGTGAGCTGCTTCAAAAACAAAATCAAAAACCCCCTTCTCACCTTCATTTTCCCCATAACTTTCCTTCTGTTTCTGCTTCGTTTCATTTTCTTAAACCTAAAAACATCTATTTTGTTTTATAAATTCCATTTCGTTAATTTTTTATATTTTTCTCTCTCTATCTGTGGGTTAAAATTATTTTCCTAATCACCTTTTCCTTTACAACCTTCCACACCTATACCCTATTAATTTTAACCCCATTTCAGCTAGAAACTTTAACTATTTCCCAGAAGTGCTGCGGTTGAGTCCAGAACGAACTGGCACCAGTTTTAAATTCATGAAACATTCTATCCCACACTCCTCGTTCCAAGATATTGTTTCTTGGATTCTTGTATTCGGCCCAGGTGGCATACCAGTACGCAAATCGTCAGTGTAGTTTAGATAAAGTTTCCTCCACATCCAAACCTATGCCTTCCTTGCAGGTCATGGTCCTCTCTTCTTGCTCCCAGGGGGTGGAATTAGAAAGTCGTATGACGCCCCTTTTTCCTTTTTCACCACCAGTGTGTTGTCTGTCGTGAAATATATTCTCCACTTTTCCCAGTTTGCCGCCAGAGACTGCAATTCGGGCACCATTGTCTTGCGGGTTGCTGAATATATAAAGGCAGGCGTTTATTACCATCCTTCCTCATGTTGTGAGTTTCACCCATAATCTCCATAAGAAACGCATGCGCTCAAAATATGAAGACAAAATTAGAACAGTGTTGCGCATCGTCTGCAGGAGAGACTAGACGTTGCCACGAATATGAATTTGAGTAATCGTTCAGGTATACTAGCAGTAATGTTACCTCCCAAAATAATGGCACACTAGCCGTTTGTGGGATGGGTCGGTTGACTCAGGGTTTTACGCGATGTATCTAAAAATTTCGATAGAATTAATTAAAGTAAAATGTGGTTGGTAGGCTGTTTAGGCCTAATCAATATCACTTGCCACTATATTTTACTTGAGTCATTTACCCCAGTTAAATTTTTATAAAAAGCTAATTTTAATATTATATAAATTAAGTTAGTTTTGGTTGCCCATCGATGTTGGCTGACTGAGCTTCTAGAAATGCATAATCCCAAATTCAGACCGATAATACCCCCTCCCTCTTCCGAACCAAACTCTTAACGATCCCCGGCAATCATAAATGACCAACAATCAAATAACCTCAAATCAGTTTATAGTAATCGCAAGCTCTTTGCTTGTGAGCCTTATTGATAAGGCAAAGCTTTAAATTAAACACTGTAATTTTAACCTCTCAAAATTACTTGAAAGATTTGTTTTAAAGCTGTATTTTCTTGTTATAAGAAAAACACATAGCCAAATTAAAAAGATAATTTATATAAGATTTTTCATGGATTAAGGTGACAAATTGTTTGTTTTATATTATACAGCTAAAAGCTAGTACAGCTTTCATACTACATTACAAGTTTCATGCTACTAGTATCATACAACACCTATTATTGTACTACTAAGTATCGTATTGCAAATACACTACATCCAGTTCACCATCTTCGAAAACTAATAAAACATTTTCAATGAAAGGACAGACCAATCTTCACCAACTCAAAATATTAATAGAGCCAACGTATAGAAATGTAATTATATCTGTAAAGATTATTTCTTGTAATAATTTTTTTAAATTTTTTTTTTTTCATGGGATAGCTAGCAATTTTATTGCCCCTTATTTAGAAATCCCTCATATGGCATTATTTTGATTTAATTGTTTTATAAGAAATATCTTCCGTTGGCCAACAAATTTCCAAATTTCTTATTTAAATGCATGCAATTTATAACAAAACAAAAATAAAAATTATTAAATTAAAAAATATAATAAAATTTAAAAAACTGAAACCGGTTAAAACTATACTTTTGATATTTTGTTATCCTTGTGTACATGTTAATATAAAAGTGGCAATGTTTCAGAAATAAATGTTTGTGCCTTTAAATTAAGTTTCACTTGAATATTGCATTTTCATTAGAACTACATTTCTTTTTATTGTTTAGTAAAATTTCACAAAACGCCGGTCGTGGTTAATCCATCGATAAGAAACTCAGATAATACAACTTGAAACCAGGCCGACTTTACGATCTGTGGGATGACCTGGTAAAGATGTCCAGTTTATACGTCTTTCACTATCAAAAGCTACCATGTTCATGTTCGATATAGTAACTGGATCATATTTATTTCCGTTGTGTACATAACCTGTTATTTCAAATTTATAATGAAATTTCAAAATGGTTTGTCTAAATGGTAGTTGTGTTCCTTCCTACTCCCTACTTGCAGTTTAATCTTTTTAAAATAATTTCCTATTATTGTTAACTATTGAGATATTTTTGTACTCTACCCACCAGGAGGTTGTTCTCACTATTATATAGATCAAATTTATTATATTACAAACATAAAAATAACAACGTTTTACCTTTTAAATTGCTATAAAATCTCACAAAAGATGTATTAATAACATCCACAATTCTTTCAGAGTATTTTTTTTTTTCACCTCACTGATAAATTTATGTGTGTTATGTAAATCACGAATTGAATATTAAATGTTGAGCTTGACTTATGAGAAAAATTATACAGGATAACAAACAAACAGAACACAATACTCATAAAAAATACGCCTAAGTATCAGACGCGTTTCAACGACAAGGTCGTCCTCTTCAGTGATACATGAGCTACACCTATCAAACTATAACACGAATTGAATGAAAACGCAATATTCTACTAAAAAACACTCATTTGTGCAATGTAAATACAAGACGACATTTCAATGATTAAGTCGTCATCCTCAGTTGCCACGTACACATACATCCTACTGACACTGGACTGTCACTTTATGTTATACAAGAAATATATAAGAAAATAAACTGCCTTACAGTTGTAGTCAATCTTGATTTTTTTAACTAGTCATTATCCGTTCATATACTATTAAAAACAGTGTTCTGATATGATTTCCTAACCTTTGTATTACAATAAAGAAATCATGGATTCCTTGAACCACAAAAATAAACTTGTTTTTGAGGTTCCGTGAATCCTTGTTTTTCTTATCGCCAAAATGCTCCTTGGACATTGTATCTTTACATTATAATTAAACTAATTCCAGTCCTTCACTTGTGTTTATATTTATCTTCTTGTGTACGACTTCTCTTCATTATTATAAGTGAAAGCTAGCTACGACCGGTTAAATATAAGTTTCGTATTTAATTAGGAAACACGTTTCTACACTAAAACCGTGAGTTTAGGGAAAATGTAAGAGTCTCACTATCGGTCTTGTATCTAATGTCATTTCCGTTCAATACTGATTCTTTACACTGATTGTTAGAAGTAATACCACTTCAGTCTATTGCTGATTCTCTGTGCTGTTGTCTATCTCAGAATGTCTTTCCTAATATTACTCGTTACAAAAAATAATTATCTGAATTCCATGTTATTAGTGAATGCACACAATAAATTCTAATGTATGTAATGCAGATCCATAATGTATAAAATGGCGATGCATATTAGTGGTCAGTAAACACAAAACTATTTTGGATTTAGAGAGCAATGTGTAATAGACCATAACATTATTTTAGTATTCATTACGTTAGGAATAATATATTTAAGGGAACTTAGATAAATTAGAGAAGGGAAGCATAATTATATACACAACTTTACCATTTTATTTTACTGTTTTGTGTATTTAAAAATGATATCAATAATCTAGAGTTCAAAACTACATTGATTTTAACAGTAAAATTTTAAAATTAAATCTGGTTTAGGTACCAATTAAACTTAAACAAAATTTCACACAAACATTTAATAATTCAAACCCTTTTCAACGTCAAACTGGACAACTTCTATAATGCACGAGTTACACTAATCAATATTATATAACTATAGTTTATATACAAAATCCACATAGTTTGATTATTGTAGGTCAAACATCACTGAAGATGGCGGCATTAGTCGAAACGCAATTAAATTAATAAACGTATAATTTATGAGCCATTTTGATTGAGTTTAACTTTAATTTTATGTTATCTCAAAGTTAAGCTCAATATTGAACTAAAATGAAGTTTTATAACTAAATTTTAAGTTATGTTGTAACAATTACAATTTGATTTATTTAAGTTTTTCTTCAGAGTGTGAAAAACTTTTAATATGTACACAAAATTATTCGTAAAGTAAAATGTTTATTTACTTGTTACACGTCGTTATCTTCTCTTTAATCAAGATTAAGTTTCAAATTTAAAAATTTAAAGGATGAAATTGATACTTGTAGATGAACTTAAAAATGAACCTCAGTAGATTAACTCTTAATTATTAAAGGTTAGAATATTGTTAGATATTGTTATGTATAAAGAAATCTATAAAATCTACAAAAATGCTGTCTTATAAAATTATAAGTATGCTGACAACATCAATTTTAATAATTTGTACTGACTTTATGTTTTAAAATTTATGTAAAATAAAGAGAACATGTATTGTATCGATTTTAACATTTGTTTTGTATTTAAAGTTATGCAAAATGATATATAAATGATTGTAGATTGTGTAAACTGTTATTAACTTCATCCAATTACTTTTGTTAAATTTTGATCTCATATTTAAAGATTTACTACCTGATATAATTAATCATAAGCTTAGTTATATTTATAAATACGCTTCATTAATTAAATTATGAATTACTCTTTGAATTAATTTTAATAATATTTAAATTTGTCTAGAAAATTTAAAAACTAGAATACATTAAATTTTACAATTCACTATAACTGTTTATACTGGTCCCCTAATTTGTAAACAGAAACAGTAACGTATTTGAAAATATCTTAAAGCTAACAAACTTGTAAAAATGGTTGATTAAAATATTGCCACCCATCATGTAACGTATGAAATCTATCCAGACACGCATTAATTATTTTAATAGGTTACTGGAACCTATTACCAGATCGTAGTGACTCGGCATTAATAGGTTACAGCAAAGTAACTGTAATTCCCTTCTCCGTTTGTCAGACAAGTAGAATGGTAGAGGAAAACACCGCAGTGCTTCCTGTCGACTGGGATTGAAACCTTGTTCACAGAAAAAAGAAGAAACACAAAAACAAAGGTAACATATTTATATTTATCTATTTTTTCCCTAATGATGATGTGAAGTCTAATGACAATGTTTCAGAGAAGATTATGCAACTCATAACTTTCTAATGAAGTAGGGAGTGGAGGGAATATTTATTTAAAGGTCAAGTCAAAAGAAAAACATTGGCGAGAACATTACAACTACAACAAAAGAATATCAAATTAATTGCAATGAAAATAGTTAAGCCCATTGTTGTTAATAGCTCTTAGGTAATTAGTATGACTACATTCATGTTCTGATTAAATTTAATAAAGCATATTACAAATTACAAATTAAGAAAATTGTACAGAGCACCTAACTGAAAAGTATTGTTTTTTTTTAATTCTTCATATTGAATGATTTTATTTACTCATTTTTTACGGTGTCCCTAAAATTATATATTTAGTGAAATTTAATCCAGAACTTATCGATTCTTTATTAAATAAACTATATCAAATGTATATAACAACTTTTTCAAAAGTAGTATTACAACAGAAAGTCTTACAAAAGCATTCCAATAATTTATACTTTAATAAATAAACGTTCTTCATTTAACGTGATGAGGAAAACATCTCTTTTTATTCTAGGAATGCGGTGGGGATATGTATAAGGAAAAGAACTCTGTAACTAAACCGTCTATGGCTGAGGTAATGCAGGTGTTTTTATTTTCCTCTTAAATAAGATATTTAGATGAGAGTCAGTAAAATCAATACTGTACATTACCGTCATTTACCCCCAACAAATCTTTTGAAGTTGTCTTCAAATTTTGAGTGCATATGTAACACCGGCACGGAGACATCTATAGAATGGAAAACAATATAAATTGTACGTCAGTGCATATGGATACTATTATATTTATTAGTATTCATGTTGAATGTTTTGAATTACGTGTTTTAATCATTGATGATGGACGAAAAATGTCCGAAAAAGGTGTTATGTAATAAGAATTTAATTTGAAGAAAACGTCCAAAAAGGATTAAAAGGATTAAGTGACATAATAAACAGTTATTTAATAAATATATACAGTTTTCTCTAGATTAACAAAGATAAAATATATAAGTTTGCCATAGGTTGAATTTATAAATTGAAATTTATATATCTATTAATAGTTCTAAAATATATGTATGTCGTCATGCATTTCACTTGTGTCACTGATTCGTCTTTAACAAGTCTCGTTTTGTTAATTTTAAAATGGCTTTCACTCGCTTCGTACTGTCGCTGCTATGATCTAGTGATACTCTTAGTATTTATTTTTTGTTACAATATCTACTTGAATAGTTCATTTCACACATTACATCTGATATACCTACCTACACAATCTCAGTAATATCTATCAAACAAACAAGTCAGTATGTAATTACTAATTTATAAAGAGCTACTAATTTCCTAAATATTTATTAAAATATTAGGATTTTTAAAATAATATCTTCTAAAAAAATATTTTATTCTATTTCCAAACAATGAATTGAATGGACAGTTTATGTTACAATTTAATCCTAAAGAATGCGGTACAATTAAAAAGTAAACATTAACACCAATATGTGACTCCATATGTATAATTATTTAAATAATTATTACAAAATGTACCTAATTAAAGTAAAGTTTACTAAAATTTGCACAAACTTCTTCGCACACTCGTTCTTAAAACCAAATGTTAAGTAATAATAAAAAAATAAAGTGTTGGTTGCCACCTTAATAAAAATAACAGTTGTGGAATTATTTATCGAGAAGTGAAAATTAACCGCAGTCGTCGTCTTGTTGGGTGTAATATCTCAAAATCAGTAGCAACAATTCCGATAAATTTTGTGAAGTTTCGTCTCAAACTAATGTGCAAACCCTAAAATGAAAGAACAATATAATTCACGATCAATTAAAACATACCCAGATAAAACCATAGATTAATCATTACGTGGGTTTCTCCAAAATTATATTCATTCCATTTCGTATTCGCCACTCATAAAACTTAAATTTTCTTATTCAATATACAACCAGTTCTTGTTATAAAGTAGGACACTAATGTCAACGAGAGATAAACGGATAAGCTGAGATGTGTTCCTAGAGGCTAAAAATATTTAGACAATCATCAAAAATACGATTGTGTAATACACTTTAATAATAACAAAATCGTGTTCTTAGATCGTATTTGAAAAGTAGTATTGAAAGCAAATAAGACTTTAATTTATGGTACCACACATCTTAAAATGTAAATGAGACATATATTAAATTATATCACAACCATACACTAAGCAGACAAAATGTTTCTTTACTATTTTCCTAGAAAAAACATTTCAGGTTTAATGTTAAAAGTTAAAAAGAACAGATGTCGTTTAATAGCTTTAATACTGCAAAGTGAAACCTATTGTTAGCTGATTAATGTTAGCGAAAAACTTGAAAGACAATAAAAACCGGGAATTACCAAAAATCTGTTTAAACATTTCCGATTGAATTTTGTATGATATAGAAGTTGAAAACCTTTCAAGACAGCCAATATGACTAATTTCAAACATGAAGAAAGTCATTTTACAGAAAACATTTATAAAAATACGAAACGATCTTAAACTTTTTTTCTTAAACTTAAACTTAAAGGTTTCGTAAAAATGATATATATTTTTATAATCAAAAGTATTGTTTAGATCCAATAACTTAATTTTATTTCATATATATAATTGTCTCTGTAAACATAAAACTCAGCGACAAATCAACGATTTATTGCTAGTTCTCTATGATAAATAGTTTCAAAATATAGTCTGAACTTCGGGAATCCCAAGACATACTTTGTAACAGTATAAGAAAAGATATTCTGAACAACTTGGCAACAGTGCTGGGGCCACTTACATAACTTCCTTCTTCATTATATAGCACTCTTCATTATAGGTTACAAGTTATGAGAGTATATAATACTCTTATATATTACAAACCAAGTATTTCCCCACTGTATATGAAAAGGGCTATTACACAGCGTTTTCAAAATTATTTTGCACAAAATTATAGAGTCTATTTTAAATTATTAATAGCAAAATTATAATGCTCACAGAATTTTGCCATTGAAATCATATTACGAACAAAACAAATCGTTAGGTACATAAAAGTGTAATTGCGTAATATAACATGTTTTTATTTTAATTTCCCAAATGTTTTTGTGGCTTGTGGGAGGTGTCGAACACTTTTTTTTGTAATTGCGTTCCTTTCATGCAATTAATTTAAACTGTTGTTATATTCATCTTATTAGACTATTTTCCAAATTACTAGGATTGTTCAATTATTTCCTTTTACCTAATGTTTGATACATTGGTTTGTATAAGTAACAAATTCTTTCTTAAACGAATTCGTCCTTCTTTACAAGATTTATGCATTTTTAATATTAGCCAATGCATTTTTGTTTAGGGTTTGGATTTTGTTTGTGTAAAATAACCCAATACGCATGCCATGTTTGTGGTTGTTGTTATTTGATATTATTATATTTTTGTTTTGTTTATTTTACTCTAAACTTTATTATTTTTTTATTAACTAGGAAAGAATTAAAAATCGTCCCTAGAATAACTCAGAACTCATGTCATATTTTGTAATAATTCTCTAAAAGGTTTTTGTGGGTTGTGGGAAGACGTGGGGGGGGGGCTCGAACATTTTTTTTATAAATGCGTCCATTTCACTAACATATAATTTATACAAAAAACACACGGTTTTTCTCTAAAATTGAGAAGAAAAAATATTTTATGATTAAGATAGAAATAATGGATTCTTTAAAAAGGGCAATTAAAAAGGACGTGGACTTGTATTATTCTTTCCACCTGCAAGGCTTGGAATAACATCAGTGGTTTATTGATATTTTTAATATTTGAAGTTTCAGGGTCAAGCACCATAGCAACTGAAATATCAGTAGTTTGAAGGCTTGGTAGGCGCCTGAGGTGATTTTGGGAGGGGTTTAGAAGAACCCTCCCCTCCATTGTTTCTGTTTTGTAGAGGTTTGGCAGTAACAACCAGTGGTTTACTGGCGTTGTCATTATTATTTTTGTTTTCAACTCTAATAAAAAGATGATGATTTAGTCAATTGATGTGATTTTTGATTAACTATCTGGTGATTTTTTTATTGGTGGTGATTTGATGTTTTTGAGATGGCGAAGGCACATATTTAACTTTCGATGCATTAGTTGTTGTACATTTAAGAAGAAGGTCTCTATTAGAACAAGATGGCATGTTAACAGATGTACTACTTTGGACTACTATTAGTTGTTTTATTTGTTCTGCGAATACACGAACCATCTCACCTAGTTCCTTACTCGAAGTAGATGTATTTGGGACTGAGGCTGATGTCATATTTGCGTAAGACTTTCCTGTGGTAGGAGGTAGAGCAGTTCTTCGTTTATAAACTTTCCTATCTTCTGGATATTAAAACTTCTCTTTAGTCATAATTTCTAAAAGTGCCGTCTCACCTTTATATTTAGGGCACATTGGAAAAGTGCGGGATTATCGCCGTCGCAATTTGCACACTTTGCCTCAATATCCCTTCACTTTATGGCCTTTTACACTATAGGCCTACTATCCACGAACTTCCTGTTTAGAGCAAGTACTGCTAACTTGTCCAAAACCTTGCAATTGGAAACAACCCCTTGGATTTGGAATGTACGGTCTAACAGTTAGACTGTAGAATCCAGCAAACACTCGCACAGGAAGATTTGGTACAGTAAAAGTTAATATTAAGGAGCGGTAGGTTTTTCTAGTACAGAAAATTCGTTCAACATTAATAACTTGCTGATCGTCGAGCTGTTTCTTTATTTCCTTCGTACTGTCGTTCAGTAATTCAAGTCAAGAAACAAAACCTCTAAAAGAATTCAAACCCTTTGAGGTTCAACAGACACGTTAACAACATCGAAAAAGGACTTCATTTTCAACAAAAAGTGGCTGTTTATCATCGTCAATCTGTATTAATAACGACCCATTCCGAACCTTCCTAATGGAACGAACAATTCCTGCAGGATCAGTTACAGCTTTATTAATCACAAAAGGTGAGATCTTAGACAGATCTGACACTCGGCGCTGTTACGGACAATAACAGGTGTTTTTTGCCTTAAAAATAAAACTAATAAAAATTTAAAACATTAGAAAAATTAGTCTTGAAAAGGCGGTAGAAGCCGTTACTAGCCTATTTATATTGTTAACAAAAACACATAACTGTCATGTAGAATTAATCTCAATAATTAATAGATATTCCTTTATTTGGAAGGTTTAGCTATTAACAAGAAGCAACACAGCTGGACTTCTTGAAGTCTAAATTTGCTAACTAGAACATAAAACAAACGTAACTTTAGATAAACTAAAATCAATAACCTATCCTCGCTATGAAATACATTATATATTCACAGAGGTATTCCCAAAAGGGCGCAATGAAGTATGACTTTTGTCGTAATGAAATCGCTTATTACAAATTTATTTTTTGAATCGATGTTTCATGCTAGGCTGCTTGGCTTTGTATTGGCTATTGTTTTAGTCATAACAGAGATAGCTAAATAACGATCTTTTTTTCACTCTTTCAATACGCAATGAACCAAGTAACGAACCACGTAATGCCAATGTGTCAGTGTGTGTTTGTATGTGTGTCGTTCCGTTCCCATTTGCTTGGAGTATAACAAAATAATTTATTCTGGATGTCATTCTATTGCAAATCAAATGGAACTAGAAAATGGAAAGTGCCACATAAATAAACCATATGAAATGTTTGCAAGTATCAAAGCGGTACTGTCATCACCCTAAACTGTTCAAATACATCAAACTTTCTCCGATTTAATGTACACAGAACTACGAAAAGGGATATATTGACAAATATACTAAAATTTATGCCTTCTACAGCACATTTATTCCTCTTAATATAAATTGAATGAGGTGAGAAGCAATTACTTGAGCTATTAACTTGTCCCAAACAGGCTTCCTGGCTAAAATCCTTTCTGTAGATAGATTGAAGTCAAAGTCATAAAATTGAGTCTCGATTAACTCGGCTCTTAAATACTTCACAGCTGTTAACGTTTATACTAAAACCCTTTGACTATTTGATAGGACGGAACGCTACAGTTTCTATAAAATAACCTCCACTCTCTTCGCTCTTATCGGGAATTCAGACTATCTTCGTCTAGTTATTTTCCGTATTTTTAAATAGAGCGGCCAACTTCCGTAGTTTAAAAAAACTTGGCTTAGTCATGCATCACGATTGAAATGAAATTTCTGATATTAGCAGACAACGTTAGTTTTTCATATTTGTAAATTAGTATGAACATAATTTTATTCCAATTTATCGTAGTGATTAGGTTGATTAAATTTTATACTACAAAAATTTGACGAAAACGGAAGTGCGATTTTGAGAAATTACCTCAGTAATAAGAGTTAGATCCAGTTTTAATGTTTTGTGATATTTCAAGATCGAGATTCAGTAGAAATAGCGACATATAAGTGTTAGAAATACATCTCATATCTATTTTCCAAATTGAACAATATGATTATTTCAATTAAAATTGATATTGAACATTTCTGAAAAATAGATATTTTTATATACATTTTTTTGACTATTAGGACAATTCTTTTCTTAAAACTTGGGGGAGGAAGTCAAAAACGTTGTTGTTATGTGGGTTGCATTTTACAAACATTTTAAAAATGTGTGCACATGTACTTGTAAGTACGTGCACACCTTCGATGTGCAGTGTTTATTTATGGCTTATTTATAATAATAGTTCCTAATACAATAGCAAATTTTATTAAAGATTATTGGCCTGTTGAGATTGATTGTCTGTATGTATTTGTGTGTGACACTATTAATAATGATGTTGGTGAACCAATTCAAATTAAATTTCGTCTATACATTCCCAGCCATTTATTTTACCCACTATTCTGATTTAAATTGTTTGTTAATACAACTGTTTTGAAGGCTATAAGAGTTAGATAAGCAGATTTTTATATATTCGACTATTTAAGTTCACAAACCAAACAGCTTTTGTATTTAAAGCGTAACCAGTCGTAGATAATTTTTATCGAAATCGATAATGCTAATTTCATATTTAATTTTACTTATTTGAAATTACCCACTACATGTACTTTTGTTTGTCTATCGGATAGTCACATTTCTTTAGGTCACTAGACTCAAACTTTTACCGATATTAACTAAATTGCTTGGGTTCATCTTAGAACATTCAACCTCTATGATGGCGTCTATGGACCACTTCTGTTTTAAACTGTCGACGGCTGACTTAGAATTTTCTAAGAGATTGCAAGACATAATTACTTTTTTTTATTTTAGAAAGATATTGATGTATTTCCCTTAGTAAAATGTTTGTCTACACGAGGCAACATTCTACATTTATTTATTTTTTCATCTCGTTAAAATAAAACTTGAAACGGTTTGCTTGTTTGAGAAAAAGTTAATCAATTTTTTCTGTGGAGAAGGGGTGTTGTATTTAATTGGTATATATAATTTATATAAGCACACCACAATCCTCTGCTATTTGTATTTTATTTGCCAACTTACTCACGCTGGCCGCCGAAAACATTTAATCTACAGTGTCAAAACTTTGCAGAAGATATGATAAGAGGTATAAAAACCAAGTTACCTCTATGTTACACGTTAGATAAATTAAATAGTTATATTCGAACCCCTTTAGAAAAGTTGAAAAAACTTGGACTAATTATGCGGACATATAAATTTGTATCTTGTTGTATAACGTCAATACAAATAACAGTAGCCTACTTCAATGTTTATTCTAGTTAAATTTCTATGCTTGTTATAAAACTATTTTTGGTTTTAGGCAAAGTGCTTAAATGAGTCGTTCTGCTCAGAATATGACGGAAATGTGTCTTTATACATATCGACGACTTAGTATAGCGTATTGGTAAAGTTGAAAAAAAGCACACATACTAACACATATATTTTTAATAACCTTATTATATATGCATTAGTAATTTGATACATTTTTTAATTTGAATAAAAACTAAACACTGAATACAAAGTAGCACGCAGAAATGAAGCTGTATATTTGTGGAATAAATTAACTCCTTTCAAGATATTTGTAATTTTAATTATTTACAAGTTGAAATAAACTAGTTAATGTCTATCTTACATTCACACATACAATCTATCAAAACTCACAAAACAATATTTTTTGTTTAAGTTATCAGAAAATGTGTACTATTTGTTCAAATGTCAGTCATTTATCAAATAAATAAGGCATCCAAAAACTTGGAGCTTAGTGGATTCAGGACTTTTAAGGTAGGGGAAGGATATGTTATTGGAGGATAATGTATTTAGTTAATGTCCTGTGATTGAAAAAATATAGCTTCCTTCATAAACGTCACGCTATGGCTCAAGTAGGGCCTGGATATTGTTTGTAATGACTATTGGAATGTTCCACATTTGACTGCACAAAATAACTTGCAGAAGTTGACTAACATTTTTCACAAAAAAAACACACATAAAACACCATTAACAATAAACTGAACAATATTTGTCTCTTTGCATATGATGTTGTGTCAGGAAAGCACTTAAAGTTCATTATTTATTCATTAACTATAACATTCAGTATATTTTAGACAAATAACAATTTAAAGGAGGTGGAGCAGTCATTAAAGTCTTTTTTAATTTATATTCAAAATTTGCTGATGCTTTGACATAAATTTATTAATTTTCTGTTTGCAAAAATTTCATTTATATGCTAATTTGATAGAACTTCTGATATGGTTTTATGTTTTATAATACATTGACGTTGAATTTTACATCAGGTATAACTTGGGTCATTGGAAAATCATTACATATTACTTGGGTAATATATGACCCCCAAGATGATTTACTAACCATTTACTGGTTCATCGTAATGTACTGGCTATCATATACAAGTCCAATATACCGGTTATGACATGTAGCCTGCTGGTTATAAAATGCATTTACCTAATGGAGTGGTCATAACACTATTGGCTCAAAATCTTGACGGACCATGTCATGTACTGTCCAAATAGTGAGCTGACCACATTTGCTATTTTTATATTTTGTTCCAAAGCTTCCGTTTTATGATACACAATGTAAGTATACTGTATTTATTATTATAATATTGGTAGTAGCACTATCATATTGCGTTGAATACATTTTAAAATTCTAAATTTCCAGGGACGCATAAGTCAGTTTCAATACGTGCTCTAAAATAACTGAAGACTATTAATTCACGAAGATTATAAAGATGAAACACTTAACTTTCCTTATAGTAGTTCTCACCGCTATTAATAAATAAATATATGCAATAAACTTTGGTAAACATCCTTTTAAAAAGAAAACCAGCAAAATTATAAAACGAGAAAAGTATTATCTATGAAAATCCTCTGATTTCAATATATTTCTCTTGTGTGAAACACTTGGACATTGATATGACACACTTACATCCATAAATGTATAAATAACAATTTGTACAAGAACTTTGTTTTTCTATTCAACTTAAAGAACTATTTAAATTGTTAAAAAAACTGGCTAAAGAGAGAATTAAAATGTACTTCAAAGACCTATTTATTTTTAATATAATGATTTAAACATCAGAAAATTCAATAAAATTAGTCCTTCTTCCAAACATATTCATTATTATATTAAAATATTTACTCTCTCAATTCCATCAATTTTAAATCATTTTGAATAATTTGTTATTTAAGTTATAAGTATTATAAATAGTCCAATTTTATACCTTTTATTATATTTTTTTCTAAATTGCTTCCCTTTTCCAAAAATCACCTTATATTATTTTCTTTATGTATCCAACATAAATTGTTTCGAGGTGTTTGTACGAATATATGAAAAATATAATGTTCTTGATTCTGAGTATTACCACATTACATGTGGGTGAAGAATTGGGTAAAATATTGTTACACCCGTGGATATTAGTGTAACTAATAATTTTGCCAACCTGAAGGGCTAACAAAATAAAACAGTTATTTTAGCAAGTGAACCCTAAATATTATTGTGAAAAGACTTACCCGTCATCTTACAGCTCTGATGGAGTTTCACCAATTATAAGACATATACCTTTTTCTTTTGAAAAGTTACTATTTTTATGTTAACATGAACACAACTTTAAGAAATATCTAAGCATGGTTTTAGCAACGTTTAGTTTAATTTAGGTTATATTTTTTTTTTAAATCTTTTTTTGTAAATTGTATATTATATATCTAAATTGAGAATTTGAAAATTTATTGACCAACACAAAATAATATGAATATAAAAAAAATAAGTAAATCAAAATAGTGCAATTTCGGTGATTTCAAAATTAAGGGTCGAAAAATTATTACCGGTCCCATCCAAATAAAAATTAAAAAAGTAATATATATATAAGAATATATATATATATATATATATATATATATATATATTATAAGAAGCAAAGTTTATAACTTAAATACTTTATTTTACATTCCATCTATTAGCATAATATTACCTATTAGCATAATATTAACTTTGAATTGGAGACGTTTGGTCCGTCCTTTTTGAAACTATTTTAACGTTGAAGATGGTGAGTTGAATCTAGTTAATATTAAGCTTCTATGGTCAAAATTACGTTACAATACTTGTAGAATAATACTTGTAGTACAATACTTATAGAATATTTTAGCCGTACAAAATATGAGAGAAACAATTTGTCACCTTAAAGAATGAAAGACCTTTTACAAAACATCTTTTTAATTAGATTACGTTTTTTTTCTAATAGAAAGTAGTTTTATAAAATATTTTTTGACAGGTTACAATTTCAATGTTCAATTTAAACTTTGCCGAGGCTAACATAATTTAACAAGGATTTCAACAAGAAAGGCTTACAATCAAGCTACAAGTTAGAACAATAAATATTCCATTCTTAAGTTTGCAAGGGTTCAGATTACAGTAAAACTCATACATTGAAATTTAATTAATACTTTAATTTGTCCTCTCATACATTTTACAGAATTATTAAGTACAATAAAACTTGATGTCCCCTCAATCAGAGCAAAGCGGAAAATTAGTTATTAAAACATTAAGAATCAAAGATGAATAATTTTATTCGTCTCGACTGCAGTAGTTCTGTGCTCGATTCTCAAAAATTTGAATATTGAATATTCATGTAATATTATTTTTGATTGAAAATATATGTCTGTCGTAGATAGAAAGTTTCTCTTGAGTTATAAAATCTAAAAAATTAAAATAATCATCCTTATATGTAAAGTTATTCATTTTGTAAAATAAGAAAATATTTAATACATTTCAGGAAATTTAAAAAAAATGAAATTAATAATATTGCATAGGCGGCTGAATGAAAACTAGTAGTATTTTAATTTACATATTAACTATTTGATTTTAAGGGTAAAGGAAAATTTGATTTATAATATTATTAATTTACTAGGATTATATTAATATTTCCTAACCTAATTGTAATGAATGTTGGTTTCATTTCAAATAAGAGTTGAAATTAAATTGTATACATTCATGTGTTTCAATTCGTCTTCATTTTGAGAGTCCAGTAAAATATTAAATTTTATAGTTTATGGGCCGAGACTCGGTAGACCGCAATTAAGAACTCAAGTTTATAGATTAGCAAAAGTAAGAGCCAAAATGTACTGATTATATGATGTTCCAAAAGTAAATTTTACAAAAGGAAAAATTGTAATAAATGTTTGTTTATATTACGGAATATTCACACAGAAATTACATTTACAAAATTTGTGAATATTAGTTTTTACTTTTTGAATGAAACATTTGTAAATAATCGTTGACTATTAAGACATTTTGATTACATTAAAATTGTTTAGGAAATTATTTATTCTAAAGGCTTTGGACCAGAATGTTATCATTATAACATTATTTATTTACACTTATTTTTGAGTATTTTTTTCTTGTGACTTTAAATTATATCACAATAATAAAGGATGATATTTTCGGTCTTTTAAAATTTAAATATTTCTTTAAGTTGAGTAGAAAAACAAAGTTCTTGTATAAATTGTTATCTATTTTTCTTTGTTTTTATACTTTTGAATCTTTGTATACCATCATAATCATTAATAGTAGCATTTGTTTAAATTGTGTTTATATGGGAAAAAAGAGCAAAAGTTCGTTATTTATGCGTATTAAAGTCAATTTAATTATTTACCTAAGCATTGTTTTATTGCTGATAATAAAGGGAATTTTATTTATATGAAAATAAAAGTGTGAAATTATTTTAAAGGACATGATCGCCACAATTATTAGTTTTTGTATTTAAAAAAATGATAAGTACCTCGTGTAAGGATTTCAAACATACATTCCTTTCACTTAATTTTGTGTGTTAAAATTATGATTTCAACTGAAAATATTTGCCTTGAACTGTTCTGTCTCTCTTTTTACGTATAGGAGAAGATTTATTTAAATCCTATAGAAAGTGGTCCCACGTGTAACACACTATTTAATCGGCGAAGAGGTTATTAGGCCATTACAAATCTATTTAATTCAACCTGTTTTAATACCATAATTTAAAGCAATAAATAAATATGTAAGTGCCGCAAGGGACTCGATATCTAATCCCTACCTGTAAATAAATTAATGTAAGTGCCGCAAGCTAGGAAGCTAGCAACAAGCCAGCACGCAAGCAACAAATTAGTATGCTAGTAACAAGCTTGCACGCATATAATAAGGTAACACGCTAGAACAAGTCAGCCCGTTAATAACAAGCTCGCACGCTAGCAACAAACTAGTAAGCTAACAACAAGCCAGCACGCAAGCAACAAGTTAGCACGTAAGAAACAAGTTTGCACGCTTACAACAAGATAACACGCTCGCGTTAATAACAAGCATGCACGCTAGCAACAAACTAGCGAGCATGCATCAAGGTACCACGCTAACACAACAAGCTAGCCCGCTAGTCACAAGTAAGAACGCTAGCAACAAGCTTGCACACTTACAACAAGGTAACACGCTAACAACAAGCTTGCCCGATAATAACAAGCATGCATGCTAGCCACAAACTAGCAAGCATGCATCAAGGTACCACGCCAACAACAAGCTCGCCCGTCATCACAAGTAAGCACGCTAGCAACAAGCTTGCACACTAAGAAAATTAGGCAAAAAGTATTGAATTAGAGCTATTCCGTTATTTTGTTGATTTAAAGTTGCTTAGTCTTCGATTTCGTAGTTTTGGAAATTTAGAAATCTAAGAAGATAGCAATACTGTTTTAAAATACTTAAAAAAATACTTTGTCACTTTCCAATCAAGAACTCGAAATTATGAAAAAAGTGAAAACATTTTCACAAAGATTTCAATTGGTTTAACAGATCTGATACCAGATTAGTTACGGAAATTCATTACTGATGTTTTATAGCTCGATTATTTAATAAAGAGTCTCAAAATATGTACATGTTTCTGGGACTTATACAACCTCAAAACTCTAAGATATCAACACTTTTCCTGACGATTGAGTCGGGAGTTCTAGAAATCGAATTTAGCTCTACCTACAAATCCCCACGCTTACGTCTTCGAAGACATTTGTCGCGTGGCACTGAATATATTGTGTACAAATTGTAAATTATATGGCTAAAAAGAACGCTCTAAAATAATTGGGACAGACCAGCAGAAGACCATCTGGTCCTTCAGCGAAGGTGTAGTAACTATAACAAAAGACCCTGTGGTCCAAAGAAGAATTTCTATAATAAGACAGATAATTCTAGATAAACCAGATAGGTGTGAAGCAGAAACATAAGGTATAATAAAACATGAGGATGGAGAGCGTGGTTGAAGAGAAAATCAATGGGTAACTGTAACAGGTAAAGTGGTTTTCGCGAAAATTAAGTGGAAGAAATGTGGGATGTGGTAAAGGAAGCCTTGAAATAAGTCACTGACCATGTAGTTGGATCAAGTAAGGTTAACAAATGAGTTGAATTGTTTAATGAAAAAATTGATTAGATGATAGTTGAGAGAAACAAAGCAAGACAGAAGACGATATGAAGGTTCACAAGTAGATCCACTGAAAACACAGAGACAAAAGAATAGGGGCAGATAAAGTGCATATGAGGATGAAAAGAAAATACTAGTATATATTATATAGAGAAAATTCTAGAGTAGTTAAGTAGTTTATCGAGAAGTGAAAGATGAGAAGAAAGGGTTTCAACTTTAGAGAAGGATATCTTATTGGAAATGAGGAAAGTATTTTAAGGAGAAGGAAAGGGCGCTCTGAGAAGTTGTTCAATGAGGAGTCATTGGAAGGAATAAATAATTAAATATCTAAATCAAATGAAGACGAGGTAGAAGTGGCGGTCAGAAGTCTCATTAACAACTACAAAACAACCAGTCACCAGGAGTGACAAGTGAGCTAATAAATTATGGTGAAGAATCACTCGCTTCTAAAATGCATAATCTAATGGACGACGTATGGTACGTTGAAAAATGGCATTGAGTGATTCGTCCTATTAATAAGAAGAATGATAAATTGGTGTGTGCGAACTATGGGAATCACCCTGTCTAGTGTATAAGGCGTTGACTATGGTCCTGGCACAAAGATTGAGGCAAATAGTTGAAAATATACTTGGGAGCACCAAAGAGTATTCTGACAGGGAAGGACATCAACAGACCAGATTTTTACTCTTAAACAAATAGTTTTAACTACGTCCGATGAATTTTAACATTGAAGAATTCTTTTCCAATCAATTTGGATTTAAAGTGGTTTAAGGAAGAGAAATGTCCTTTACCCAATGCTTTCCAATGTAGTTTTAGAAAAGGCTCTGAAACAGGCAACGAGAACCAATCCAGGAAGGATAATTTTTACTAGGAGGCATTAGTTTTTATCCTATGCAAGGTTAAAAGGGATATAGCAGTTCTTACAAGGCATATAAGGGAATCTAAAGACATGAAGCAGTGAAAGGAATATGTTTGGCCATCAAGAAGGTTATAACAAAATGTATGTTGTTGCCAAGGAGATAAAGAGAAATAGAATGAAATATGTTAAACGAGATAGATTTTTCGGATCACTTTAACAATTTAGGGACATGTTTCACAAATGACAATTCCGTTTCAAAAAGATTGAAACATAAATCTCTACAGAGGACCGATTTTACTATGCAATGCAGTGTACTGAACTCAAAAGTTCTGGTAGGACAAACAAAGAGAAGAATCTACAAGGCAGTAGTAGACTAGTTTTAACATACGGAACCTAGTCATGAACACGTAAGATAAGATTCCTTGCGGTAAGAAATAATATTCTGCTACAAGGAAGCTTGCTTATGGAAGAAAGAAAATCAGTAACATATATTGGGCGATTATTGTAGGGGAACAATGTAGGATTAGAAGGAATATAGAATTGGAGAGGCTATATAGGATACTTGTAGAAATAAAAAGATCTAGAATCGCATGGGCAGATTAGGTGCAGAGAATGAATGAAAAAGAGTTGATAAAAAGTATTCTATGAAGAACCAGAGTGAAGAAGATTGAGACGAAGGCCCAGAAAAGATAGGTGGAAGACGTAGAGGGTACCTTAAGAAGAATGGGGATCCGGAGGTGGAGAAGAGTTGCCGTCGACCAAAGAGCGTTGAGGGTGGTTAGGTTTGTTTTTGCATGAAGCCAATGTCCTACATAGACTCTAACGGCGAGTATGGACGGTATTCATGTATATAACTGGTTTAAGTTACTTTAGCCACTTAATAATACTGTAGATAGCTCATTGAAACAATTAGAGTTATAAATCGTACAATATTGACATTGCTTAAATATTAATCAATTTCGATGTACAGCGTTTGTTATTTCGATTTGTACCCAATTAGCATTGGAGCTAGGTCCTTTAGTAAAATGTTTAAGTATTTTCTAAACACTTCATTTCTAGTGTGTAAATTGATTTTATTATTTTTAAAACTATTGACAATCTTAATGATCACCAAATGCTTTACTTTCAAAAAAGTGTATTCTAATTTGCTGGTACTAATTTTTGTAATTGGAACTTCTAACTGCGTAACTAATTTAACTCTTAATTCGAAATTTTCCTGAACTTTTTATAAATACCATAATCAGAATCAAAAGTGTAAAATATTAGTTTACTCAAAATTACATGAATGTTTGTAAAATAAAAACAAAATTTACCCGTAGCTGATAAAAATAGTGTATTGCCAATTATATTATTTACAAAATGTATAATTATTAGATTGGTTAAACTAAAACTGTCGTGTTTTAATTTATATAATCTAAATAATAGATAAAAATTACTATTGATTCTCTAAATATAATTGTCTTTTATATCACTGGTGACGTGTTCTGTCTTTCTTGTATTGAAATGTTCAGCACGTACTTCAAATAAGGTTTTTCCTTTTGTTTCTGGAGCTATACAGTATAATATCACTCCTCCCACCAAACATACTAAAGAGAAAAACCAAAACACTGCAAAATAACCATAATATTCTATAATAATTTGATAAAGTTTAATGCTTAAAAAAGCTCCCACAGTTAATTGAATTGTAGAAATACTCGCTGCTTTTCCTCTGGTTTTATTAGTAAATAATTCAGAAGTATAAGCTATTGAAACTGGAAACAATCCTACTATAGAAAATATACAATACATAATTACGCCTAAGGGAACAATCCAACTGAAAAACGAAACGTTTATACTGGTTTTTTGTTTTACAAAGAAAAATATTCCTAATATTAGTAAAGAGAAAAATGAACCAATACAAGAAATATAAAGTAGAGGACGCCTTCCTACTGAATCAACAAGGAATGAATTAACTAATCCTCCTAAAAATATCGCAAAGCCTAATATTATTGTAAGAACTTTGGGAGACAGAACAGTAACATCCGTTATGGAAAACAATTGGGTAGAGTATGTCAACAAAGGCATCACTCCGCTGTAAAGCCGTGTGAACCCTATTATCAGTATTACAAGAAGTGCACGTCTATCAGCAGCTGTATCTACTACATCCTTCCAAGAACATTTAATTCCTAAATCTCTTGCAACTGAAGTTTTAATTTCTTCTAGCTCATAACCAATATGACATTGTAAGCTGTCTGTCCGTAAATACTTTAGAACGGCAGCAGCCTCCGAATATCTCCCTTTAATGACGAGATAATAAGGACTTTCTGGTTGAAAAGCAAAGAAGATTGTGAATATCATAGGTACAGCAGCGGTAACAAGAGTAAATGTTGTTTGTAACAGAAAAGCGCCTAAACAGTATTCGAGAAAGAATCCTAAAAACCAACCAATTGAAAAAATTCCAGCCATGCGTCCACGTATTGAAGGACTTGCTATTTCACCAAGGTATACCGGAAGCACTGCAAAGACTATAGAGATTGCTAAACCTTGTACAATTCTTACTATCAGAAATATTACATAGGATTTTGAGAAAAATACAACAATCCAGGAAAGGAAATACATAGGTCCAGTGAGAAGTAAGCAATTTTTGCGTCCCCACTTGTCTGATAAAATGCCAGCTGGTATAGCACCAATAAGTTCTCCAATATAAATGGTTGCAATTATCCATGATAGTTGAGATTCCGTCATCGATAGAGGGTTCTTTGGATCAAGCAGGTACTTTATTGTTGGGTTAAACCATCCGAAGCAGCTTGAAGAAGAAATCACCGAGAGTGTAGCTGAAACAAATACATACTGAATATAGTTTGTCTTTATTAAACACTAAGATTAAATTGAAAGAAATAACTTTCACCACGTGTTGTTAATTAATCGATTATCTACAGGTTAAAAGAATTGAAGCACATAAACAACTTGCACATGTAAAAGGACAGATATGTTTAGTTTACGTTTCAAACATCTCCGTAAACATTATCTTTGGATAATTTAATACTTTAAATAATTTTTTTAAATGTTATATATTTCTAAGCTTCATTATAGATTTATTTCTGAGAGTCTGTGAGGCCAGTATAATGAATTAGATGTCGTTTTAATAGGCTATAAAATCTGAATTATTTGAGTGAGTGTTGGGTACTAATCCAGTTCCAAATTCCCCAAAAAAACCGGTACAAGTTAATCTTTTTTGACTAAAAAGAATCCGACGTATTTAGTTCTCCTGTGATAACTGGCTATTTCAAGAATAATTTTTCCACAGAATACACCATTAAATTTAGGGCTGAATGTAATATTAAAAAACATTATTCGTCTCATAAGAAAAAGAGTTAAAATAAGTAAAATATTAGTTTCATTTTAAATACTAAATAGTTATAGTAATTTGATTGTTATGCATTTCAATTTTGTTTTTACGGAACCGAGTCACAATTAAATAATATAGATAAGAATTACCTTAGTAGGTCCGTCTTGTGACTTTTAACTCACACTATCTATACGACACAGCTCTCAAGCATTTATCTAGACTCAATAGAGATAACCATCAGAGGGTTTATTCCTAACAACGACAGTGTTCCACCAGACATAGGATATTAGGATAAATATTCCCGGTGCCGAACGGGAATATTTATTTTAATTGTGTTTGTGTTTGTGTTTTGTGTTTTAACATTTGATGTGTGACGCATTCATCGTGTGAATGAATTAATTAATCTACATGTATCTGATGATGAAGTCTTGAACTTTGAAACATGTCATAGCAAAACCAGATATAAATTGAAGTCACAAGACGGACCTACTAAGGTAATTCTTATCTATATTAATTTGATTGTGATCTCAAAAGGGTAGGTGATATATTATACAATTTGTATTAAAATTGTAGGTTTATCAAACTTTAAACCTTAAAGATTTCAATAGACAAACAACAGCACTTTGAAAGAGAATATACTTTAAGCTTTTTAATATATGAATGTAGATTTCATAAGTTTTTTCTAGGTAAAAGTATATTTTAATTAAAATAATAGAATACCCCATACACAATCCTGACACCACAGTCGTATTTCTGTGTAATTTTTAAATATTTTAAGTATTGTTAAACAAAAAAATAGTTTCCTCAAATTTTTTAACGCTTTTTAGATTTACAAAACCAAACATCAGAAAAATTAAGTAGGTAAGTTTTTATGTTAGCTTTAAAGAAGGCTGGATTGAATATACCAATTCCATTAAAAATTCACCCATTTTTTAACTCAACGAAAATTATTTGCTTCAGATTATTACGATTTTTATTAAACGGCACTATTTAAAAAAAAAGTTGTAATCATTGTTTTAATCTTATTTTATTTCAATTAATTCCCTCGAATCTATTTTTAATAATTAGTGTCTGAGAGTAGTATAGAGAAAGATAAGTTAATAAAACTATTTCAACAAAAACATTAAGTTTTTTTTAAACGTATTCGATTTATTGAAATCACAAAACTTGACTGTTCCCCATCTTCATAAACAGTTAAATAAATTTAAAGTAATAATAGATTATCTCAGAGCAATTTACACGCTAAAAATCCCAACAATTATTATCCATAGGGTTATCGTCAATAAAATAATAGTTCGAAATAAAACATATAAATACAAAAACAAAAATTTAGTAAATATATCAATTTTGTTATTTCCATTAATAAAAGTAGTTCATGGATAAATTCATCAAAATATTGATCGAGGCCATAAAATTACAATTCATTTCAATCCAATGTCAATAAACATGTAGAAAAATACAAACAGAATTACAAAATATGTAAGTGAATAATAATAAAATGGAAGACAAGGTCTATAGAATTCATTACTTAAAGCAGTGCAGGCGGTTAAGAAATCGCCTAGTTTAGTCACAATTTTACTTATATGTATCACAATAGACATGAACTTTTCACCAGAACAACTAGATATTTAAAACATTTCAATGAATTAATTTAAATTTAGTTATTTTAACGACAATTTTGTTAATATCTTCATAAATATGAAATCAATTGTGTCGTACGCTCAATACTTACCTGTAATAGTAGCAAAATACTCTGGGAACCAGAATATTTTCAAGAACTTAATCATGACTTAATTAATAAACTGTTTTGGTTGAAGAATCTTCAGTGAAGTACTTTTGACAGTTCCAAACACTTCTGCTGCAATACAGTACAGACAATAATTAACAAGAATGAATGCAGTTATATTGACGTGAAAGACACATCTTAAACTTCTTGTGTTAATCATTTATGCTTTATTTTAACAATAATTAAACAATTCATATTGTTTTAAACCAAATAGGTAATAAAATGTTAATGAATTAAATAAACAACAATATAAAAGGCTTAATAAAATTAAATACTTTAAATTAAATACTTTAAAGCCATTTAAATTGTAAGGTTTCATTTTCTTTATAACACCGCGAGTAAAAAAGTCAGTAACATTCAAATATGGAAAGGAGAAAACTGTAACTATAAAAATTATGATTGTTATTTAAAAAACACTTTTTGTGGCATCACAAGAACATTTCACGCCAAAACCTCAAATCAAAGTGTTAAAATGTAAATCATCTGCTAGTAAATACATCATTATAATTTTCTTATAGTTGATTCTAAAGTAAGTTGGATTTTTTGTATTTAAATCGTAGCCGTTTTGTATTGGAATAATATAGCGTTTGCTCAGTTATTTTCTATTATACGCGAACTTTAATCTTTATGAGGCTTTAACCCGTAACTGCCACACATAGGTCCAGGGGACCCAGGGACTTTTTGTTTTATTTATATCCTCTGAATGGGTTGGCAATACTGACTGCTAGTTTATGTATGCTTCCAACCATCAGTTGACCTTGAAATGCCAGTGTTGTTTGTTCTTTGTGTCTTTCCACAAAGAAGTAAATATTGTAAACAATAATATTTGGGTCCTCTGCACCCATGTGTGTCTTTTGTGTATATTATTATATACATATATATATTACTTGTATTTTTTTATCTGATAATAAATATGCCTTCTGAATTTGTTTTTACATTTAGTGGTATTTCAACAGCAAAATACTATGTTTTTAAGAAATAATTCATGTTTGTTAGTTTTTAACATTAAAAAAGAGGAATTTGATTTATTTTACGTTAATTTTATAAGAATTATAATTTTTGTATTTTTATTAATACCAGAAATTTCTAATATAGTATGTAACATGTTCGAAATAAAAGCCAAGTTTTAAATAATAAGTTATAATCTTTTTATGTTATTCATTCCGTAGTAAATACATAAAAAAACTTGGGTCCTCTGGACCCATGTGTGGCTTGAGTGCAATTTTCTTTATGTGTGGCAGTTACGGGTTAAACTCTAAAACATTTAACCCCCCCCCCCCCCCATAAACGTCATATCGGAGTTGAGTGAATTTACTTTATAATGCCAAATAATGGCTTGTTTGAAGCAATAATAATTCCTAAAGTATCATCTCGGTAATTTTTCTATTTTAAAAGTTACTTAATGGTCCTGGAACTTTTTGAAACAATACTGGGTGAAACAGACCACCCGTGGTCCATGTATAGTGAGCATATGATTCAGTTTAAACGCTTAGTTCTAACTTAAACTCCACTATTTTCCACTTAAAGATTCTAGGGAAAATATTTCTTATTCATACCTCAGTGCCCCAAAAAGACATATTTTGGAACGAGGGGTTAGTTTGTGAACAAAATTTAAAATGTAGTCATGGATCAGAAAAATGGTATATCATTTTAAAGGAAAATGTTTTGATCTCGTTTCAAGACAGTTGCCCTTTAAACTTTATAAATTTTAGTTTTACAATTTTATATAAATGTATAAATGAACGATTTTATTCTCAGAAACCAAAGTTTACCATATGTGTCTGATGCGATACCCCTTCAACAATATGGGTACTTATTCATAAGTTTCCCAAATTTAAAAAATATTATTATTGGAGAAATCAGAAACCATGTCTTAATATTCTAAAATAGGAGGGTACGTAATGTGGCATATTATATTAAAGCAGAACATTTTTGTATTTATTTACAGTTTGGTGTAAAACTAATTTTTATAGACGGCCAAAAAACTAATTTTATATTTCTTATGTCCTTTATCAATAATGGATGGTAAGCGTAAATAAAAATAAAAATAATCAGTGTCGTATACCCTTGAATATTTAAAACAAAAAATACTTAAATTTTAAATAATAAATGTAAGAATTATCGTCTACAATATTCTGCTTTTATGGTTTATACGACGCCAGTTTCTGTTACTCCGCCATTTTCAAGTTAATATATTCAGGTTTCCCTACGTAAAACATAAATACTTACACATAGTTATACATAAACACAAACACAGGTTTGCACTTTATATATATTAACAAAAACGACTCATGAGTCGACTCGAGTCGTTCTTAGAGTCATGGAATTTTTAATTTGATAATGATTTACATATATATTTAAAACATATAAATGTTCACATAACTAAATAACTGGTATTTTGAGAGAGAAAAAAATACGTTTGTTACAAACAAACGATTTTAATTCGCCCTAACCACTAGCCTGTTTTAAAATATTTTTTATTTTATTTTTTTGACTATGTGCAAGTAACGTGCCAATTTCGGGTTTTAAAATAGTTATGTATTTCTTATATAACTAGTAATTGTGTTTTTATGTATATTTATTACGATTTTCGAAGTTTATAAAAAATATTAGGTATATTAAAATCGAAAATAGTTTTTACATTACAAATAAAAAATGCTTTTTTAATATTTTTTCATCATGAAAAAAAATTCATCATTATTTAATTTTATCATACTAATTAAAACGTTTAAATATTATTTCAAAAGTGTTGTAGAACAAAACATTTTCATTACAGTCCCACATTTGATTGGGAGGACAGCACCTCTAGGCACAGTGAAATCGCTGTTAAAACACTAAATTATTCAGGACAAGTAAAAACTACATTATTCCTATCTTCACATAAAAATCTTGCACCATATATTTAATTCACAGAAACTAATTGACAAATCTAACTTCCGTTGTATTATTTTAATTTTCCAGTTTCTTTGGGTGCACAAAAATAATGCAGTTATATGAACATAAACACGAATATATAATATAGTACACAAAAAGCCAATATTCTCAGGCACTCATTGAGAATAAACTTTAAATATTATGTAACAAAGTTTTTATCACAGTCTGTCAAATGGGAAATCAACCACTGACACCGTTTTAGAAGATCAAATATCTCAAATTAGTCCAATCTATTTCACCAAATTGTTGGTTGAATGAAGTAAATGATCCAAACCGTGTCACCCTGCACTCAATGGAAACAACATTTTACAAGTAATTTGGGCACATTTTGTTTTATTTTGAATCTATTGAGAACTTATGATTATATTCACTTTTCTATTCGAAACACTAATTTTTTGTCTTACTTTATACAATAACTTTTATATTTCAAATAAGTTTATTCGAAATAGCTATGACTGAGTTTACAATAGTATTTCTTCATAGATGAACCTAATGGTGCATGATTCATTTTTACTTTTTAGTTATATCCACGAAATTGCTTTGTCAGGGATGGTAACATAATATATACATTTCGTTTGAACCGTTAGAGAATAGGAACTAACTTTAAGCAAAATATGATAATAACTGTGAATTGAATAAAACCTTTAGAAATATAGATAAAATATTAGGCAATCAGTACGGCAGACAACGGCTGACAGATATCGTTCAAAGACCCCAATTTTTTGGTTTCATATCGAATTTTTCATGAAGACTGAAAATTCAATATTTAACGAACCACGTCATAATCTCCTACATAGTGCTTTAAATGTGAATTTTTAGCAGTTATATTGTCATTGTGACTGTTTCATTGAAAATATTATTTTAAGTACAAATATTAATGACTATAACAGTTAGAGAGATAATGTTATATTTAGTGACGTTAGGAGTGGCAGAATAATGGGTGGCAGACATTTTTTCTGATAAGAAAAGTTTCGAGAGATAAAAAATTGGGAAAACCAGAAGAAAACCAATGAAACTTAACCTAATTAAATTTAAACGACATTATGTAGAGCAATATGTAGACATTATGTCAATATTACAATCGTGATAATACACAGTCTTTAAATGTCTTAATTTAAATTTCTATGACATTATTTAGTCTAGTTTCATACCAGGCCCAGCAGAGCTGATGTAGCCCCAGGAATAAATATTGACTGCAACATTGTACAAACATTCAAGATTAATTTAAAATTTTAATAATTAAACATGCCTGAGATATAAGCATTAAAAACCTGAATTGTTTATTCTACATTTCCTGGATGTAATTTAGTAGATAATATATTGAAAACCATATTTCCTCTTGCCACTGATCTGACTGATAATATGTATCTCGCAAACATTAATGTTCATTCAACCTATACATCATTATTATTATTAATAATAGTGTTGATATATTTATGCATTCAAAGAAAAAAATATTATAATATGTAAATTAAATTATAACGAATAACTATAATAGTATTCAATACTCACAAATGTAACCATGAAGACAACAAATGTTTGTAGTATGGTTAATATAAGTGACATTAAAAAGAACATGACGTTGAACAACCAATACGAATACGTTATTAGATTATAACTAGTAACTAGAATAGTATTCAATACTCACAAATGTAACCATAAAGTCAGCAAATGTTTGTAGCATGGTTAATATAAGTGACATTAAAAGAACATAATTAACACGAATTGACGTTGAAAAACCAATACGAATACGTTTTTAGTACATAACGAATAACTAAAAGAGTATTCAATACTCACAAATGTAACCATTAAGACAACAAATGTTTGTAGTATGGTTAATATAAGTGACATTAACAGAACATGCCGTTGAACAACCAATACGAATACGTTATTAGATTATAACTAATAACTAGAATAGTATTCAATATTCACAAATGTAACCATAAAGTCAGCAAATGTTTGTAGTATGGTTAATATAAGTGACATTAAAAGAACATAATTAACACGAATTAACGTTGAACAACTAATACGAATACGTTTTTAGATTATAACGAATTACTAGAATAGTATTCAATACTCACAAATGTAACCATGAAGTCAGATAATGTTTTTAGTAAGGTTAATATGTCCACGAATTTATATTGGGAAATAAATTGGATATATTATTATGTTTGGCTTATAAGAAACTATTCGTCACTTTAAAGTGGAACGCAGCAAAAATTGTGAGTACTATGCATAAAGAATATTCACTTAAAAGATTAAGAAGAAAAGGTAAAGACACTGTTGAATTTGTTAATCAATAACGGATATTTATTGATTTGATATTATTGTTTAACCATGGTCTAATAACAATTAATTTAAGTCAAAACAAGATAATGGCCATGAATATATTTAGTACAAATTGCAGTTTAAACCTCGTTAATTTTACGTAATAATGTTATCTTAACCGTGATGAACATCAGAACTATGCCAATAGTTAAGACCAAGTTTAAAATGAGAGCGACTAGCGTACATGCCAATTTGAATATGATACGTTTAGAGGACAATAATTATTGTGCTATATAAATATATATTGCTTACCTCTCAGTTTTTAAACAACTCTTGTTTGTCACCATTACTACATGTACTGTTGGAAAAAAGTTGTGAAATGTTATCAAATACATTTGCAATTACATAAATGAATCGATAACTCTGTTTTTAAACGTTTCCATGCTTAGTTCATGCTTCATTATACTAATGAAGTTAAAACGATGTTATCCTTAATAATTACTTTAACCTATTAAAAATAATGTCACTTGACAATGCAGAAAATCACTTATAAAAGTTATCATTCCTTAATTTTAAAACTAGCAAAACGTTATGAAGTGAAAGGAATGTTAAAATCAAAGTTTTCTTTTGTAAAAGTCCCCCTTCCCTCCAAAAAAAACTTAATTCAAATTAAATTCATAACATATCAGATTTTCAGACCATTATAATATTGCATTGATATAGATTACAAAAAAATATTTAATTAAACTTTTTCCACACAAAATAAAATAACGAAACTTTTTCATCATATACGAGTGGCACAGCAATTTCTAAGTGACCGCAAAATTTAAAAAATGCTTTTAGTTTTGTTGGTTCAATTTATCTTTGTGTTTTTAAAGGACTCAATTTTGTGTTACCTGATTAGGTTTTCGATAAGGTTTTTTTTTTCTATCTCTCAAAATATAAGTGTTTTATATTTTACAAATTCTTAGAGAATTAGAAGTTTAATGAGCATTGTGGTGAATGTGAACAATATAAAACACTGAAACCCCTACCACAAGTTCAGTTCAATAACACACACACACAAATAAAATAAAATATGTTTTGCCCTATGTTATTATAATTCCCTGATGTACATATCCGTAACAAAGTTACCATCATCGGAGGGATCTGAAATAAATATTTTACATTATTTTATTTGTGTGTGGGGGGAGGGGGTGCGTGCGTGTGTGTGTGGGGTGTGTTATTGTACCAAACTTGTGGTAGGGGTGTCAGTGTTTTAAAATCTTAGAGAGGTATTTAAATATACAGTAAATTGAAATAATAACTATAATTTATTTACTTACTTTATCAGAGGTAGATCTCACAGGAGATTCCATTCCAAACATTTATGGCAGCACTAAGAAAGCTTATTGAACTTAATAAAGAAGTCGAGTATAGGATCACGCAGCCTAAATGAGCTAATTCTCATAGAATTACATCATTCTCAAATATTATTTTAACACAATACATTTAGGTTATAGGTGACTGAAGTTGTATAACACAGTTTATCCTTTTAAGCGTTTTCATAGTGAAAGCAGTATTGTGAGAGGCGGGGTTATCCTGAAAAAAAAAAAAAAAGATTGAAATGCTCTCTTTTTGTAACAGATTTTAACTTCTCTGTTTATTAAAATTCCTACAGTACTGTACACTGTTTAATTATAAATTCCAAAGCAATTTTGTCAATATATTTCTTCGAAAAACGTGGATTTTGTTGCTCTTGCTTAAGGTGAATTTACAAGTCATCGCTGGTTACTGACTTCTTTTGATTCTGCGGTGAAATGATGCAATGAGCTTATAATAGACTCTACATTCCTTTTTATGTAACTCCAAAATTTTAGTAACATCAAACAAAGTCGAAAGATTAACAAACAAACTTAACAATACTTTAATTCCCCCAACATTTAGTAGTCGTTTTTCTGCAATATGGGCTTCACTTTGACCTGATTTTTCGCAATGACTGAAATTCATGGACGACGAGAGTAGAGTTTATTTTCAACAATTTCTCAGCCCTTTATTACTGAAATTTCAAATGCAAAGTCTACGTTTCATCTTAGCCATAAAATATATATTCAACTAATTATATTATTATGTATATATTTGTTAGTATTCTTATTTGCTTATGTTTTCTTTATTATGTAATTTTACCTAAATTAAATTCGTGGAAAAAATGTACAACTTGGCTGTTTGTGTGTTTCCAGTTCCTACGACAAGTTCGTTCCTATGTTAACTTATATAACTTGTTATAAATTGCTTAAAGCATAGACATATATGTAGAGATATTATACGAAACTTCTGAATTGTAATAAATTTAATTTAGCACAATCATACCAGAATAAAATTCCCAATTAAACCTTATTAGATATATTCTAACCCTCCTTGCACATCATAACAGAACATAAAATGAATATTCCTTTTCGTATTTATTTCCCTGCAATATCCTCTATTTAACAGAGACTAAGTGGATGCAACACTGTGTTATTGTACGTAAAAACGAGTCATCTACCTAAGATAGCAGCAATATTCACCTGTTTTTTGTAACGGAGCTGTTGAATTGTTATATAAAAACTGAGCTACCAACTAGAAAGGGTAATGTTGGGTTTCATTCAAACTTTATCAATATTACGGAGGGCTGTAGCTGTGTTACTACAACAAACAATGCGAGTAAAATCAAATCACATTAAAACCGAGATCAACCCGTTTCTTTTATATAAGAATGTAATTAATATTTCAATTTAGGGAAGCTGTAGTTAGTGACCAAAATAATAAGAGCGAAGAACAAATAAGTGAAAACGCTAAGGAGAGAACCTAGTTGCATAACAGGAGAGAATCGAGTGCGGCTCTTTTATATCAAAAATTGAATAACTGAGTTCCAGTTAGTAACACAAGGAAAGATAGTTGTAGGTTTTATTTTAACAAAACCACTAGAAGCTGTGGTTCTCTTAGGCGTTAATGTGACAAAACAAGCTACTACATTAAAACAAAAGCTTTGAGCTTCACCGAAGACAAGCTGCCAACAAGAATCAGTATAATAGAAGCCTATTTAAGTTTAATAAAGTAAGGAGCTGGATAGATCCTAGATACTGATACAACGATGTAACCACAACTACACCATTATAAATCACTATGAACCATGCCAAGAACAAATAGAATACAGATTAGTTTTATTATTATTAACTAAAGGACCGGCTAGGATAATGATACTTTTTTTTAATACATGTATTGGCCTTATGAAACTAGAACCATGAAACCACAAAAAGGGGAGTAACCGACTAGAAAAAAGTGAGTGGAAACCCATTTATATTATTAATGGTTCTGTCAATATCCAGTGAAACAATTAACATGATTAGCCAGTCTAATTATGATTAATAATCAATAAGCAGAGCTAAGTTTAGATACAAAGAATAGATTCCAACACATTAACAACAATGGAGATCAATTATTTCACTGAGAAGAACAAAGTAAATAGTGATGTTTTATTAGATCACTTTGAGACACAACAGGGACGGTAAACGATAACAAATTAAAGTTGAAGTCTACTTGCTTGGTCCACACTTGAAAACAATGTATGCAAACAATTGTCAAAATGTTGACAAACTATTTGGAAACTGTATCTTTTTTCTGCGTCATGTTTGTGTACAGTTTTCCCACTGTTTACCAACTGTTTGCAAACTGTTCCGAAATAACAGAGAAACATAAATGGTTGTCTTAATTAAACGTATTAATCAAAGAAATATTTCAGACGCAAAATTAATCATTGAGAAAGGTATAGGCAAAAATTACCAGTTCCACAGTTTTTATTATCCAAAACCAGTAACATAATTTATGTGAATACTACTGGGGGGGGGATATATTCCGGTTTCTTAACAATCTTTAACTGATCTCCATGGCTCAAAGAAAACAAAAATTCTTTCGTAAATAAGCACGATAGTGGCCACAAAAGTTCTCATAAATACATGAGGCAGAGGCTCGTTGTGCCCATGTAGAAAACTCTAATAAACTTTGCCATGTTGCGGTCATTTTTAAGTTTGTTTTATTTTATAGCTTTTCAACTTACAAAATGCTAAATTATATCACAATTTGCGATATTAATTATAAATGTAGTGGTATCAATTAGTTTTGAATTAGTATCACAATATTCTGCCTATCCTAGCATTGTGATATTTATATTTGTAAACGGGTTTCGGAGTTCATCCATCTTCGAGTTGGAATTACGAAACACGTCCAATGACAGACCATTATATTCCAACTAATTATGTATATCCAAATATATATAATTATTACAATTATTTCAATGGTATTAACTTCCACTTTAAATAATAAAATTTCTTTCATTGACCTCTTTGAAATAATTATATTAATATAGCTACGATGACTGTTCTGGCTGAGTTAACAACTTACACATAAGAAGTAGTATGTTTCACATATACATGTTGAACCAAATATATGGAAACCCCTCAATAACTTTAGATCTCTTTTAGATCAAATTCTGCAACTTTCAGGATAAAGTATTTCTTTAACTACTATATCTTTTGACGTAAATCAGAATTTCAACGCCTTCTTGGAGGCCCTAGGGGTTGTGACACATATATTTTAAATGCGAATACCCATTGTGTGATACATCATGTTAAAGGTCTCTTTAAACAAAAAAAAAATGTCATAAATAAAAAGTTCCTAGGATAATTATTTTTAGAATGGCCGATTGAAGTTTTGGTTTTTTAAAGAAATACTTTGGTGGAGTACTTCAAGGAAATCTACAGTTGCTAATAAAATAATTTTGTCATATTGATTGATCAAAACCATGTAAATGGATAACTATCACATAAATTGAAAAATAAATATTTTTTACAATCGGCCAACATTTTAGTACAGGTATTGTAGAAACTTTTTATTTACGATATTTTTCTTATTTAAAGTGACCTTCAACATTATATATTACACAATGGGTTTTCCCAATAACAATATATGAGCCACAACCCCTGGGCCACCACTCCCCCCAAGAAGAGGGTGAAATTCTCTTGTACGTCAAAAGATATATTAGTTGACCCATAGCCTATGTCATCCTGAAATTTACAGAATTCTACCTAAAACAGATTAAAGTTTTTGAGGGCTTTCCATACGTTTGGTTTACCCGTGTATGTTTTTGGGCCGCCTGGGTTGAGGCTTTGGCATATAACTTTTAAACCGAACAATGCGAGCAATCAGTAATGACTAAAGATCTTAGTTACGCCCATATTTAAGGTATGTATGTACTGTATGTATAACCAAACCTGTGGATGAGTATGGACCACGTCAATCAAGTTATTAAATTTTATCTTTGCTTTTAGTTACCCGTGGTATATGTATTTGTAGTTCGGTATTTTTTTTATGTATTTGTTTTTTTAATTGTGTATACCATGAAAATTTGAACTATGGGAATAAAACGAATGGCTTATTTTGGATTTCAAGTAATTTATTATCAATTTCAAGTTGTTATTTGTTTGTTCATATGTATAATGTTTGTGTTTTAAAATAAAACAATGTATGTATTTAATAATGTAAAAATATCAAAATTGAATGAACATTTTTTTTTTATACTTATTTACCTTCTATTCCATACGTTGTACAAACTAAAAGAGAGATAAACTAAAAGGGACAGGTTAGATAGAGTTAGATAAACTTTTTCTCAGTTAAATCGGTTAAAACCTTAGAGGCGTTTTATTAGTGTAAATACAATTGTTTTCTGTTGGTGATTATATAAGTACTACAGAAAGTGTCAATGTTGGAGTTGCACAGAGGTCTGTACTATAAGTCCAATCTTGTTTTTGATTTATATAAATAACTTGTATTAAGGAAAACTGAATGGTACCCTTATAGCATTTGCTGTTGATACGGCTTTTGGGTATAAGACAAAATAAATTGTAGAATTACATAGACATATTGTGCGAATAGTTTATATTCCATATCGCTGTGGCAAAATTATAACAAATTAAATCTTAATACAAAGAAAATCATGTATATATATTTTCCGTTAACTGATTAATTAGTGTTTTACAAACCATAATTTAATCATGACTTATTGGGTATTGTTAGATTTTTGTTGAAGGATAGGAATTTATAATGTTGGCTTAGAAATTTTGTACAGTAAATATAAAAAAACTAGGTAGGTCAATTTTTACCGAATTCTGAAACCAAACAATAGTTTTTTTATTAAAACATAGTTATATTTAGGTCCCAAATTCTAAAATGTTACACCTAATTATATTAGGCTCGAATTTTTATCAGAATCTATTAAAGTATAAATTTACTAAATGACTTTCTGTTTATCCAGGCCAAAATGTTATTATTATTATTATTATTTTCATATCGCTTTACGTACTCAAGATATCGGTCATTGACCGTATTGGATAAAATAAGGAACATGAATGTAAAACGCACTTTAGTAGAATGGCACGATACAACGTTAGGAGCAACAAATAACGTGTTATTGTTCTTATATATATTTATTATTGTGTTCTGCGTGTTCTTGTGTTTCTAATTGCTTAACATTTATCAACCTCAGTAGAGTGATAATGTTTTTGACACAAGAACTAAAAATGTGTGTACTACTGTAGAATATTTGTCTATGGTGGATCATATTCCGAAAAAAAATGGTATTTAATACTAATTTATTTATTTACTTAGAGAATTTCTTTACCCTGGTATCGATAGAAAATTGGTTGACGTTATACAGTAACATTTATTATAAGGATCACCTTACAAATACAGTACCTTGTTAATGACGCTGAGGCGCACTACTTTTATAGTTCGATATTTTCAATCCAGAAAGTTCGAGATTCATCGGTGTCTGTCGCCAACATTCGGGTAAATTTTTTTTTTTTTTTTTTTTTATTTTATTTATTTTTTTTTTCTTTATTTTTTACTGCAACTAGTTCTAAGAACTAACAATCAGCTTAAATCTAACAACATAACATGTAATTCTGACAACATAACATGTAATATTTAGTCCAGGTTAACCCATCGGCGCTCCTAGTATGTTGATCTATGATGTCAGCTCAAAAGGCTTAGTCCTCTTGAGTCTTCTATGAAGTTCATCGTTGTTGAGAAGCTTGCACGCCTCCTCATTAATGATTCGGGTAAATGACGTCATAATACGGCATGACTACTACAGCGATATCAGGGTTGACAAATCGAATTTAAAATTCTCATCTATCTTATATTATCGGGGGCTCAAAATTACACAAGGTAAAAAAATGAGCGCCAAATACTAAAGTTTGAGAACCGCTGAACTAGACCAAGCATCGCTGTGTTTGGGAGACCAGATTAGACGAAGGTAAAGAATAAATTGATAATCAAATTATAAATCCCAAAGGCAGAGTTTCACATGAAACATTCATTACAGACTCAAAAGCAATAATTTTAGAGACATATAAAAATGTGGAGTTCACGCTCTTGAGGGGAACTTTAATGTTTAAAATACGAAGGAGAGTGGTGACAGGAAGCGATGTTTTTTAAGGAGAGTCTTTTTTCTCTAGATATCGTTTTCTTCTGTACCTATATACCTCTTGGTGGACCTAGCTGTAAGAGTTATACTTTTTAAAATTATAAATACATTTTTCGTTTGTCAGTTATATAAAATAAGTACATAAACGTGCGCGTGAGTTTTTTTAAAAGTACATGTTAATAGTTGACATACAATATAAAATTAATGTTAATATGTGACTGGTAACGTGTTTCTTTTTTTATAAGATATAATAATAGTTGGATGATTTTACTTTTTTATAATATATATTAATAGTTGGATGATTTTACTTTTTTATAAGATATAATAATAGTTGGATGATTTTACTTTTTTTATAAGATATATCCATAGTTGGATGATTTTACTTTTTTATAAGATATATCCATAGTTGGATGATTTTACTTTTTTATAATATATATTAATAGTTGGATGATTTTACTTTTTTTATAAGATATATCCATAGTTGGATGATTTTACTTTTTTATAATATATATTAATAGTTGGATGATTTTAGTTTTTTTATAAGATATATCCATAGTTGGATGATTTTACTTTTTTATAATATATATTAATAGTTGGATGATTTTACTTTTTTTATAAGATATATCCATAGTTAGATGATTTTACTTTTTTATAATATATATTAATAGTTGGATGTTTTTACTTTTTTTATAAGATATAATAATAGTTGGATGATTTTACTTTTTTTACTTAACATACTCTGTTTATCAACTATGACAAATTAGGTCGTATTAATAATTCAAATAATAAAATAAAGTAAAAATACATAATAACATGGGTTTTAATTAAAAAATAAACTATTTCTAATTTAAAAGAAATACTTTTTATGATTTTTTAAGCAAAATTAATTTTATGTTTTTCCTCTGTCTTTTTTCCAGAGACTTTAATAGATAAGTTACTATTTAAATTATTGTCAAATTCTCTAAGAATTTAATCTGTGCTATGAATACGTAATCTCTGACATTTAAGATACAAATTCCATATTGGGATAAATTAAGATAGTTGCTTTTTAACTTTATAAGTGAAAACTACAGTAATTGGTTATTCGAATTACGAATAATAATTAATGCCTTTTTTTGTTTTGATTCTATCATTTAACTCTGTAATGAAGGGGTTTTATTTAATTAAATTATTTAGCACAATATTTTTTATTTAAAATTCATATTTATTATTAATATTGTGTATCACTTTATAATTCAGAACCAGATTAAATAAAATCTCTCACACATTGAAATCATAGCTAAAATTTAATAAGTTTCATTTTTGCCTTAGTACCATTCTTACTTAAAAGGTCCACCCTACGTACCAACTAAATTAGTTTTACAGTTGTTGGCACTTTAAATTTTTAAGGTAATCACCTACATAAAAACACAAGGTATATGCTCCAAACGTATGTTTGAAAAGAATCTAGTCCTAATGCATGTACCTAAATAAAGAGACAAAATAAGCCCAAATCATTACAAAAATTTTTATACTTTATAAAGTATTAAGATTATTGAGTTCCATTTACCTCGTCGTATTAATAACACTAAATGAAGGATTAAAATTTTTAAGTTGATAATTCCAGATTGCAAATGTTGACCGTTAAAATTTTTAAAACTTGGTTTTTGCTTTTAAGAATAGTTTTGATGAAAACCCATCTGAGAAAATAAGATGAAAAAAGTAGGAGGGAGGAATTACCTAAATTGTATCTCATGATGGATCACAAATTATTATAATTAAAAAATAATAATAATAATAAAATAATATTTAAAAAAAACAATAACCGACATTATTAACGCTCATTTTTTTAAATATTGGATTTATCACTACAATATCGAATGAAGATGTAGTTTATGTAGAGGCGGCAAACAACAAAATAAAATTACTCACGTCTAAATCTATCTTTTAACCACATTTCCCACCAGTGTTTGTTTTATGGAAAGGTTAACAACAAAACGTTCTGAATTTGCAGGTAACAAAGATAACTTACAGTAATTTTGCTAAAAAGGTTTACCTGATATTCTTCTTTTAATAAATATATCCTCTACTAAGTACACTCTTGTTTGTGACTCGTTCTGTACTAATCTAATACTGTTAATGTCTCATCATTATCAATTTATTTTATAAAATGACGTTTAACTATAGAGATAAAACCAATGACAAATCGAACCTTATAGAGAACTTTATTGTGGTTGAGGACTGATATTATTGTGAGTTTTGGATGCAGTTATTGACGTAACCACTAAGTTGTATCCTCCATTTTGAAATTGACCTTAAATATCATAAATAATCCACTTTCTATTTAAGATGTGGAGATATATAAAATGTAAAACATTTAAACGAACCCTTACAACACTTTCTACTATACTGATACGAAGATTCAAGGTTTCCACTGCGCCCGAAGAATGCTTGCAATAACTATATTTCCAAAATAAATTCACTAAAACTGTTTTTGTAATATTCAATAACTCTTGTCTGATTTCAATCAAATTTAACAGGATAAGAAATTAAGAAGAATTATTTATAATTCATTACCTGCTGTATTCATTTAATTATTCCAAATTGCATAAATCTTAGAATAAATTTTACCCGACATGAATATATCTTAGTCTTTAAATAAAATAAATAGTCTACCGATACAGTGGAAGGCGTCAATCGAATTGTTTTGTCATTAGGTCAAATTGTAACATATAATTTTGTATATACTGCAGTTCTATTTAACATGTTCAAAAAATTATTTCCTTACGTACTTATGTTATAACATTATTATATACAAAATCCCATTTCTTTATGTTTTGTTAAAAAAAAAAAAAAAAAAAAAAAAAAAAAAAAAAAAAAAAAACAATAACAACTGGTATTTCATTTTTTTTAGTGTATATAAAGTTCTTTATTTCAAAAAGTAACATTTTTTAACAATATTTCTAGTACTGCGCAATTTGTGAACAGATTTGTCAGTTTAATAAGTAAGGATTAAAACGTTGTAATTTAATTCTAATTTCATTAAAATCTGTGACGTAATAAAATATCCATAAATAAAGAAGAACTGTTTAACTTTAATTGACAACTTAATATCTTAATGAATACATTTTTCTAAAAATTTTAAACTTTTTTGACTAAGACAATAGTGATGGCTAAATTAAAATAGTTTTTATTCGTTTGCGTAAGTAGACCTAATAAATGTATAGACTCTAGAATTTTACACTATCTAAGTCAATTAAATATTTCAAAACCTTCGCATAGACTTTTTACACATAAACCTAACATCAAAGAAATATAATACAGTCTAGACTTTTAATAGTGAAGATATTTTTTGTTATAAATAATAGGAGATCTCATTCAGGATTTAATTTCCTTCAAAATGAAATTATTTCTATTATTTTCGAACATAGTAACCAAAAAACACAAATCTACTTCTTAGTAAAACCAAATGTCTGTGCATTTAAATAGTTTGTTTAACATATGCCTAGAGCGCAGTTAAACCTTTGTTAAACTATTATTTAAACTTATCGACAACTATTCAACTATAGCAGATAACTTTGCCGTCGCGTAGTTTATATAATGGTACATAGGTATCGCTGGAGTTGTCGTACTAACTGAGCAAATTATTATCCACGTTCAATTGAACATAAACCTACCCACAAATATTGGTTTTAAGTTAAATGTTACGTACAGAACTTTGTCATACATTTTGAATTTAATCCACAATTGTAAAAACACCACAAAACACAATTAAGCTCCTTCAAAAAGACACCTTGAATGAGCTGATCTTCAAGTCATTCCCTCAATATAAAAACAAACTCAGTTGACAGAAATACCAAACTATTACGCGCTCAAAAATCTCGTATAATAAAAAATCAACGACTCCACCCGTTTTTGACAAAAAAAAACAAAAAAAAACTCAGAGTGGCGGGGGATTTGTTACAATTCAATACAACGCCAGACAACCGCTTTTGTTACCAAAGAAATTACATAACTAAAACGATATTAAATTATTATCATCAAAATGCATACATTGTGGGGCACAGATTTAACAATTGCTATTAACTTAAATGCTCTCAGCTATAAGTGTCAGTCGCTCATTCATTTTTAACTGTACTATTTGATTCTAAACCTAACAGTCTAATAAATTTCAACTAATGAGTAATTTCCCTTCAGAGAAAATTACACCAGCTAAACCTTTTCTGAAAAGGTGTGTTATTTTGTAGGAACATTTTATATGAAAACTCATAAATTACGCAACCTAAAACTGTCAATGTTCTATTCATGTATTTTTGTTTGTTTCGCTATGAAAGCAATTTACTTAGAGATTGCAATAGATCTGAGTACTGATGGATTCTTAAATACATTCACTCGCTTTATCTCTACAAAAGGATTATGTTCCGATTTCTATTGATATTTTGGAACTAACTTCATATGTGCCTAATCGAAATTCATAGTTTTTAAAATTAATCTATCAGTGACACAATTCTAAAAATACCAAAATTAAAAACAATAAAGACAAAGTGTTAAAATTCACTTCATTACAAAATACCAAATTTCACATTTCACCTCCCCACCCCCTGCATCTCCAAATCAAGCCGATTTATGGGAAGCCGCTGTAAAACCTACAAAATATCACTTAACTGAAAATTGAAGAAATGAAATTAATTGTAATGGTTTTTATCACGCTCAAAATAAGGGTTAAAGTTATTCTAAACTCACTAACTCTTGAACTACTTTCAAACAATCCTTCCGAATTAAATTTATTAACCCCTAGACATTTCTTATTGTAAGAAGTGCGGATAACTCTACCAGAAGAAAATCTGGCTAATGTCTCTCAAAATCACCGCAAATATTGGCAATCAATTCAAGATTTCACACAGCGACTTTGAAAACCTTGAGCGTAGAATAATTGTAGATTTTACAAGAAAAACAACACGCACTGAAAATTAAAAAATTAGATATCTTGTTCTAATTCATGATCATCAATAACCCTTTTTCTATGGCTCATGGGCGAAGTATCAACATTCACCCTGGAAATTATGTTAATTGTCAGGAATGGCATCCATTCCACTGCATCCGGCGTCATTTCAATAAAGGTTTACAGTCACAATCAACCATTATCTCTCAATTAAACTCAATCTTTACCCCAAACCTCTATCTTTACCTTCTTACTATCAATCAACGTTACCTTTCAGGCTTTCCTCTCTTCGAATTATCATCCCTGGAAAGGATCGTAATTGTCAGGAATGGCAACCATTCCACTACATCCGGAGTCATTTCAATAAAGGTTTACAGTCACAATCAACCACCTTCTCTCAATTAAACTCAATCTTTACCCCAAACCTCTATCTTTACCTTCTTACTATCAATCATGGTTACCTTTTAGGCTTTCCTCTCTTCGAATTATCATCATTCACCCAGGAAAAGATGGTAGTTGTCAGGAATGGCTCCATTCCACTACATCCGGAGTCATTTCAATAAAGGTTTACAGTCACAATCAACCATCTTCTCTCAATTAAACTCAATCTTTACCCCAAACCTCTATCTTTACCTTCTTATTTCAATCATGGTTACCTTTTAGGCTTTCCTCTCTTCGAATTATCATCATTCACCCAGGAAAAGATGGTAGTTGTCAGGAATGGCTCCATTCCACTACATCCGGAGTCATTTCAATAAAGGTTTACAGTCACAATCAACCATCTTCTCTCAATTAAACTCAATCTTTAACCCAAACCTCTATCTTTACCTTCTTATTTCAATCATGGTTACCTTTTAGGCTTTCCTCTCTTCGAATTATCATCATTCACCCAGGAAAAGATGGTAGTTGTCAGGAATGGCTCCATTCCACTACATCCGGAGTCATTTCAATAAAGGTTTACAGTCACAATCAACCATCTTCTCTCAATTAAACTCAATCTTTAACCCAAACCTCTATCTTTACCTTCTTATTTCAATCATGGTTACCTTTTAGGCTTTCCTCTCTTCGAATTATCATCATTCACCCAGGAAAAGATGGTAGTTGTCAGGAATGGCTCCATTCCACTACATCCGGAGTCATTTCAATAAAGGTTTACAGTCACAATCAACCATCTTCTCTCAATTAAACTCAATCTTTAACCCAAACCTCTATCTTTACCTTCTTACTATCTATCGGGTTACCTTTTAGGCTTTCCTCTCTTCGAATTATCATCATTCACCCAGGAAAAGATGGTAGTTGTCAGGAATGGCTCCATTCCACTACATCCGGAGTCATTTCAATAAAGGTTTACAGTCACAATCAACCATCTTCTCTCAATTAAACTCAATCTTTAACCCAAACCTCTATCTTTACCTTCTTACTATCTATCGGGTTACCTTTTAGGCTTTCCTCTCTTCGAATTATCATCATTCACCCAGGAAAAGATGGTAGTTGTCAGGAATGGCTCCATTCCACTACATCCGGAGTCATTTCAATAAAGGTTTACAGTCACAATCAACCATCTTCTCTCAATTAAACTCAATCTTTAACCCAAACCTCTATCTTTACCTTCTTACTATCTATCGGGTTACCTTTTAGGCTTTCCTCTCTTCGAATTATCATCATTCACCCAGGAAAAGATGGTAGTTGTCAGGAATGGCTCCATTCCACTACATCCGGAGTCATTTCAATAAAGGTTTACAGTCACAATCAACCATCTTCTCTCAATTAAACTCAATCTTTAACCCAAACCTCTATCTTTACCTTCTTATTTCAATCATGGTTACCTTTTAGGCTTTCCTCTCTTCGAATTATCATCATTCACCCAGGAAAAGATGGTAGTTGTCAGGAATGGCTCCATTCCACTACATCCGGAGTCATTTCAATAAAGGTTTACAGTCACAATCAACCATCTTCTCTCAATTAAACTCAATCTTTAACCCAAACCTCTATCTTTACCTTCTTACTATCAATCATGGTTACCTTTTAGGGTTTCCTCTCTTCGAATTATCATCATTCACCCAGGAAAAGATGGTAGTTGTCAGGAATGGCTCCATTCCACTACATCCGGAGTCATTTCAATAAAGGTTTACAGTCACAATCAACCATCTTCTCTCAATTAAACTCAATCTTTACCCCAAACCTCTATCTTTACCTTCTTATTTCAATCATGGTTACCTTTTAGGCTTTCCTCTCTTCGAATTATCATCATTCACCCAGGAAAAGATGGTAGTTGTCAGGAATGGCTCCATTCCACTACATCCGGAGTCATTTCAATAAAGGTTTACAGTCACAATCAACCATCTTCTCTCAATTAAACTCAATCTTTAACCCAAACCTCTATCTTTACCTTCTTATTTCAATCATGGTTACCTTTTAGGCTTTCCTCTCTTCGAATTATCATCATTCACCCAGGAAAAGATGGTAGTTGTCAGGAATGGCTCCATTCCACTACATCCGGAGTCATTTCAATAAAGGTTTACAGTCACAATCAACCATCTTCTCTCAATTAAACTCAATCTTTAACCCAAACCTCTATCTTTACCTTCTTATTTCAATCATGGTTACCTTTTAGGGTTTCCTCTCTTCGAATTATCATCATTCACCCAGGAAAAGATGGTAGTTGTCAGGAATGGCTCCATTCCACTACATCCGGAGTCATTTCAATAAAGGTTTACAGTCACAATCAACCATCTTCTCTCAATTAAACTCAATCTTTAACCCAAACCTCTATCTTTACCTTCTTATTTCAATCATGGTTACCTTTTAGGCTTTCCTCTCTTCGAATTATCATCATTCACCCAGGAAAAGATGGTAGTTGTCAGGAATGGCTCCATTCCACTACATCCGGAGTCATTTCAATAAAGGTTTACAGTCACAATCAACCATCTTCTCTCAATTAAACTCAATCTTTAACCCAAACCTCTATCTTTACCTTCTTATTTCAATCATGGTTACCTTTTAGGGTTTCCTCTCTTCGAATTATCATCATTCACCCAGGAAAAGATGGTAGTTGTCAGGAATGGCTCCATTCCACTACATCCGGAGTCATTTCAATAAAGGTTTACAGTCACAATCAACCATCTTCTCTCAATTAAACTCAATCTTTAACCCAAACCTCTATCTTTACCTTCTTACTATCTATCGGGTTACCTTTTAGGCTTTCCTCTCTTCGAATTATCATCATTCACCCAGGAAAAGATGGTAGTTGTCAGGAATGGCTCCATTCCACTACATCCGGAGTCATTTCAATAAAGGTTTACAGTCACAATCAACCATCTTCTCTCAATTAAACTCAATCTTTAACCCAAACCTCTATCTTTACCTTCTTATTTCAATCATGGTTACCTTTTAGGCTTTCCTCTCTTCGAATTATCATCATTCACCCAGGAAAAGATGGTAGTTGTCAGGAATGGCTCCATTCCACTACATCCGGAGTCATTTCAATAAAGGTTTACAGTCACAATCAAACATCTTCTCTCAATTAAACTCAATCTTTAACCCAAACCTCTATCTTTACCTTCTTACTATCTATCGGGTTACCTTTTAGGCTTTCCTCTCTTCGAATTATCATCATTCACCCAGGAAAAGATGGTAGTTGTCAGGAATGGCTCCATTCCACTACATCCGGAGTCATTTCAATAAAGGTTTACAGTCACAATCAACCATCTTCTCTCAATTAAACTCAATCTTTAACCCAAACCTCTATCTTTACCTTCTTATTTCAATCATGGTTACCTTTTAGGGTTTCCTCTCTTCGAATTATCATCATTCACCCAGGAAAAGATGGTAGTTGTCAGGAATGGCTCCATTCCACTACATCCGGAGTCATTTCAATAAAGGTTTACAGTCACAATCAACCATCTTCTCTCAATTAAACTCAATCTTTAACCCAAACCTCTATCTTTACCTTCTTACTATCAATCATGGTTACCTTTTAGGCTTTCCTCTCTTCGAATTATCATCATTCACCCAGGAAAAGATGGTAGTTGTCAGGAATGGCTCCATTCCACTACATCCGGAGTCATTTCAATAAAGGTTTACAGTCACAATCAACCATCTTCTCTCAATTAAACTCAATCTTTAACCCAAACCTCTATCTTTACCTTCTTACTATCAATCATGGTTACCTTTTAGGCTTTCCTCTCTTCGAATTATCATCATTCACCCAGGAAAAGATGGTAGTTGTCAGGAATGGCTCCATTCCACTACATCCGGAGTCATTTCAATAAAGGTTTACAGTCACAATCAACCATCTTCTCTCAATTAAACTCAATCTTTAACCCAAACCTCTATCTTTACCTTCTTACTATCTATCGGGTTACCTTTTAGGCTTTCCTCTCTTCGAATTATCATCATTCACCCAGGAAAAGATGGTAGTTGTCAGGAATGGCTCCATTCCACTACATCCGGAGTCATTTCAATAAAGGTTTACAGTCACAATCAACCATCTTCTCTCAATTAAACTCAATCTTTACCCCAAACCTCTATCTTTACCTTCTTATTTCAATCATGGTTACCTTTTAGGCTTTCCTCTCTTCGAATTATCATCATTCACCCAGGAAAAGATGGTAGTTGTCAGGAATGGCTCCATTCCACTACATCCGGAGTCATTTCAATAAAGGTTTACAGTCACAATCAACCATCTTCTCTCAATTAAACTCAATCTTTACCCCAAACCTCTATCTTTACCTTCTTATTTCAATCATGGTTACCTTTTAGGCTTTCCTCTCTTCGAATTATCATCATTCACCCAGGAAAAGATGGTAGTTGTCAGGAATGGCTCCATTCCACTACATCCGGAGTCATTTCAATAAAGGTTTACAGTCACAATCAACCATCTTCTCTCAATTAAACTCAATCTTTAACCCAAACCTCTATCTTTACCTTCTTACTATCAATCATGGTTACCTTTTAGGGTTTCCTCTCTTCGAATTATCATCATTCACCCAGGAAAAGATGGTAGTTGTCAGGAATGGCTCCATTCCACTACATCCGGAGTCATTTCAATAAAGGTTTACAGTCACAATCAACCATCTTCTCTCAATTAAACTCAATCTTTACCCCAAACCTCTATCTTTACCTTCTTATTTCAATCATGGTTACCTTTTAGGGTTTCCTCTCTTCGAATTATCATCATTCACCCAGGAAAAGATGGTAGTTGTCAGGAATGGCTCCATTCCACTACATCCGGAGTCATTTCAATAAAGGTTTACAGTCACAATCAACCATCTTCTCTCAATTAAACTCAATCTTTACCCCAAACCTCTATCTTTACCTTCTTATTTCAATCATGGTTACCTTTTAGGGTTTCCTCTCTTCGAATTATCATCATTCACCCAGGAAAAGATGGTAGTTGTCAGGAATGGCTCCATTCCACTACATCCGGAGTCATTTCAATAAAGGTTTACAGTCACAATCAACCATCTTCTCTCAATTAAACTCAATCTTTAACCCAAACCTCTATCTTTACCTTCTTACTATCTATCGGGTTACCTTTTAGGCTTTCCTCTCTTCGAATTATCATCATTCACCCAGGAAAAGATGGTAGTTGTCAGGAATGGCTCCATTCCACTACATCCGGAGTCATTTCAATAAAGGTTTACAGTCACAATCAACCATCTTCTCTCAATTAAACTCAATCTTTAACCCAAACCTCTATCTTTACCTTCTTATTTCAATCATGGTTACCTTTTAGGCTTTCCTCTCTTCGAATTATCATCATTCACCCAGGAAAAGATGGTAGTTGTCAGGAATGGCTCCATTCCACTACATCCGGAGTCATTTCAATAAAGGTTTACAGTCACAATCAACCATCTTCTCTCAATTAAACTCAATCTTTAACCCAAACCTCTATCTTTACCTTCTTATTTCAATCATGGTTACCTTTTAGGGTTTCCTCTCTTCGAATTATCATCATTCACCCAGGAAAAGATGGTAGTTGTCAGGAATGGCTCCATTCCACTACATCCGGAGTCATTTCAATAAAGGTTTACAGTCACAATCAAACATCTTCTCTCAATTAAACTCAATCTTTAACCCAAACCTCTATCTTTACCTTCTTACTATCTATCGGGTTACCTTTTAGGCTTTCCTCTCTTCGAATTATCATCATTCACCCAGGAAAAGATGGTAGTTGTCAGGAATGGCTCCATTCCACTACATCCGGAGTCATTTCAATAAAGGTTTACAGTCACAATCAACCATCTTCTCTCAATTAAACTCAATCTTTAACCCAAACCTCTATCTTTACCTTCTTATTTCAATCATGGTTACCTTTTAGGGTTTCCTCTCTTCGAATTATCATCATTCACCCAGGAAAAGATGGTAGTTGTCAGGAATGGCTCCATTCCACTACATCCGGAGTCATTTCAATAAAGGTTTACAGTCACAATCAACCATCTTCTCTCAATTAAACTCAATCTTTAACCCAAACCTCTATCTTTACCTTCTTACTATCTATCGGGTTACCTTTTAGGCTTTCCTCTCTTCGAATTATCATCATTCACCCAGGAAAAGATGGTAGTTGTCAGGAATGGCTCCATTCCACTACATCCGGAGTCATTTCAATAAAGGTTTACAGTCACAATCAACCATCTTCTCTCAATTAAACTCAATCTTTAACCCAAACCTCTATCTTTACCTTCTTATTTCAATCATGGTTACCTTTTAGGCTTTCCTCTCTTCGAATTATCATCATTCACCCAGGAAAAGATGGTAGTTGTCAGGAATGGCTCCATTCCACTACATCCGGAGTCATTTCAATAAAGGTTTACAGTCACAATCAACCATCTTCTCTCAATTAAACTCAATCTTTAACCCAAACCTCTATCTTTACCTTCTTATTTCAATCATGGTTACCTTTTAGGGTTTCCTCTCTTCGAATTATCATCATTCACCCAGGAAAAGATGGTAGTTGTCAGGAATGGCTCCATTCCACTACATCCGGAGTCATTTCAATAAAGGTTTACAGTCACAATCAAACATCTTCTCTCAATTAAACTCAATCTTTAACCCAAACCTCTATCTTTACCTTCTTACTATCTATCGGGTTACCTTTTAGGCTTTCCTCTCTTCGAATTATCATCATTCACCCAGGAAAAGATGGTAGTTGTCAGGAATGGCTCCATTCCACTACATCCGGAGTCATTTCAATAAAGGTTTACAGTCACAATCAACCATCTTCTCTCAATTAAACTCAATCTTTAACCCAAACCTCTATCTTTACCTTCTTATTTCAATCATGGTTACCTTTTAGGGTTTCCTCTCTTCGAATTATCATCATTCACCCAGGAAAAGATGGTAGTTGTCAGGAATGGCTCCATTCCACTACATCCGGAGTCATTTCAATAAAGGTTTACAGTCACAATCAACCATCTTCTCTCAATTAAACTCAATCTTTAACCCAAACCTCTATCTTTACCTTCTTACTATCAATCATGGTTACCTTTTAGGCTTTCCTCTCTTCGAATTATCATCATTCACCCAGGAAAAGATGGTAGTTGTCAGGAATGGCTCCATTCCACTACATCCGGAGTCATTTCAATAAAGGTTTACAGTCACAATCAACCATCTTCTCTCAATTAAACTCAATCTTTAACCCAAACCTCTATCTTTACCTTCTTACTATCAATCATGGTTACCTTTTAGGCTTTCCTCTCTTCGAATTATCATCATTCACCCAGGAAAAGATGGTAGTTGTCAGGAATGGCTCCATTCCACTACATCCGGAGTCATTTCAATAAAGGTTTACAGTCACAATCAACCATCTTCTCTCAATTAAACTCAATCTTTACCCCAAACCTCTATCTTTACCTTCTTATTTCAATCATGGTTACCTTTTAGGGTTTCCTCTCTTCGAATTATCATCATTCACCCAGGAAAAGATGGTAGTTGTCAGGAATGGCTCCATTCCACTACATCCGGAGTCATTTCAATAAAGGTTTACAGTCACAATCAACCATCTTCTCTCAATTAAACTCAATCTTTACCCCAAACCTCTATCTTTACCTTCTTATTTCAATCATGGTTACCTTTTAGGGTTTCCTCTCTTCGAATTATCATCATTCACCCAGGAAAAGATGGTAGTTGTCAGGAATGGCTCCATTCCACTACATCCGGAGTCATTTCAATAAAGGTTTACAGTCACAATCAACCATCTTCTCTCAATTAAACTCAATCTTTACCCCAAACCTCTATCTTTACCTTCTTATTTCAATCATGGTTACCTTTTAGGGTTTCCTCTCTTCGAATTATCATCATTCACCCAGGAAAAGATGGTAGTTGTCAGGAATGACTCCATTCCACTACATCCGGAGTCATTTCAATAAAGGTTTACAGTCACAATCAACCATCTTCTCTCAATTAAACTCAATCTTTACCCCAAACCTCTACCTTTACCTTCTTACTATCAATCAACGTTACATTTCAGGCTTTCCTCTCTTCGAATTATCATCCCTGGAAAGGATCGTAATTGTCAGGAATGGCAACCATTCCACTACATCCGGAGTCATTTCAATAAAGGTTCACAGTCACAATCAAACATCTTCTCTCAATTAAGCTCAGTCGTCACGGCACACCTCTACCTTTAACTTCTTAAAATCTAACTTGGAACCTTTCCGGCTTCTCACTTTTCCAATTTCTACTTTCTAACAATGATTAAAATCTCATTATTTTGTTAATTATTTTTTGAAATTTCTTTCAAGGGTACCGCTATCTATAGTAATCAACACCTGAACAGTCACTTCCTATAGTTTCCGTTTCAACAGGCTTCGGGTTTCGATTGATAAGTAACCCAATGTCACGAGGTACTAAACTTCACAATGAAGACCCACCTTAGTTTTCCTACTCTCCACCAAGCGACATTACAATTGTCCCAAATAAAGTGACGCTATCTTCAACAATTCTTCTAAATCCGCGGAAAAACCGACGCCAAAGTAACGCCAATTATAGTCTGATTCGTTACTGTAAGCACTTAACGATGCTTCCACATCGATTTCTAAATAGCGCAAAGATGCTTGGCCTGCTTCAAAATAACGTTATCTTTTTCTGTCACAACGATAGTTTGCAACTCTTCCAAGTTAATGTACAATACGAACACGCTAAACTGATTTTTGACAAATCGATAAATTTTATTACAAAAATCGCTAAAATGGTACTTAGTTCGCTACCTAATTTGTGTTGCATCTGTATATTTAATAAAACTACACACATTTGAAGTACAAAACAGATGAGTCAATTATATGTACATAAATATATAATCATCTATGATTTAAGTGCATATTGTGTATATCTTTAGCTAGGTAGCACGTATCAACAAAAACATTCGCAAATGAAAGTGTCAGAAAAACTGCTCTGCCGACAGAGGATTCGCCAAGAGTTATGAAAAATATATATCTTATTCATAGATGTCTCACATTCATGTTAATTTTTATTATAATAATTGACTTCTTATTATTCCATATTTTAAGAAGGTAATGTATTTTTATTACACCTTTTGTTCTAGATTGCAGCACAAGTGTTTGATACTCTCTACAAAAAGCCGGAATACAGTCTTTTCTATTGATTAACAAAGGAGGTTTCGAATGAAAAATGTGCGAATTCTTGAGAAACATCTGGTCTCCAGAGTATTTTGCTGCTTTTTCAAGTGAGAATTGAAAAATTGTACTTCATATTAATAATACTCCCCAACCTCTCGACCCCTGTATTGTATTATTTCTTTGTATTGAATGCTGTAAGTGTTAGATTGTAAAATACCCAATACACTGGATCTGCAGACACTTTACTGGGGCCGCAAGTAGGTTTTTCTTTCTCTTGGGTATGTTTTTTTTTTCCAAAGCGTTTGTGGAAAATAACTCTTCATTCTTCATTTCACAAACAATTAATTTCTTTATTCGTCTACAGTGGTTGGGTAAATAAATTGCTTTGTCTTTTGTTGCTAGCTCAACCGAGCCAAAATCTGAATCACTGGACAAAAATAAGTGCTCAGACATCAAAAACGTTTGGTCAAACAATATAATGTCTGTTTCAACACTTTGAAAGTAACTAGTTGCAATATTCTAGTTGCAATGCCAATATTGATTCAGATGTTGATGGAGATAATGGCACGCTGTAATATGTAGTAGTTTCATATGAAAACTGTTTTTTTCTATATTCAAACTGCAGTGCCAATATTGATTCAGATGTTGATGGAGATAATGGCACGCTGTAATATGTAGTAGTTTCATATGAAAACTGTTTTTTCTATATTCAAATTGCAGTGCCAATATTGATTCAAATGTTGATGGAGATAATGACACGCTGTAATATGTATTAGTTTCATATGAAAACTGTTTTTTCTATATGAAAACCGTAAATACCTACTTACCAATACAATTTTATATTTTACTTGATAATTAGAGTTAACTTAAAACTGGAAAAGACCAACAATTATATGTTAAATATATGTTGGGTAAGGTAGTACATAAGATAACATGTAATGCTATTGGACGGTTGTGTGATAAAACAATTGATTCTAACTAGAAATAATTAAATTGATAGATATAAGTTTTTCCAGTTGGTTAGGTTGGTTGCAAAGCTGGCATAATCCGAGAGACAAAGGTGAATTTCAATCTTTCCGAGATGGCTCGCATATGAAAATAATGATAATATTATGGAGACAATTTGGAACGGAAATACAAGCAGAAACGGTTAATGGACGCAATGATATCGATAGACAGTAGGAACAAAGGAAAAAATCCTTCCATGAGGCTTGATCCCATAAAACAGAACAAAATAATTAACCCGAATGGAGAGCGTATGTAATATAAAACTACGAGGGGGGTATGAATAATAGTTTAAAGAAGAACAGTAAAAAAAAAGTGTGTCCAGTTGAGATAATTAGAATTGAAATTCAGCTTGGGAAACCTTGTAAAATCATAGTTTTTACAAAACTTACTTGATTGATACCTGTGTATCAAGAGATTTATTAATTTGATATCCCCAAACTTACTAAATATTTCCCCCCCCCAAACTCCTGCTTAATGAAATAAATTTTTTAACTAATTAACTTCAACTTATGCTAAACGGTGATTCAAGACAATTCATGAACGTCAGACTATAGACCTTGCAAATTTAAATATGTCTAACTCTATTAGATCTACATATATAAAACTGTACGTCTCCTTTTCTGTCTTATAACTCAAGAACCAATGATCTGATTTTCATGCAGTTTTCTTCCCAATGTACCTTATAAGGGGTGGTTTAAGTCTATGTTTGGAAAATATTGGTTCAATGTTTTTCAAGTTAACAACATGTGTCTCCAAGAGTAGAGAAATCTCAGAATGTTCATTTTACTTCATTACGTATTTTAGTACATTTTTTGGAGTCACCGTATATTTTGTCAGTGTCAATAATTGAATGTATAACTATCGCTTACTCCTGAACAATATAAATCCAGATTTTACGACACGTTGGACCTATTTTCTTAACATCTCCAGCACAAACATATGTATTGTCATTGCTATGGGTACATGATTTAAATGCTAATTGAATATCAACTAAATTGTGTACAATAGTTTCCCGATTATAACCAATTATTAGTGATTAAAAGTATGAAATTGAAATTTTTCGATGGATATTACGCATTTTCTTTAAATTGTCAACTCCAACATATATATTGACAGTGGGAAAACTCTATAATTTAAACTTCAACTGGAACTAAATCATTTCGAATCTATGCTTTAGTTCCCAATTTATAATGTTTTGCTTGCGATTAATTAAGAGGACATTAATATTATTGCGATTTTTTTTGTACGATTCAATTAAAATATAAATTTACATCAAAATAATGTTAAGCTTTTAGAACAAAATTAAAATGTCATTTATAATCATTAAAATTGCATGAGATTTCAAAATTATAGGTGGTTATAGTTTTTAACAAGCGTATTTTTATGTGAGTGATACGCCAAACCAAACCTTATGCTTCTCACATGGACACGTGACATGAGTTCTATGAGCAATCATTACCTACTGTCGTAGTATATTGTTTTAAATGTGACCCTCGGATAAAAATACGTTTCTATTATGTCTTCTCATTTACTCTCTTCTCTACCTATTGTAATATCAAAACAAAATAATTAGAAGATTCAATTCTCTAAAATGTCTTCTACTTTATCAATCCTGCAATCTTTTAAAAAGACCCTGAACGACTTAAAATCAATCATTTCATAACTCATCTTGATATTCGTATACTAAATAATACAAATCTTGTATTTCATGAAGGCGAGGCGGAGAAAAATAAAAATTATTATGAATACATACACAAAGTCCGATTTCCACGGGGCCATTGATAAAATATAAAGCGAAACTACTCTCTATAGCTAAACTGGTGTTAATGATGCTTTCTCATATTTTGTAAATACTTACCCAATAACTATGAGAAAAAATATTCCACTATAAAACAATACTTCTGTAAAACGTTCTTTCCTTCCACAGCTTACTTAATACCCTCGGTTATTTGAAATCAACCAGCCCAGCCGATTTCCTTTTCTTGCCACTCGGCATTCTCATTCTTTCTTACTTTTCGAAATCTGCGACTGAGATCACTTTTGAAGTGTTCAAATTACAGATTATTAGATAGGTTTATGTTTTACTTTCAAATTTACTAAGCTCAGTAAAAGGTGAGTAATAAATTGAGTAACGTAAAGCAGGTAGAGTATTAACATTATTAACGACCTTTTTATAATTTATATTAACCAGTTTTGCTTCAATCAATATAACAGTTTATTACAATAAGAACTGTATAAACTTACATGGTTCAAGTAAATAACTTACTTTATTGAGAAAATTTAGCCAGAGAGTGTCCCTTGTGGACATGACATTACTTTCATCTTCATTTCTTAGTCTTCATTAGTGTAATAGGTATTTTGTAAAGATATGAGTGATTTAACTATTTGTTCTAAAACTAAAAATGTATCCAAACAATACTTATCTCAAGAGCTAACAAATATAAAATAAATTTTTAATCAACTAAGGCCTATTAAATAATTAATTAAGACTGTATACAAAAAAGAGTGTTTGGTAACATGTCATATTTTAAACAGATTTCAACTAAGTAGAATCATAGTATGGATAAAATTAGGTTGAAATCAAGAAGATCAAATAATTCTCATTTAAATAACATAAAAGTCCCTCCGTCCAATGTGGGACAATTTCAACGATTCTGTAGATTACGAATGCTATCTTCTACATTAATACACCCACACTAACAAACAAACCCGTTCAAAACATTGGAAATGTAATGACAACTATCACAACAACGAATCAAATTTCTACGACAACTAACTACCTCATCAACAACAACTACCATTACTCGTCAACAAATTAATGACTTTACGTCTAGTGAACATATGTTCTTTTAAGGTACATTTAACTGTAGTTACTTATCTTCAATAAAGCAATCTCTAACAAACCAATTTATTTGTAACAAATTAAATGAAGTGGTATATGGTTTAGCTTTGTGAATACTTCTACAGCCGGTGTACTATTATGGGAGATAATGAACCTATAGGTTTAAGTTATTACCTTAAAGACTGTGTTCAGTGAAGCAAAAGAGTTGAAAATCGTTAGAACCGTTTTAAGGAAATATAATGTGTGTGTTTTTATTTAACACATTTTATAAGTATCCATATTTTAAGCGTAGTAAATAAATCATTTATATTGGAGGAAAGATAAATTTAGGACATAAAAAACATTAAAATAGCCTAATGTTATGTTGGAAATTAAAACTAAAACTAGAACAGTAAAAGAGTAATACTAAAAGCTAGGCTTGAGCAATCAACTTAACTAAGATCGTCGATATACTAATAGAAAAGTTACTTCTCAATAATTCTCATATTTATTTATTTTGATTAAGAAATGTAAATACGGTTTGCAGCTATCTTCTTTGTAGTTAGGGGTTACTTTTTTGAACCCACGTTATTCATTTTTAAACATTTAGTCAGGTAATATTTCATGGGTGATAACAACAATTTTTCATCTATGATTAATGACCAAATATTCTAAATAACAATTTTTAACATAAGTGCTCAAAGACCTTCTGAAAAATCATTACGGAAACAAAAATGTAAAGACATTACAATGATTTTATTATGTCTCTTGTTTTGAAATCCTCGAAAATATCAAAGTCGACATTTTGCGAAACATCACCTTTTCTTATCTATAGATTGAAAACGTAAAAATATGGCTATCCTTCTTTAAGCCAATAAATAATGAATCTCTATGAAGTAACAATAAATAATATTGTCCTCGATTCTGCTCCTGTTTCAAAATAAAAATATCTGCAATTGAAATATCACTTTAATAATGCCATTTATTGTTCAAAAGTGGAGAAATGTTAATAAATATTGTTTTAAATAATTATATATCTCAGAAATATATATATCAGGCGTACTAAACGTCTCACTAAAGTAATGAAATGAGCTCTTTGTCGTAAAATCGGGGAGGTGGGACATTACTGCTTTCAATATTTTTGGTCTTTTTTGCTACATCAATATAGTACGGATACCCATGAGTCAATATTTGTACTCATTGTCAAAACAATAATTTGTGGTACCACTGTCAATCTACACTCATTTCTTGAGCATATTCTAGTTCCTGAAAAACTTGGAATCAAGATAGCTAATTCACTCAAGAAACAAAAAAAAAGGCATTCATAATCATATACTCTCATAATACAGAAGATGTGTATAAACGAAGTGCAAGATAAGTATTGAAAATGAATTATGTCACTTTGAACACATCATGTAAAACTTAATAATCATTAATAAATTTATTTGCAAAAACATTTGTTTTATTTATTTATAACTTAAACTACTCAATGCGGACAGACTTCTAGATCTATTTTATATAATCTTCTTCTTTCAGTTTATTCCTCATTATGAATTATGATATACAATATCACGTAATTTATGTTTTATTTCAGCCACACTCTCGATGATTTGTTCTGCACACGTCTACGGATGGCTTACTCCAACAATAAACTATTTACTTGATCCAAACAGCCCTGAACCTATGACAGAATCACAAGTTTCATGGATAATTTCAATCACTTCAGTTGGAGAACTTCTTGGTGGCTTAACAGCTGGGGTACTGTCAGACAAATGGGGACGTAAAATTTGCATCCTTCTAACTGGACCTATATTTGTCTTCACTTGGGTGATTGTAATTTTTACCAAATCGTATGTAGTCCTTTTGGTTATAAGAATTTTACAAGGTATAGCAGGTGCTACAGCCTATACTGTGACCCCTGTATACCTTGGGGAAATAGCAAGTCCTTCAATACGTGGAAGAATAACTGGATTACTGCCAATTTTTTATTTTGTAGGGAACTTTATTGAGTTCTGTTTTAACGCTTTATTTTCACACACACAGCTTACTGTTTTTAATGCTATTGTACCTCTGATATTTACTATCCTCTTTGCTTTTCAACCAGAAAGTCCTTACTATCTTGTCTTTAAAGGGAAAGAGTCGGAGGCTGCTGCTACTTTAGAATATCTTCGGAAAAATCATTCACAAGACAACATTTGTTGTGAGCTAGAAGAAATTAAGAATTCAGTTGCAGAAAATATAGAAAATACATATTCCTGGAAGGATGTTGTTGCCACAGCTACAGACAGACGAGCTCTTTTAATACTAATTTTAGTAGGAGTAATACAGGTTTACAGCGGATTCTTAACGCTGACATCATATGCTACTCATTTGTTTGTCTTATCGCATACTTCTTTTATCTCTCCCGACATTTTTACAATAATTCTCGGCCTTGCAATGCTTCTAGGAGGGTTAGTTAATTCATTCATTGTAGATTCATTTGGAAGACGTCCTCTCCTATTTATATCCTGTTTTGGTTCATTTTTCTCTTTACTAATAGTTGGAATATCTTTCTATCTAAATCAATGCACCACTATATATATTTCATATTACAACTGGGCTGTTCCGTTAGGAATAATTATGTATTGTATATTTATGGTAATAGGAATAATTCCCATTATTCTAACATATACTTTTGAATTATTTACCACTAAAACCAGAGGAAAAGCTGCGAGTATTTCAACTATCAATATAACTGTGGGAGCCTTTGTTTGCGTTAACCTTTATCAAACTATTATCGAATATTGTGGTTTGTTTGCAGTATTTTTTTATTTTGCATTCATATGTTCGACAGGAGGTGTCTTACTGTACTATTTAGCCCCAGAAACAAAGGGAATGTTATTAATTCAAATACGTGCTGATCTGTTACATGTAAACGGAAAACAAAATAATATATAGATAAACGGTGAGAGAATTATAGTTTATATGTTTTACAAATTATTATACGATATTTATAGTTTTAATTAGATCTAAATGTTTAAAAATATTATAGGTAATGTATGTTTGTTAATTAACTAGTCTTTCTGTAATATAATTTAAAACAAACATTGTTTAATTAGTTTACGTTTAAACTCATGCATTTATTTTGAGTAGTACAAAAATGTAACGTGTAATCGTGTTGTGTTTTTACTTTATTCACATAGTGTAGATATCCCAGTTAATGATTTCTTGATCATTAAATAAAGCAATGTATTAGGCAGTATATCACTTGAATAAATAAACTGTCCAAAAACAATAATTCATTAAACAAAGATTTATAAACTAAAACTATTTTGTTGCAATGTAAACCAATAATGTTTTTTTAATTATTCAATTAGTTGATATAGTCTTGGAATTGCTTTGGGGCGTAGTTTGAATCTATTTTAAGGCAATAGCTACAGCCACTTTTAAGAAAGATTGTATTTTATTATTTTCCTTTATACGGGTAATCCTATATTTTTTATTGTAACAATAAGAATTTTAGATTACACAAACATAGTTCACAAAAGTTTCTTGTTAAATTATTCCAATATTATATTTCAGTTAACCAAATCCTACCTTTTCAATTAGCCAAACATCCACTTAAAATTTGGTGAGAATTAAACATTATTCATTAAACGTCGAACGGACACTTAAAATAACAACTGTAATACAATTTTTATTTAAATGACCGATGACTTAAAAATTCAGTTGTGGAATTCTGCATATTTGATAAGTCACTTGGATAACGAAATAACAATTATATTTTATAAAAGTAATAAAAATACTATTTTCAATATAATCACGTGACCGACCGTGTCAACAGTTTCACACAAAAATTAACACGACTTAGATAAGTCCAATTAGATTACTTGCATGCTAGTATAAACATCTACATTGTTAAAATAATTTAAATTATAATACTGCTTAGAGCTTCTTGGGAGTTCCATATTTGGTCATATTTAGCAATAGATATATGCAAAATATATTCTCATTTTTATTATATTTTATTGTTATAGATATAGATAAATTTCTTTAACACATAAGACAACATCATTGTAAAATATATACAAACACGGCTCTGCAATATAACAATGACAATTAAATATTACATAAACAAAAGCTTTGTGTAATTAAAAACAATTACAACAATTAGAAACTATATTATATTATATTACAGAAAATAAAAGCAAACATAAACAAAATAAAAACAAACTAATAATAATTTTATTAATTGAATAATTTTCTCAAAACATGTATTTTTGACCAAAGTAGAAAACCACTTTTCGCCTAAACCTGTGTAAATTTTAGCAATAATAGTCAAAATAGAAACAAAGTATGAAAACCTGTCAACAAATATTAATATTTACAATAGTGATCTTCTTAAATTTAAAACATAAAAACATATAATAAAATAAAACAATTGTATTACTGTTACACAACAATCTCAAATAGATCTTTTCCAATATTTTACTGTGTAAAAAAAAAACGTAAACAAAGTTAAATTAAGTTTTATTTTTAACAAATTAAAGAAATTAAAAAGATTAAGAATAAAAAACCAACTACCACGAATTTTAAACTAACACACACACACACATACGTGTATTGGTACCGTTGTAAGGATGTGTGTCCCCTACGACCCTTGTGAGAAAGGTGTTATAAATCGGTTTAAAGTGATTCCAGCTATATGTGGCAATTAACAAATTTCATGATATTTATGAGTTGTTAGGAGTGCCAAAGTTTATTCGTTGAAATATTGTTTTTTTTAAACGTGTCCTAGACTATTTTTAGAGGACTATAACGGTTTTTGTGTTAACTGTTTTGCGAGGATATGTGTGAGACTTTGTGAGCCTTTTGTGTAAACCTTTATGAGGAGTTTAAATGTCTCACTAACTTGTAGCCCCTTAGCTGTAACAGAACCATTTCCCACATATCTAAAGCATTCGGAATAATCACAACCATCAACATTTGTGTAATGTTCGAAATTAAAAATTAAAATGTAGGCCTATATTCTTGTGTATTTTTTGTCATTGAACTCAAATGTTGCATTTATTTTTCGATTTGACCAACAGTTCTTCTGTTAGTCCGTCCGACGCCAACAACTTTAGACTGCTCAAATTTAACAGATTATATTCTTATGTAGTTTTTGTCACTGAACTCAAATATTGCATTTATATTTCGGTTTGATCAACGGTTGATCCGTTAGTCCGTCTGTCCGACGCCAACAATTTTATAATGACCGAATTGAACAAATTAAACGTTATATTCTCGTGTATTTTTTGTCACTAAACTCAAATATTGCATTCATATTTCGGTTTAATCAACGGTTGGTCCGTTATTCCATCTGTCCGAGCCCAACAACTTTAGAATGGTCGAATTTAACCAATTAAATTAAAATTCTTGTGTATTTTCTGTTGCTGAACTTATTTTTGGAGAATAGTATGTCCGTCATCAAAATTTTAATTTCTTACAATTCATGTATATTTTTTTGAGTTCGCCAACGGTTTGGCCGTTAGCTCGTCCGTCATAAAACAAATCGGGCATATTTAGATAAATACCGAACATCTAAATATATTTAAATAATGTATTGCAACTGAATACACCTATTAAATGTTAATGTATGTAAAACAAAGTTTTCGTGTATGACCTTATAAAAATTTTATCTACATATATTGAAATGTTAGAAGTATGCAATGACCTACGAGAAAATATAATGGCTTAGACCATAAATTAGCATGTTTGAAAAATAAATAATACCAATATATTGATATCGCCAGAGATTCAAAAAATGTTCAAAGTCTATCATTAAAGATTTTTGAAAAGCAAGAATTTATTACCATATAAAACAAAATTAACCAAACCAAAAAGCAGGGGTTTTATTCTGCCCTAACCTACATATTCCGAATATAATTAGATTACAAACAAATAATTAACGATCTCTGCACAGTTGGAGAATTTTAATTCCTATCATCCAATAAAAGAAAAAAAATCTACAAGCCAAGTAAGAAAGAAAAAAGACGTTTATGGGGGGGGGGGTAATAATTCACATATACACAAAATTACTGAGTGTGAATTGAGATAAATTAATTTACATAAAATATATATCAAAGAAATTAATTAAAATCATTATCAGAGTAAACTTATTAGTGTAAATTAGAGTACATAAAATAAAAATATCGAAATTGAGTAAAATATAGTCAAAAAGTAAAATTACATATTGAATTGCAGAAAAAAACTTTATATAAAATAGAAATACATAAAGTCTGCATTAATGAAAATAATTAATAATAGTAATGTAAACCTACTTACATTACATTTTTAATAGTAATGTAAAATTGGTTTACCTACTTTAACTTTTCTTCGTTTTTAATAGTTTTAATGCGAAAATAATACATGTCATATTTATTTTTTCACTACCTAAATCTATAAATTATAACAAACTATATTTTTCCCTGTTAGTGTAATAACTCTGAGAATAGTTTCTTAGTCACGATTGACGAACAATTTTTTTTTTAGACAAACCTTCAATACTTTTAATTTCTACAGTCTACAACTAAAACAGGTTGTTAATGAAACCTACAAATTATGAATCCAATAATTATTTATTCCAGCTAAGGCAATAACAAAATTTTATCATTTGGTACATGAACATTCTTTTGGTACATTTATTATTCTTTTGCAAACATGATTCTTAGTATATTAAAAAAATCGAAACTTTATCATTGGTACATAAACAATTTATAACTTTTTTGCAAACAATATTCCTAGTATAGTAATACAAATAAAACTTAATCGTTTTGTACATGAACAATTTTAAAACTTTTTTTTTCAAACATGATTCCTAGTATATTAATAAAAATGTAACTTTATCATTGGTACATGAACATTTTTTTAACTTACTGGCAAACATGATTTCTATATAAGTTCATAGACCTAAATAACAAAATCATATAAGTTAACTGTCTTCAAGAAAGAAATAACTTAATAATTTTGAAAACTTCTTAGAGAACACTTGTTTTTGTAGTAATAAACAAACAACTACCACTTTACTATAATACTTATACAGTTCTAATTTGATTATTTAATAAATTAAATTGGTACAGTCTACAAAAAGTCAAGAAAATTCTCAGTTATTTTAATTTACTTCTAAGTTATCCCACAATTGTTACTTTTTTTTTCAATCAAATTGTATACAAACCATTTTTTTTTACTCCAAACTCTCTCTTCAAATTGCGGATATATTTTGATAAAACTGTCATAATCTTTTTCCCAGAACTTTTTTACATAAAATACTTTTTAAAAAGAATTTATTCACAATTTCCAAGTCACTATCGGTCCAGCTAAATTTAACACAATTTTTCCTTCGTATGCCTCTCCCTTTCTGTTTATTTCAACTGTTTTCCTGGTGCTTCAAAATCAGAGAATTCAAATTCTGATTTGCTACCTGTGTTTTTTCTTTTGTTACAATTATTATTTTCTGTCTTTTCAATGTAAGAACTTTCAAATTCTAAGATGGAATTATGATTGTTTCTGGTCATAGGCCTATTTTTTTACTGTTTTCATTGACAGTATTAACTGGAAGGTTTTCTAACAAAAACGCTCCGAGTTTGAGTCGTCAGATTCATCAGAATTTTTGTATAATGTATCATCTACAACAGCTATTGATTTTTGTTTCCTAGTAGTGTCTTTCATTTCAATGTCTATTTCAGACAAAGATTTTCCCTTCATTTCTCTTAATTGTCCTTGTCCTAAAGTCATTAGTATTTTGCTAATTTGTGTTTTTTGGACCATTTCTTCTGGCATGCGGTAATATTGCCTATGGACTCGTATATTGTGGCCAAGAAATTGAGCTAGATTATCCAATTCATCTTCTTTTAAATTTAATACCTAGGTAAAGCATATTTTATGTATAGATTATTCATAACATTAAGGTGGTAGTCTTAAAACTTAGATTTAGGTAATTCTGAAAAAAACAAACACATTTCTATAGTATCTTGATGAAATATATATTTTTTAATCTACAATGACTAAATGCAATACATTCAACAGACATAATTGGCAGAAACAGTTCTAAACACTTGAGACAAAAAAAATTATTAACTTCTAAACTGAATTGAAAGGGATATTAATGCCACCTCATTCTGATCTGTTAAACATATTTGTCAAATTCAAAAAAATTAGGACTGTGCATGCGTTAAGGTTTTACATGCTTGTTGTCTAATTATAAGTTTCAATATCACAATAATTGAGGTTTAGGCCTAACCTTAATTACGACTATCTGCAGATTAGCAAATAAAGTTACATTGGTCCCTATAAACAGTAATTTATAATGTTTATAAACATACATATGCCTACTCTTCAAGGCAATTTTGCTTCAAGTTAAACTTTCTAAAATGAGAACATTAATCCCTCTGCGTGATGTGACCTGTTATTCATACGTAACAATTATTTCCACAAAATAAAGAGAAACAATAAATAAACATCGTATTACGCATGAGCGTGGCTTTATTTCTATTCCTTTTGTTTATTACCTAACCTATTTGGAGTGATTCTAACTTCTACCATTAATCTAATCTAAGTTATGTTTTTGTTGACCAAAAACTCTACAAATAAGCTAGGTTCTTCCAGGTTATGTTATAATGTACATTCAAATACTGATGAAGTTATTTAGTTTAAAAACAATACGGGTTTAAAAATGTAAGTTAAAATGTTAAATGTTGATTCTAATTTTATTTCTACCTAGATTTTTAGTCCACTGATGCAGAAACAAACACATTTACAATTACTTTAGTAAGTATTGGCTGTAATTTAATTCTCTTTTTTTTTTCTTTTTTTTTAAATCAACTGATGAATTAGGATAAACGCATTTCTAGTTAATTTGGTAAATCTTGGTTCTAATTAAATTTGTTGCAGTAATTTTATAATTAGTAGGTGCACTAAAAAATATACCCATTCGTAATTAGTTTGGTATATCTTGATTCTAATTTAATCCTCAACACGATAAACTATTTCTTTCCTTTAAGGCAACAACTGTGATTAATTATAACGTGTCTGTCATAAATCTCCATTCTCATCATACATAATGAAACCAATATCATAGCTATGAAACAAGTCGATCTTACAGAACAGGACAAAATACTATAGGCCTAATACTGCATACAGTTAAGAATGACAATCACATCTCAAGAATTACGGAATGTAGGCTAACATATGACAAAATACATAGTAATATGTTAATTTTATAATTTCTTTAAGATATTTAGAATTGATTCCATCTTTATTGCCTTTATTATTGGTCATATTACCTTTAGATGTCATAGATTTCAATAAAAAAATTATTTCAACATGATTTGGTTTTAATATGTGCTTTCGGAGTTAGAGATTTATTATGTTGTCTATGCATTATGCTATTTTAAAATGTGTAAACAAAAAAAATCTAGCCTAATTAACTTTTAGAACCTATAGGTCGCTACTCTACATTTTTCAATTAAGAAAAATTGGCTAATTGAATCTTGTAAGAGGCAAATTAGGCCTAAGCCATAACTTAACCTTGTTTATTTAAAAACAGCCCAAGAAATAATATAGAGGTGAAGCCTAATTAAATATTTTTCTCATGGGCCTTAATAGAGGCATGTAGTGCATAGCCTATTACAATCCTAAAAATATATAGGTGGCCTATTATGGGAACAGTTGTATCAATTGTTCTGGGTAATGAAAATGTTATAATTATGTAGGACTTAACCCAGAATATTCTATGCTTGTACAAAAGTAGCACATTAGGCTTGAATTGTAGTCCTATACAATTTTATTTTTTTAATGTTCTAAGTTGTATAAAATAAATTTCCACAAGTTTTGAATCTTTAGGTTGTTAGTAGTTCAATAAAAACATTTTATGGAAATAAAATAAACTTATCCAAAGCTTCATGACGAATGTAGGAAGGTGCATAGAAACTATTGCATTATGTCTAGTTACTAAACATACCCCAAAAAAGAAAAGACACTTGACTTAACTTTTTTATTTAATGAATATAGAACATAAGTTTACCATATATTTTCTACTGCTAAACATCTTATTTCATATTACTTGAACTCTTCCAATGTGCCATCTGCCAATCAAAACTAGGCAAGTGTGTAAAGCAAATGACTACTAGCGCTACCTAGACCTTACACACGTGAACTTCGGGTTGTCCTATACTATTCTTATAAAGCTTTTTTTAATATCGACAAAAAATATATGTATAGGTTCAGACTAGCAATCTAAAGCCATTTCTATTGAATTCAGAAGTGACTACCTTATGAGGATATCCTCACAAGGGGGCATATCCTCACAAGAATAGAGTGTGACTTGTTTACAGCCTCATAACAATAGCAATACAAGTTCACACACACACACACACACACACACACACACACACACAAACTATTATTGGTGATAAAAACAATAATAAATTGTCATCATATCCCTAAACATTACCTAATACTACTTTATTGTGAAAAAAGAATAAATTTTAGTTTCTTATGAGAGATACGTAAATACTAATCCTTTTTAAATAATCATAAACAAAGTACAAATATTTTCAGTAAATCATTCATTAATTCTTTATAAGCCACAAATCAAAAGTTTTCCACTAATACAAAACCAGTATCATAGTAAAACTAATCTTAGTAATGCAATGGAAAGTACAATTTTATTTATTTATTTTATTTTTTTTACTGAATTGGAAGGTACAGTCAGTAACTTTTATTCGGCTCCTTAAAGGCAACTCAAATTTGGGTTAGGGCCCATTTTAATCCAATATTATTTTTAAATTTGATTGTGTAGCAGTTCCACCCTAATTGTTTCCCTTTTATGTAAGCTTTTAGATATGTACAATATATACTAATGTAAAATATTTGATCAAAATCGGTCATTTATTTGAGCTTAAAGCATTTACAAAACCACTTTTTTGGACTTGGGACCTCAAAGATTAATGAATTTTAAGAAAAAAATAAATAAATCAAACATATTCTAATAAAGTAAATTCTTTCTATAGTATATAAATCTGTAAATTTTAAATTTTAAATTACAACAATGAGCCATCAGTGAAGAAATCATTTCTACAATAACGTGTAGTACCAGAATTACGTTTTATTTGTGAATAAACCTTTACGGAGTCAATATTAACTTAGTCTCTTGATGTACATGGCGTACATCATCTGTAAACCTGATTGTGGGTGAAATAGCAAAGTATTTAAAAAACAAAAGTTTATATTTTCTGAATTTATTTACCACCATATGTAAATTAATTCCTTGTGTCGATCACTTCCATACATCTACATTGCTTCAAATGGTCCAATTAGTCTATGCTTGACGATTTGTTGTCAGATGTTATGAGTTTTGTTTTGTCTCCTAAAGCACTTTTTGAACCGAGCGCCCTATCGTATATATTTCTTTATCATTTCGTAGAAAACTGTCTCGAGGACTGTCAGTTTAGGTTAGAGTTTAGGTATGTTACTAAGCGGTCACCCTTAAGTAATGACACGATATTCCCCGGGGCTTGTTAAGCGGGGAGGGGGTAAAAAATTATTTGAGCATGGGAAAATGGTTCCAAGTAGATCAACCAAAAAGATATGTCCCTTAACACTCTTGGCTTCATGCAAATGACCCAAATGTTTATGATAAAAATATCATTACGTGACGACTTTTTAAGTATGATCTAACAATTAAATTTAAAAGTGAGGAGTTGCATTCAGAGACATCACCACTCTTAAAATAAACCAACAAAATGAAAATTTAAGATCAAATTACTTTTTGACACTTTATCGATTTGCGAGGTATTGTGCATAGGCAATTTGTGCTTAAAGGACAGAACGTCATTAAAATTTATTGTGAGGATTTTCAGAAACTTAGTGAAATGGTCTTTCGTATCCGATTAAGATCGTCAACTGTTATATACTTCTTCACGACAACTCTCTGTCACACAGTACTCTCTGTAAACGCGTATTTGAACACCAAGGAATTAATTTCAGTGGTATCACTGTCACCTTAGTTCTTCATATCAGTTCTTCTCGAATCCTCTATACCTATGTACCCTACTCTATTCTACCTGGTTGTGGATCGAAAGCTTAACAAAGGTCTGTTAGCACTCCCACAGTAATAAGGAATTGCTGTGAATGCATAGCTTTTATCGCCACTAGGCTGTCTCATTGAACTATGATATGCCAAATGGCAAATATTCTTGCCAGGCTCAGTTCTGCACTATACGGTATAGCCCATAATTCTACCTGAAATTTGTTACATAGTACCCTAAGATTATGCTAATCTCCAATTTATCTAGTTTACCATCAATAGCTATGCCTACTTCTTGAACAGTAAGAGATTCTATTTAGGAATTGTCATTATAAAACAAATACACCAATGAGAGCCTTCATCCCATGGAGTAGTGTTTCATTCTTGATGGTACGTTTTGCCATGTCCCTTGGTCACGGGTTACCTCTCTATGTTCTAGAACATACTAATCACATATATTAATGATAAGATATTTCAATAAAGGACATCATTCATCAAACTCATTCATTAGGTTCTTAACCCAAAATTATATTTTTATAATCTTGTATAATAACTAACTTTCCAAATATATGTAAATATTCACAACATTCAATAATTATCTGTATAAAAAAGGTCATATCAGAAGTAACAAAGTCAGAGAGCAACAACGACTTCAGATTGCTTCCATAGGCTTGTGGCTGAATGGTTGACTTTGAGAGGTTGTTACTGAATAGACTGCTTAAAATAGGAATAAAATATTCAGCCCAGTTGTAAAATTAAATAATATATATTTGGGCTGGTCGTGATATTGTAAATAACATAGGTCCACCAATATCACAAAAGAAAACTCTTAAATATATTTTTAAGTATTATATTTATTTAAGAACAAATCAGTGACATTTAATGTATAAACTCTAAAATTTTCTCAACTCTTTTGTTTGTGTATTGTTAAATTGTATTCATTTCCATAATTTATTAGTTTTCAAGTTGTTGGTTAAGTTAATGAATTTTATTTCGCTATCGTATACTATATATTTTTCCGGTTTTCTTCACAAGTAATTATTCCAAATTATAATAATATTCCTAAATTACTTCAGTCATACTACTGTGAACACGAAAACTTGCTTCAACTATGATGCTGAAGTCAAGTTCAGCTATGCTCAACAGGTTTTGATAGACGTTGAAGGATTGTGTCTGAAACCACCTGGAATACATATTCAGGCCTACTTTTCTGAACTTTTTAGCCAATTTGTTTAATGTTCTGAAAGGTTCTTGTCCATATAAAAACTGTGTTTTGACCACAATCCTTATTTAATCACTAAAATATGGTATGGATGAAGTCCCTAGTTTTTTCCAAATGTGTTTACAGGATATTAAAAATCTTTAGGTTTCTTCTATTCTACTACCCGGTATGCATGTATGAAGTTTACCAAACTCCATAATCTTAATCCATTGAATTATACGTTTCTAATATTTCAAATCATGAAATCAATATATATATATATATATAAACAGTGTTAGATTATTATATAGGAGGCTATACAAGATTCTATAAAAGCAGGTAGGAGGGAAAACCTCATAGCGGTGACACGGTGCGGCGTTGATTTGCTTTCAAAACTACGCACGCGCACAAAGACATTTACAATCTGTAAATCCTTTGCAAGCTTTACGTCTAATATTTTAATCTGTAAATACTAAACGCTTCCCGTATCAGTCTAGTACTTGTAATAGTTCAACTGTACTTTATCTTCATTGGCATGACTAAACTATTTGATCAAATTTAGTGAATGGTCTACTACAGTTAATGAAGGCGCTCAATAATAAACAATACAGGTAAGCAGTAGACATCTAGGAATTTTATTCTTAAAATATTAATTATAATTCATATCGTAACACTGAAAAACCTATAATATTTTAAATACAATAATTAATTTAAGATTAGATAAAATATGAAATATTTAGGCATTTTTTTTTTCATAAACCTAATGTTGTATTTACACTTTAGTTGTTGACATTTTGTCAGTTTTAATCTTAAATGAGGAATATTCTTTCCAAAGTTAAAGCACAGTAATTCAAAATTCTAAATTTCTTAAAACCATCCAGCATTTAATGACTAAAATTTAATTTTAAATTAGCAACATAATATATAAAACTTATGATCTAGAATTATCAAATTAAAAAAGATAATTTAAAGTAATTATTTACAATGATCAAATTATGTTTTTACATTATTTATGTATTAGGAAAAACAATTTTTAACCTTGCATCTCATCTAGGGTCACACTACCGTTGTTTGATGGTCCAGAAAAATTAGACCCGGATTGGTTTTCCACTATAAAAATATCCGTTATTCAAAGTTACTCTCCAAAGTAATTTGGAAAGAACAAACATATAGCGTTCTTCATATTATAATAAATAATAAACTCCTTTAGTTATTGTTTTATGTTTGCCATGTTTTAATCACATATTAATAAAGGGTGGGAAACACAGTTTCCTAATAACATTGTTTTTTCTGTGCAGAAAAAACAACAGAGTGAAAAGTAATTTAGATTAATTTTGACATAAAAATAGGCTACTCCGGAGAGAAAAATATTTCTTAGTTTGTACATCCATCGCCAGTAATTTTAATTACATTATTTTTTTAAACGCAGATCTCAAGAAAAACGCGTACAGCGGTCCATGGGGGGTGGGTTCGAATTTCTGCCTAGTCGTTCAGAGCAGATCCATTATCTCTAGTTTAAACTCGTTATATTTCCACTATCCAGTTAATATGATGAGATTATTATATATAGCATGTAACACTATTGATAATTTATTTCATAATTCGGGAACAACCTGGTCAAGTGGCTATGGATTGGTTATGACATGTAACTTCTGCAATCAAATAATTAAGGATCGATTAAATAGAAATCAGAATACGTCCAAATTATTTAACTTCGGATTTACTTGACCCTTCCAAAATGCACTTAGCCGTTCATTATGGAGGTAATGGTCATCACTATATAAATTAAGTTTCGACACCAAAAAAAAAAACAAAAACAAAACAAATGTTCATTCGTTAATAACCACTGATACATTCCAAACATGAAGAAAACGAGTGACTTTCGAAATTGTATTAAGAGTGCCAAAATTATCATAATATAAATATTATAATCCTCAATTATTTTCAAATTTACTAAAATTTAAAAGTTAAAAAACCGGGAAATATTTATATAATTTATTTTTTTGTTGAATTTTATAAAGTGCTTTACATCTTATTACATTATTGATTAATCTTTATTCACTAGATTTTTTCTATTAGTAAATAAAACCGCATTAGCAACCGACCTTGTTTTTAGTTTAAGGAATGATAACTTATCACTCAAGTACAAATAATGTACATCGTCATGTATTGGTAAAATATTTTTAATTAATTGGATAGTTTTCTTTTAACTTCATTAGTAACATTAACTAAACATAACGCATGCTTCAAAACCAAGCTATCGATTTATGGTGTTCCGATTACGTTATAAAATATTTCATAAAAAATAAAAACTGTTTTAAGTCCGGATATAGTGATAAACAACATTTATATTAAACAGTACATTAAAATGAGTTATTCAATTGAAATAGTAACTATAAGTACCCTAAATTGTAAATTAATATCATTTAAGTTCCAATGAAATTTGCAACTTATTTCATTATTCTGGTTTTAAGGTTAAATTATATGGCTTAATATTGAATCAGACGTTTCTCATTATTTGTATCATACTAATACGCGAAATTTCGTGAGTATTAATCAACCGCCTTTGTCAAGTGATAAAACTGAATAACTTCAATATCGCCGCTTAGGGTCATGTGGGAACTACAACTAAAACTAGTAATCTAAGATACGATCCCAGGAATAAAGCGTCTGAACAGTAAAATAACTAGGACTAAACCAAACACGATCAGTAATCAGAGAAAGTCACACAAGGGACAGTAAATATATGGTCAATTAACAGCGATTCTGTGGAATCCGAGTGGTCATTTAACCGTTTACCGGGGTGAACAACCTCTCGTCCTCTCTTTCAAAAATGAAGTGTGATCTAGTCAACCTTATTTAAAACAGAAGAAATCTTTTCGTGAATCCACCCGTTGAAGAAAAATGAAAATAATTGAAAGTAGGTTCTCAGGTTACAAGAACCTTGAATAAAAACTAACCTTCCTATAAATTTGTCATCTCCTTAAATTATACATCCAGTGTTATTATTCCAATTAAATGATAAGAACAACGCTAGGATGACTGTAAGCTACTAGGTAAACTACTAAGTTTCGAGATGAAAGTTAATAATTCCTCCGATTTTAAACCAAAAGTATGACTTAGGTATATCGACAAATTACTGAACTACTTTGTTAATTAGGATAAAATAAGCACTAGGCTATAGTTTCAAATGTATTTAATAACTTAATTAGCTACAATTGTTTCGCCTTGCGGCATCTACGGGCTAATGGTAATACTAAGCCTAAACAAAGTTAACGGTAATTGTTTATTAAATGTTGGTCAATTTTTATTTTGTGATCATTAAAGTTATTGTAATGTTTTTGGGAAATATTATCATGAGGTATTTTTAAGCGATAAATACCTGACAAACTTTATAAATAAATATTTAGTTATGTGCTAATTTATTTCGTTTGTAATCATTAGTGTTATATGTTTTCGAAATATTAACATTTAGAAGAATTCTCAAATGAAAATGACTAATGCACTGCATAAATTCATATACTGTAAGTTAGGTAAAGAATAATTGTATATTGTACTAGAATTAATGATGAGTGAAATGTTAATAGTCATATGAATGAACATATCTATTGTGTTATGGAACAAGCATTGTTTTGGCCAGAGTCGGACGAGGTTTCTCTCCATGAACATCATTATACATGAGTGGTTTATGCAAGTTATTATAATTAAATTCAAAAGTATATTGTATAGGGTTGTAGAAAGTTAAATTGTTCTTTTCTTAAAAGCAATTTCCTCCAACGAAAAACAATAGGCGCAGTCGGTAGGACCCTCGAGAAAGTTAACGAATATAACATTCGTCAGTTTCAACAGTTAATTGAGGAACCAAATTTAATATAGAGTGAATGTCTATAACCAGCAGACAAGAAGAATATTCATATATTGTAGAGTGTTAGATGATTTTTATTATTGTAATGATATTGGTCTTTCTTTTAGTAATTCTAAGAAAAATTAATTAATAATAATGGCTACGCCTATATTAAATAAAAAGAGTACTTTGGTCATGATTCCAGAATATAGTGGTAAACCCACAATGCTTAATAGTTTTATCTCAATATGTGATAAAGTACTTAATAATTATTAACTCTTTGTAGTTGAAAACATATCTGATTTTCAAAATGAATATTTATTTTCATCCATACTCAGTAAGTTAAAAGGACAAGCCTTAGATATTGTAGTAAGTTCAAACAGCTATGATTGGAGTGACGTAAAAAGCAACCTATTAACTAGCTATTTAGATAATAGAGGGTGTTTTAATTTAAATTTAGAAATGGCTGAATTAAGACGCGAAAGTAAGGAATCGCCCTTTAATTTCTATGAAACAATTTACAAACAGCTTTCTTTGTTAAGAAAGAACCCGTTGCCAAATATATTTTATGTACTTACACCCAAAGTTAGCACTAAGAGTTCTATTAAGGGGACTTCAGGAACTGCTAAGAGCCTTGATGTGAACAAAAAAACCGAACACACTTAATGAAGGGCTCAATATACTGTCAAATGACTTTCAACTTAAAAATAACAAACTCTTCCAAACTAATCAGCAAAACGTACCAAATAGAGCCCAAAATGTACTAATTCCTAAACCTATAATTAATAAACAGTAATTTCAAAAACACTACAGACAGTTTCCACAAAACAATACTAATTAATTTAACCAATTTAATAGACATCCACAACAAATACAATTTGGAAACAGCATAACATCTAAAATGAACCAAATTTATCAGCCCACACCAATGAGCATATCAACGCGTCAAATCGGAAATTCTATCAGACATAATAAATTATACCAAATAACAGGAAAGCCAATCAATGAATAGGATGAAAGCGTTTCGATGTGTCGGATGATGGATCAAATGCTGAATATTTCACTATCGGAACAAAATAGAATCGATCGTAACTACGTGGGATGCAGTAAATGAACCTATTGAGGAAGACAATGCACGCGGTTTCACACATGAACATGATCACACACAAAATCATTTTTTAGGGCTCACAACACTAAAAAGAAATTTTCTATAATGAACAAAGAAAATGACACAAACTCTTTGCCATAAATTTATCATTCTTAAACTAACCTCAAATATTGATTCATATTGGAAGAACTGAGTCATTTGGTTTCAATGTTATTAAGTATACACCAAAGCAAGAACCTTTCGCAGTAAGCACAGCACACGGAGTGTCCAAATAAAAATTTAGCCTTAAGATACAAATTTTTGAAAATAAAATTTCAAAATTTTATTTATTCAATTTCCATAAAGACTTTGACCAGTTATTGGGACTCTACAACATAAGAGAATTGGGAATTATTTTGATTTTTAAACAGTAAATAAATATTTTGTAACAAGAAGATGAAATATTAATAATAAAATATTAATTATACATTACTTTAACATAAATGAACAAAACAATAATAATAAAGGATCTAACGAAAATAAAAGCACTTGCCATACAATTAAAGCAAATAAAATACAAATACATATTGTAGACGATGGAGAGTGAATATTATCAAATAGACAAAAAGGTGAAATAGAAATACCTCAGTGCATTGTAAAAAAAAAAAATATATAAAATAAAAAAAATAAATAAATAAATAATGGCAAGAGTTTTTGCCAGTAGTCAATAATACAATGGCTGATGGACGCTTAATAGTCGAATCAATGGACATAGAACCAGTAAGCAATTCAAAATCTGTAAAGCAAATATTAGCCTAATTAAATAAACTTTACAAATCTGAATATGTTAAATCATAAAAATAATAAATTAGACCTAACAAAATTTAGAGCAGATTACATAAACATTGAAGACAAACAAGAAATACTAATTCATTTCTGAATATTCCAATATATTTCACCAGGAAATAACAATCGAAACTTTACTATTCAAATCAAACACGTAATTAGAACAACGGACGAATCCCTGTCTACACAAAAAACTATAGATACCCAGAAATTTATCGCAAAGAAGTAGGTAGACAAATTCAAGAAATGGTCACTCAAAATGTCAAGCAACCCTCGCATTCACTATGGAATTTACCCGTATGGATCGTTCCAAAGAAACCAGACTCGTCAAACAGTCAAATGTTTAGGTTAGTAATAGATTTTAAAGGACTAAAAGAAAAAATATTGACGACCATTTTCCACTTCCGAACATAATCGTCGTATTAGATAAATTAGGGAGATCCCAATATTTGACCACCCTGGGATGACATCAAGTAGAATGCATCCGGATAGCGTGATAAGACAGCCTTCTCAACAGAAACTGGCCATTATAAGTTTCTAAGAATGCCTTTTGGATTAAAAAACAGCCCACGCACGTTCCAACGAATACTGAATAACATATTTCATGGAATAAAGAATTAGACTTGCCAGGTTTATCTTGACGATATCACAATCTACTCGACCAGTTTTCAAGATAGGTTCTAACTTAGGTTAGAAGAAGTTTTCGATAGATTAAGGAAAGATAATTGAACATACAGTTAAATAAGACGGAATTTCTAAGGAAAGAAGTTGTTACTTATTTGGGCCATGTAGTAACACCAAACGAAGTAAAACCTGATACGGAAAAACTTTAAGACATTAAGAATTACCCAATTCAAAATATGGATATCTAGGACTACTAGGGTACTACTGAAAATGTATTAAAGACTTCGAAAAAATAACTAAAGATCCACTATTAAAGGTACAACTAAATATCATTGAAAAACTATTGACACACTTTAGAAATACTGGGGACGAAGAACTATAAAAGACAACAGCTGCATCAATTCAACTTTACTTTCCAGAACTACAACAGCCAGTCTATGATAGTGAACTTTAATCCGGAGGTGAACAACTACGTTGTCAATCAACAGGAGAGCAATGAACCCAGTGACCAGACTGTTCATTCAAATTTTGAAGGAAACACGCAAGTGGAAATTCCAATTTCTGATGAACCCGTGAACTTCGGAAGAAATCAACTCTTTTTGTCATTTTGTCACTAGTAAGCTAACACCCGAAGAAATTTAAAACAATAAAATTATGCGGAGTGTCCATATAGAGATTATTAGTTGAAGTTTCACAAAATAATCTAGACAATGCCATCACTTGTAAAAGAATACGTAGTGCCCAATATTAAATACAGTATTTATTTTGAAAACAATATTTAAAATAAAAAACAATTTGCGGCGTGCATAGCTAGATATTTTAAGATTTCTAAACTTTGGTTAGGTAAATTTAATACTAAATTACTAGACACAACTGAAGAAGATCAAATTCATGAGATAGTATATAATTATCACGTAAACAAAACCAATCATCGTAGTATACAAGAAACGTACGTATAAATCAAAAGAAAATATGATTAGGCTAGTATAAAAAGGCACATTAAAACTTTATTAACAATTGTGACATTTTTTTAAAACAAAATACGAAAGTGTACCTTTAACACTTTTTTGAAATTAATCTCACGCCTACACCAGTAAGGCCGTTGCAAATAATTCACATAGAGAACATTGCCCTAGAAAAGAATCTATATCTCAGTATAGTCGACGTATTCTCTCGTTACGCTCAAGTGTACCGAGAGGGGTAGTCATATGCTACAGAAGTCGCAGATGTTACTTTGCAAATTATGGTGTTCCTGAAATTATCTTGTCAGACAATGGAACAGAATTTAACAATAAAATAATAATTAATGAAATCATAGAAGCACATAGAATTTATAAGCATCCAATACCCACCTTCTAATAGATTATGTGAAATATTCCATTCCACATTGATTAAACACATAAGACTTTTAAATAACCATATAGAATTTGAGAACGATTACATTACAAAGAAGATAAAATATCAATAATCCATACAATTATATCATACGTTCTGTGTCTAAATTAACACCTTTTGAAGTGATCTATGGACATATTAACTCTTATCACATTTGAACTTTGATGTGAAACACCATTTTACTAATGATTATGTAACAAGTTACAGGGAGAAAACAAAAAGATTATACCAACACAATAATGAAACTAATCGGAAGATCAAGGAAAACATCTAAATCAATTAATCAAAACAGAAAACAATTACCAGAATTTCCAACAGACGTTTTCGTGAAAAACGTACAAAAATAAAGCAATATAAAAAATAAATATAATAAGGAGGATAAACCCTGAGAGAAAAACAGCGGAAATAAATCAAAGGCATCATAATACCAAACAAAAACTTCATCTGTCCAAAGTTAAGAGACCAAGAAAAAAGCAACAATTGCAAAATTTAATCCTATGATAAATCATGTTCCTGGTCCTTCTCTACATATTCCTTGTAAAAGCCAATGCCAACACAGCAGAAGTTATAGACATTTCCAAAAGCATTGGAAAATACTGATTGATTTAGGAATAGCCAAATTGAAGTCCTCTTATCACACGATTGTTCATCATTTAACCAAAATGACTTTGTTTAACAATTGAATAATGTAAAATTTCATTATAATAAGATATTGCACTATTTTTATAAGAATTGTGTTAGTTGTAAGGCCAGCCTCTCTTGAAAAAAATTTAATTTGTAACCGATAATGGTAATAAAGTTAGATATATAGTCAATTATTTTAATTACATTAACCATAGCAGAGAAATATTTAAGGAAAATTAGAAATCATATTATTCGAAAAATATAATGATAGTGTAAGAATAGAGGGAGGTATCGTAGATGGAATAGGATATGTAATAAAATTTATTATTGGTAATTTAGGTGGTAATTTATGATGGTAAGATATATGATAAAATATTAAAAGAAATGGAAGATAATCAGATTGGTATTAAAAATCAATTAGAATCCCAATATACAATTAGCAGTAATATTAGTATAGAATATAATAAAACTTTTAAAATTATCGAAAAATATTTAACTAAATTATTTTATTGAACTGAAAAATAAGTTAGGATTTGTGAACAATAGAATAAAATATTTCGATGAATTAGAAAATATTAGGAATATTTTGAGTCGATTTAATATTTTGTATGATATGCTGTTACAAGTAATAATCTATTTAAAAAAATCACTAACATTTTTTTAATAAAATAGATGTACTTTGTCCTAGCGTTATCTCAACCATAGAATTGTTCAGTGAGATAATGAGAATCTATGAGTTTGACGGTGAAAGTTTACCCACAGAACCCAAACTGTAAACCACGTGGGAGTTAGAAATTCCAATAGAAATTAACAGTAAATTAAATTCAAAAAATATTATATATTTTCTAAATTTACCTATTGTTGGAAAAACTGATTTTAACATTTTACAGATTACACTCAGAATACAATTCAGGATACATAACTATATTATACCTAAGATTTGTTAGTTTCTAGAACTGTAACGTTAGGTTTAGACAATAACTGTAACAAGAGATCTAATTCAAAACACTTAAGCTCATTTGACCTAATATCTAATCAAAATTGACTACAAAACAGCAATCTTCAAGGACAACAAAGGATACATCTGTAAATATACTGCTTTGGAGGTCCCAGACAATGCAATCAATTGGATCCCAGAAATTAACCAATACCTGGCAACGTTTTCCACCAATGTGACCTTGAAAAATGTTAAAAAGAAAAACTACAATCAACCTTCAAGGTATATTTTTTTCTATAAATCCTAACAAGGACACCATTCTATACAATAATCGGAGACTCGTTCACTCATTCAGAACGACAGGAGGACACACAGGATTCCTGGACGCTTCTAACCTAAACCTGCGAGTGGATCAAAACTCAGAGTTTCCAGTCAACATAAAGAAACTGAAACTTGACAAAATCAACCATCTCCAAGATTGATGTCACCCACTACATCAGTATATGGACCATCGTCTTGTACGGGGGCCTAATCAGTGGACTTGTGTACTTGGCGGTTAAAAAATTCCCTATGACAACTTCAATGGTTCCCGCTGCTCAACCACCCCCGGAAGTTTTATTTAGGGGTAGAGGAGTTAGGTAAAGAATAATTGTATAGTGTACTAGAATTAAAGATGAGTGGATATTTATCGGTCATTTGACCATATCTATTGTGTTAGGGTAGCTTTGGTAGCCAGAGTTAGACGAGGTTTCTCTCCATGTACATGAGTATTATATGATAATTTTTATAATTAAATTAAAAAGTATATTAAAAATAGTTGTAACAAATTAAGTTATTCTTTTTAAAAAGCAATTTCTCGAACCAAAAACATATCTTATATTTATTTAAATTTCATATTTTTAAAATTATTTTAGTAATAAAAATATTTGAATAAATAGTTTTATTAGTTTGTGTGGTTGTTATATGTAATCATTATCGTTAATTTTACCTATTTGTTTTTTTTATGTAAAAGAATAATTTTGTAAATATTTTATATTTTGAAATAGCCTAAATAAAATCCTAAACATTACTTTTACTTTATTTGAATTAAAACATTCGGTATACAAATTAAAAGAGCATAAATATAATATATATTTATTAAACTAGATTGGAAATTACTTCGAGGGACTGCACCGACAAATCCAGTGACGTCACTGATACATTGATACATTTGATTAATACGTAGACTAAATATAGTTTAACATTCTCTCAGATACAAGCAAACTCCATGAGAAGGAATGTACTCATTAGAATATCAGCTACCTTGGATTTTTGCATGATATACTTTCATATTGCATCAATGACAGCTATTAAGATAAACAGTTAAGATTATAAACTCATAAGGTTAACATACAAATTATAGCCTATGTTATAGTTGCACATAAGTTCTGTGTTTGTATATTTTATTTGAGTAAATATCTAGGTGAACCGGAAATTGTTTATTAACGTGAGTTATATTTAATTCCACTGAAATTTGTGTATTATTTATTTTGTTTGTTTCTTTGAAATAACTGTTTTAAACTTAAAATGTAGTATTTAATTTTTATAATACTCTTTGTGTTTCTATTCTTCATTGTACATTTTTAATGTCTTGTACTATTTGTTATTCAATTAAATCATTGTTTTATATATTTATTATATTACGAGTGTCTATGGTCTCCAAAGACATTGATTTTATTGTGTATTTGATAACTTATTTTTTTTAAATATCCACAAAAAGATTAATAATTAGGCTAATCTTTAAAAATGAATTAAAATACTATTATTTATGGTTTTAAGATAATAAATAATGACAGATTGTTCATATTACTTATATGGTTTAATAGTTATCTAACATTTGTCAGTATTAATATACGACATTTCGAAAGTATAAATCATACTGTATATCGTTATCAACTGATAATTCAAAAATGTTATATAAGTGAAAACGACAATGTAGTCTATTTAGTCTAAGGCCATGTTCTAAACTAAATCTAAAACTAGTAATCTAAGAAATAACCTAGATCGAAAGCTAGATCTGAGCAGTAAAAATAACTAAAGGCCTATTTACACGTTACCAGTAGCTGGTATGATTGTTGAGAAATGATGGTGGCAAGCGGCGATTGGAATGCCAGCTTACCAGCGCTTTACACTTTGACAGCTACTGGAACATGCCGGGTATTGTGTTGACGTGTTTGGTTTGGTAACGTAGTGCGGATCTTAGTGTTATTAAATGGCTGCAATGCCACAAAGAGTTGCAGTGAGTTCCATATTTATAGTTTTGTGTCAAGAACGTCCACGAGATGAAAGAACGATTCGAGAGTGGATGGGGGCGAGGCATGAGAGACAACAGTTATAAAGCTTCATGCTAATGATCCACAACAGTATAAAGCTGTAATGAGACTGACAACAAATCAGTTTGATAAACTGTTGTTTAGATAAGTCCAATCATTACCTGTGACGACACTTTGATGAGCAATTTCTACCAGCAAGGCTAGAGCTTGAGATAACACTGCCTTATTTAGCTTCAGGAACAAATTCAAGAATGTTGTCTTTCTTCTATATCAATTTTTTTTTCTAATGTATGTGATGTTCCGTTCTAAAGGGATACTTAAATGTAAGTGTTAACTGATATCATAATATATTTAGGCTGTATATATACAGACTTAGCGTTTTATTAATATGTTCTATGTATTACGAAAATAGTTACATATAAATAATAAGATTAAATATATATATCTTATTATTTATATGTAACTATTTTCGTAATACATAGAACATATTAATAAAACGCTAAGTCTGTCCGTTTGATTTTTCAACTCGAAAACTGTATAGGCTAGAAACTTGAAATTTTGCACAATCATAGACCTTAGTGAGAAACTGCTAAAACCGAAGTTTCAAGTATATAAGTCAAGAGGTTTCTGAGATATAGGTTCCTCGAGTTTCAGAAATCTCCATATTGAAACTATTTCGATATATAAAAAGTAAACAAATAATTGTAAATTAAAAACAAATGTATAAGCTGTTTAAATTAAATACATCTAAGTGTGTTTAAACTCAGTCATTTTAAGATGATTATTTTATCATTACACTGTAAATGTTAGCAAGTTTTACTTAAGTTTACGTTATATTTCTTTTTTGTTTTGTGAAAGATCTTATTTTATGTACAAGATCTTATTTTGCGGGGTTGTCTTGAGATTGTTTACATATTGTTTGATGCCTTTACATCCCAGTCTTACAATAATAGGTTAAAGTACGGCAAACCAGACCTTTTTATAACTACGACTTGCAATCTCGAATGGACTGAAATAACTGAAAGTCTGCCAGATGTTTGCAAATGGAATGACTCTCCTGACATTGTTGATCGAGTTTTTCATGAAAAGGTACAGGAAATACTAAAGGATATCCAAATGCATTCAGTTTATGGCAAGGTGACTGCTTTAATCTACACCATCGAGTTCCAAAAGAGAGGACTTCCTCACATTCATATTTTAGTTTCACTTGAAAATGATTACAAAATTTACACATCAGAACATGTTGACAAAGTTGTTTCAGCTGAAATTACATCCGAAGTTGATGCTCCAATTTTTCGTAAAATCATTCTGAAACACAATATTCACGGTCCATGTGATCAATCTGATTTTGCTCCATGTCATAATATAAAGGAATATGTAAACTTTCCTATGCCTTTTTCAAACATAACCAGAGACTGTAACAAAGGCTGTCCAACATATAGACGACGTGACAACGTAACCCATATACGAGGATCCAAAAAAAAGGAAAAATCATCGATAACTCATGGGTAGTTCCTTATTCTTCATATCTTTCCCAAAAGTACAATAGTCACATCAATATTGAAGTTTGCGCATCAGTGCAAGCAGTCAAGTATCTATATAAATATAATTTTAAGGGATTTGATGCTTGCGTTGTCGTCTTTAAAAATCAACAGATTCAAAACGAGTTAGTGTACGATGAAATAAAATTATATTTAAACGCTCGATATGTAACTTCTCATGAAGCATGCTGTCTTACATGACACACACAGTAATGCGTATGGCATGTCACTTAGAGAACCATGAGCCTGTTCCTTTTAAGGAAGGTAATGAGGTAGCAGCTGCAAATGCTGATCACCGCACAACGTTAACAGAATGGCTCAAAGCCAACCAAGTTCCTGATTCACCTTTAAAACACTTGCTGTTTACAGAGATCCGCAAAACTACAATTGGAATCAAAAAGAATGGCGTGTCAGAAAGAGAGGAGGGGATGAAGTTGTAACGCGAATGTATATTGTTTCTCCTAAGAACATTGAACTTTTCCACTTAGGTTTACTTCTATTGAATGTTCGTGGCGCAACATCATACACTGATTTGAAAACTTTAAATGGTCTTACTTATCCTACATTTCGTGATGCGGCGATTAAACTTGGAATTGCAGAGAGTAATGATACGAATTGCAGTAAGTTAACGCAATACAAGAAGCTGCAGACTTTAAGACGTCTGCTAAGCAGCTGAGAGATTTAATTGCAATTACAATCGCTCTTAACGCGCCTGAATATGCAAGAGAACTCTGGGACATTTTCAAAGATCGTATGTGCGACGACTTGAAAAATACAATGCCACTTGATGAAGCTTACAATAGGGCTTTGATTCATGTTGATGAAATACTAACTACTAATAGAACAAGTTGTGAAGAACTAAATTTACCTTTACCTGTATTTGATTTAACTTCTGTTGAACAGGATGATTATGACTTGATGGATAATCAGTTCGATGATCTATATCTGAAAGCTAATGAAGACCGGAAGAAAATAATTGATGAAATCTGTAACTGCATCCAACAAAATATTCCAAGATTGTTTATGGTCGACGCACCCGGAGGCTGTGGGAAAACATTCATAGAACTTGCTCTGATCGCTTAGTAAGTTAAATAGAGTAGGATTTCTTCCGACTGCTCACTCTGGCGTAGCAGCGAGTTTACTTCCACATGGACGCACTATGCATAGTCAATATAAACTACCTATTAACTTAACTGAAACTGCACGATCAGATGTAAAAATAGATACTGCATTGGCAGTTAAGTTACAAAAAGCACGACTTCTAATCTTTTGTGAGTGTTCAACAATTCCTCGACATTCAATTACAGTTATCGATCGTTTGCTCAAGGATTTAGACACCCAAAAAAAAACAATTCGCAGGAAAGGTTGTAGTTTTTTGTGGTGACTTTCGTCAAACCCTGCCAGTTGTGCCACATGGAAGACGTGCAGAATCTGTTGACATATGTATAAAGTCGAGCGCTTTATGGCAAAATGTCACATTCTGTAAACTTCATAAAAATATGAGAGTTGATAATGGAGAAGAAGATTTTTAGGAATTTCTTCTATCAATAGGAAATGACACGTTACCAATCGTTTCTGGAGAAGACTTGGTAATGCTGCCATCTCGACTAACGGACGAAGGATCTCCAATCGATTTTGTTTATGACCGCCACACTTTAGCAACCTGCGAGGATATTACCGAACGAGCAATACTTGCACCAACTAACGAAGACTGTGATCTTATCAATAACGAAGTCATGGAACTACTTTCTGGAGAAGAAAAATCATGGAGCTTTGACTAGGAAATCACTGAGGTAAAGAACATCCAACAGAAGTATCCAACAGAGTTCTTAAATACACTTCAAATTAGCGGTCTTTCAAGATATAAATTGGTGCTTAAGGAATGTGCTTTTGTTTTGTTATGTTGATTCGAATTTTGGATGCGAGTCGTGGACTTATTAATGGAACGCGTTTGAGAGTTGAGATCATGCGTCAGAACCTTATTGATTGTACGATTTTAACTGGAGCTTCAGCAGTTGAACGAGTTCTTATTCCAAGAATAAAACTTTCTCCCTCAGACTCTTCTCTTCCAATAAGTTTCTCACGTACTCCATTGATTTTGGCTTTTTCCTTGTCCACCAACAAATCACAAGGTCAATCTTTGTCACGCATCGCACTATTTTTGCCACGCCCTATCTTCTTCCATGGTCAGCTGTATGTAACTCTCAGTCAATGTCGTTCGTTTTCAGGAGTGAAAATCTTTGTTCATTCAATTGAAAGACATCTGATGGTGAAATAATCACACGGAACGTCGTTTTTAGAGAAGTATTGTGAATATTGATAAATACATATAAATTTTATAAAATATGAACCTATATGTATTAAAAAACAGTTGAACTTATCACTATTATTATATTTTCTTGATTAGTTTGAACTACTGAACAAAGTTAAATGAGTTTTAGACTCATTGTAATTGATCACATGAAATAACAGATGATCAAATTTGAACATTTTTAAAAATCAATTTCGCCTAAGATTTTTAAGATTTTTAACGCTTTTTATTTTTTTACCCGTGGTAACACGGGTACGCGGATCGCTTGTAACAGTATATTATACAAAAAATTACTTGTAACCTAACCTAAACTAAGCTAACGGTAACCCAACCTAGGCTAAACTTAGCGTTAAGGTAACCCACCCTAAGCTAAGCTAGCTAGTTTAGGTAACCTAGCCTAAACTATCCTAACCTAACAACATCTAATATAACTTAAGCTAACCTAACATAAGCCAAGCTATCGTAAGCTATTCTATAACTTAAGCTAAGCTAACTACTGTAAATTTTACATGTCTACTGTAATTACGGTATATTGTACATTTTTTTAATTTACTGTACATTTCCAGGTGCCAAAATTAAATTAATGGGAAGATATACAATTTTCATTTAATGTCAGGTGGAATTTTTCCGGATACTGTGGTGCGATAGATGGAAAAAACGTAGTAATTAAAGCACCGACAAGTGAAGGGAGTGAGTATTACAATTACAAAGGTACAAAGTGTACCTTTCTTGGTGTATCTTTCTTGCTTCTTGGTGTTGTCCACAGATATATTGATGTTGGAGCCTATGGACACAATTCCAACAGTGGCATCTTTCAATCTTGTGACTCCCAGAAGGAGTTGTTCTGGTGGGGGGGTGATGCCTTCCCCTTAAAAACGTATTTCATAAAACCATATTCAAAATCTAACTTGACTATGAAGGAAAAAAATTATAACTACAGAACCAGTAGAGCAAGGAGAATGGTTGAAAATGCATTTAGTATATTGGCAGCTCCTTTCAACCTGTAGCTTTCAATCAGTAACAACTGTGAAAATGGTAAAAGCTGCATGTGCTATCCATAACTGGTTAAGTCCAACATCTCCTATTACTTTCACACCACCCGGTAGTTTTGACTACGAGGATATTGTAAACGTTGTGATATTGTGATAAAGGGACTATGGAGATCTTAAATATCTCAGCTGTCAAGTATTCAGCGTACACATCATACAACAAGCCTAAGAAAATTGCCCAACAAGTGAGAGAGAGATTCAAGGAGTATTTCTCTGGAGATAGGTTAGTTGAGCAGCAAGACTGAATGATTCAGCAAACAATTGTGACACCTGTGTTTAATCAAAAGATAACATTCATAGACATAATGAAGAATATAACACATACAATAAATTATTATTTTAATAACTTACCGAATTACTAGATGTTTCTTTCTCCTTCAGATTTTCTGGTTTCATTGTATGATCCATATCAGTAAACCACGGCACAGAAGGCTTAGAAATAAAATCAGTTCCCCCACCACTTGCATTGCTTTTCACAATTAATTAACTCCAATTAATACGTTGACCTCAAAGATTTATTTTTTTTAGGATAATCCTTAACTGTGAAGTTTGATACATTCCTACGATGGCGTGTATCGACGTATACCTCACTTTGCGATTGTGGTAATCTTTAATAAACATATTCCATAGCTTTTCATGGTCAAGCTACTACTGTACAAACGTCAAAGTTGTTTCCTCGGTTCAACATTTTGCCATTTTTAAATTTCAACATTCACTACTTAACACGTGATTGAACGTTCCAGCGACTGGTTCTGCTGGATATGGCAACTGCTGGCGCGTCTTTGGCTTGCTGGCCTCTACAGTTACAGGCACGACGCGTTTACACGGTGCTAGTCGCCGGCATCCAGTGACTGGTAATCCCCACTGGCACGCCGACTAGCACCGTGTAAATCACACTTAAGACTATATACACTTAGAGAATTCACCGGACTGCACTACTCAAGGAACAGCAAAAAAAAAACTGGTGAATTAAGTAATAGGGAGTTGCGTGCTAACGGTGTGGTAGGTTTACTGGAAAGAGGGTGAACAACCTTTTATCCCTAGCTTCAGAAAGTCTAGTATGTGACGTAGTCACTCCTACTAATGGAGTTAAACGAATAATGTTCAAAGTTTCAAAATTTTAATATCGTAAATATGCTACAAATAACTGATAGGCATCTTCGATCAAATGATAATTAACAAGTTTTGACAACTATTTATATAATTAATTGTAGCATATTTATGTTTTTACATTTATTAAACTTAAGCTTCAGTGATTTATTTAGTCCTATAATATGGGGTTTTAACAAGAAATATCTCCTGTTACATATTATATTATTTAATGTAGAGCATTTTTTATTTTTATTTTTAATTCAGGTTTCATAATGACTTTATTTCTATAATATTTTGGATGATAGGATTGTCTAATAACTATACAAAGGAGGCATCAATTATTTTTCGAAATATACGTATTTCCCTCGTGTACTATCTTCGCATCTCTCCAATATAATTATTTTTTTAAATGCACTGATAGCAACCTTTCGTTTTAAACCCTATCAATAACAATCATCTGCCTACTTTTAATATTTATGGCAATTTTAAAATGAAGGATAAAACAAAGTTAATAAAGGTAAAAACCTTTTTTTTTAATTTATTTATTTTTGTGTATATTTATATTATTTGCAAATTATTATTCAGGAACTGCCTATCCATCATATCCTGTCGTGATGGTTAGTGCATAACAACCACAAGAACAGATATATTTAAAACAAAAATAATAAATTTTCCGAAATAAGAAAAAATAAATTTTAAAAAAGAAGAAAAATATTTCAGTCTACCTCATATACTACTATTGCCATGGCTATGAAACAAGCATGACACATCAATAAGGACAACTTCAACACTATCAGCACATAAAACAAAACTAATAAACATAACTAATTACCTTACAAACTTAAGTATTATCTCTAATTATACTGTTTGAGAAAAATCCAAATTATTAAAATAACAAAAACATAGTTATAAAGAACAGACCAAAATAATTACCATTTCATTACACATTACAAATTAACAATTACTTTATAACTAAATAGCTATCTCTTAAAACTAATTTAATAGCTCAGTCTTAATAGCTAATTAATTTATATGGGTATTTCCGTTTCTGTTGTTAGGTAGTTTGAAAGCATATTAAACAATTTTTGAACATTTTTATTATGTTTCTAAATAGGTTTTTTTTTAAATTTTGTAGCAAATTCATCAAAAACATTTCTCGCCTTTAAATCAAATGATAGATTTTCAGTTCTTATAAACAATTTAGTTCCATAATCAAGCCGATTCAAGAGTGTTTCAGACATTCAAGGACTACGGGGTTTAGCTTTGTTGAACTTATGTTATATTTATCAACTCTATCTCTTAAAATATCATAAAATTACTTAAAAGTCATCTCCATAAACATTTACAACTCATCCTAGTGGGCGCCCTATCATATAAATATCTAGTTTAGATGTTTATTGTTTAACTAACATATTTAGAGTCAAAAAGTCGATTAGGTCCAGTCATAGGTTCAAAAAATCTGTTTGACTACTGCGCTATATGAATTTTATGTTTTAAAAGAGTTAATATTTCTATATTTAACCAAAAATATGGTCACTGTATGTGAACTGTTATTTGTGATTCTATTTTATTTACTAAGGACACAAAACCCAAATTATACAACATCGAGAGATAAGGAATCGACTATGAAGAGTTGACTGCGATGTTTAAATTAACTTCCTTAACACTTGTAAAAAGGACTGTTAGACCAATTAATTTATAAAATCAATAACAGAGAATGTATGTTTATGACTGAGCAAAAACTTTATAGTTTGATTATTTGAATTATAGGAACAATGATGTGCCTACTTATATATATATATATATATATATATATATATATATATATATATATATATATATATATATATAAATTTAAAATTGGGTGTGTTGAGAGTTTTGAAAGGTCCTTTAGAAAAAAAAATATGTTTTATTAAGAATAATCACAAGTGTTATTGAAAAAATAATAATTATGACTATTTAAACGAAGTAATATATATATATATATATATATATATATATATATATATATATATATTACTCAATTTAATTAAATAAATCACTAGAACACTGTGATGATTTTATATGAACAAGGAAAACCACAAAATAACATAAACAAATTTATTTTTTGGTTTGAAGTTTTTCCTTGTTCAATTTAATTAGTTTATTACACTTTGTTGACCGAACCATATAAAAAGCCAATAATGAATTTATATTCAAAATTTACCTAAAAAGAACACAAATACGGACCTAACTATACACGTTTCCTCCCACCATCCACCATAACAAAGATTAGCAGCTTATAATAGTTTCACACACATCCTGTTAACCATCCCTATGACCAATATTAACAGCAACCTAGGATTTCAGATTATTAAAGATGTTGCTCTGTCAAATTGCTATAGAAGCACAAATTAGTATGGAGACATAGAAAATATCTGAATTACAAACAACATATAAAGCGTAACTACAAAAAACATATAAATCATACTATAAGGATTGTAATGGGGAAAAAATAACATCAAAGTCACATAGAAATGAACAACAAACTTAAGTCTTTTCTAAAACTTAGAGCAAGCAATAACATGAAATCTTGTTTCCTATAGGGCATAACATATTGCAAACAGTACGTCCCTTCTACGTGAGGTACAAAGAAAGTTTACCTTCGAGGAAATTAAACGTAACTAAATCTAGTTTTTCTGAAGATCTTATGAGCAACCATCACACGTGTGGAGCATGTCTACAGAAAGGGGCAGTTTGGTAATGCTTCGGATGAATTGGAAATTTATAAAGCCCAGAAGTACGATTCCATCTATTTAATTAACAACTAACTTTCGTTCAAATCTAACTTGTTGTTTGATACAATAATTACAGTACATTGTCCATTTACATCAATTGTAGGTAACAAATAAGATGACACAACCAGCGTAAATTGTCGAATCACTGATCTAACGTGCACTTTGTAAATTATTTCGTATGTGTTCGTGATTTATTGAACGTACATCAACCTCCGAATGAATTGTGTAATTTTTTTTTGAGTGGTGTGAATTGAGTTTTGTGTGTTTTTTATTACCCTAATGATGGATCTTTATCCGAAATTGCAATTAGTAGTCTATAACTGAAGAAAGGTAATGTACCTTTTTTTAGTGAATTTATTGTAGACTTATTGTCTAGAAATAAATTCGAAGTTAATTTTAATTAATTATGTCACATGTTTTTATTTTGTACCGTCTCGTATATTTAAATCCATTTTGTTATTGTTCTTTATATAATGGGACAGGAGAAGTTTCAATTTAGTAACAAAGCTTTGGTAGTCTTTATAATGATATTTTGATGTTACCATGGTGATTCTACATAAGTTATTTAGAAGGTTATTTGGTTATTTATTTATTATAATAATTAATTTTTGAAATGGATTTAATAAAGTTTTTTTTGTTTTTCATTATTTACTTTCAATTCCCCCTTTTGTTCTATATTGCAGCACAAGTGTTTGAAACTCTCTGCAAGGAGCTGGAATACAACATAAAGAAATGTGTAAGTTCTTGAGAAACATCTGGTCTCCAGAGTATTTTGCTGCTTTTTCAAGTAAGAATTGAAAAATTGTTTTTCATATTAATAAGTGTAACATCGTTAAATATTTTATTTTACTGTTAAATAATGTCATGCAAATATTAACTTCTGATTTAAATCTACTTTGTGACTTTTGTGGATATTTAAATGTTGTAGATTGTTGTGTTAATATTGTTTGTCCTTAATAAATAATAAATATTATGGCGATAACATCCAACGCAATTAATTGCTTTCAATCTATAACTGCAGTAACTTCTAGTGTAAAATCTTCCCCGTATTTTCCCATTCGTACACTCAATAAGTGGTTACAAGATGAGGGTCTAGAGTACCGACACACTTTACAAATTATAAAGGACACCATCTATGTTGACGACAGTAGTAGATATGATGTGCCCACCGCTTTAAAATTACAAAAAGAACTTAGCGCATTTCTCGCAAAAGGTCTATTTAAATTAAGAAATGGTCATCAAGTTATGCGGAATTACTATACGAAATTCCCGAAAGTCATAGAGAAACACTTATTTATTTTAAATCACTGATCAACTACATTTCTCAGTATTAAGCTTAAAATAGACGCCAACAACTAATGAGTTCCCGTACACTATAAATGTTATCGAGCACACATTGTTAGCGCTCTATTCGTTCTGCCGTCATACATTGCTGTGACCCATGTGGCTGGCTATCTCCAATCACATTTCACACAAAATACATTATTTTACGGTTAATGGGTCGATTGGGATGATAAGCTGCCAGATAATATTGTCCAACCTTGGAAAACTTTATTAAAGATTTTCCTTATTTAGAGCAAGTGACAATAGTACGCTTTATTGATTTACATAACGCAGTCGACACAACTACATGGTTTTGTTCCGTTTCAGAACAAAGCATTTTGCTGTTACGTACTATTGACAGCAACAACAGCGTACCTAAATCGCAATTTAATCGAAAATCAAAGGTCGCACTTTTGAAACGCATGTCGATACCCAGCTTGGAACTTTGTGGAGCACATCTGCTCGCTAAGTTAAAAGACTATTGCATAAATTTACTCGCACCTTACATTAAAATTAATTTTATACGCTGCTGTTCTGATTCATCTGTTACTTTAGTTTTGATAAAAACACCGTCCTATAAGCTAAAAGTGTACGTTGCAAATGCAAATATGTTTCCTCAATTCAAGACTAAGTTTCACCCGGAAATAAGTTTCATGTTACCTCCTGTCACAATACTACTGATTGTGATATGCGTACTATTACTTCATCTGGACGAAGGCAATTTGGCTAATATTTTCTGTCCATGACTGGCCAAAATCAACTCATCACGTGATGGTCATTCTCCCAAAAATCACTCACAAACACGCTCTTCTCATAGGAATCTTTTCTACTTCTCAAGAATGAGACCTGTGACGAAATACTCGAACTGGACAAAGCTAAAACTTTCCGTTCATGACTGGCCAATATCACCTCATCAGGTGATGGCCATTCTCCCAAAAACCATTCCTTAGCCTGCAATATCTTATTAGGAAAAGGTTGTTTAACATAAAATAACGCAATCGTTAACTACACAATAAATAAGATTCAAATTAGACGAGAATCATTACAACTATTGGATTCTTGTTTATAAAAACCAGAAACCACAAATCACTTTCAAGACACAACACGTAAAATCTTTTCCCAAAAAGACATAATATTAGGACAAAATGAAACAACATACATTGAGCCAAAAATGGACAAACAAACACCACATGGACTACAATACTGCTTTGAACCCACAAAGGAAAGGTTGGATCAATGTGGTATACCAACTTATATACCCAGCATCACAAAACATACGCATTAAACTAAAAATCATAAACCTAAAATCAATTTCGAACAGTATTTTACAATCCACAAATTTAAGGCAACTTACATTTGAAAAACAAACTATACAACACTTCAAACGGATTATGTCTCACAAATCTAAACAAAAACGCAAAAAACAATTTGTTTAATGAACGCGAAAAAAAAAAAAAAAAAAAAAAAAAAAAAAACATAAAAAGACCTAGCAGAGACTAAGATAGACATTAATGAATATTTAACAGAAGACTTTACAACGGCTAAGCAATTAACTCAAAAATACATAAATCTGTTTGCACATGAACCGGAAGATCTACAAGAAGCAAACATGCATCTGTACAGAATCAAAATGAAAAACGACACCCCAAGTGCAATAACAGCTTGTCGTTTAAGCCTAACCGAAAGAACGAATTAGATAGACAAGGCGATGAACTCAAAAAGGCCAACGTCATGGAAGATTCACAAAGCGCATTCCCAATACCCCCAAATCTTGTGAAAAAAAAACTGAAAACCAATGGAGAATGATAGTTGATTATCGAAAAATAAATGAAAACGAGGAACAGAACAGATTTACATTTACTAGATCCAAAACAGTTTTTGACATTTTGGGTACTGCAAAATATTTCTCTTCCATGGACATAAATCAAGCATTTTTCCAACAACCAATAGCTTAAGAATATAGACAATACACAGTCTTAGTAACCCACAAGGGACGATTTCAATACACCAGACTGCCTGTGGGGATGCGAAACTCATCAAATTATTTTCAAAGAAGTATGAACAGGTTATTTCCGAAACCTACAACTACAAAAGACGTACGTAGTGTCCTGGGAGCAGCTTCTTACTATAGAATACAGTAACACACCCCCTCAACTACGAAATAGAAATTTACAAATGCGGAAAATTAAAACCTGACATGTGGCACTAATAAAAAATATAATAGTTTAAACAATTTAAGTTAGAAGATACAATACAGTAATAAGTCATAATTAATAAGGACTAAAAGTAGGAGATAAAATTTCAGTTCGTTAACCTGACAAGGTATATAAAGCCACCATGACCTGAAGGGGTGATCAGTCATTATTTAACGGCGTTTGACGGAAACTCTGATCGTCTATTGACTTAGGGGGTCAGTCATTATTGAAAGGTGACAGGCGAAGGTCATCCTCGTCGATTGACCAATTGCATTGGTCGAGACTATCAAAGAGATTCATCAAAAACAGAAGAGAGAACGATACAGTCAAAATACGGTAGCCAGTACTTACAGAAATAGAGGTGAGCAAACCGACAGTGTATTCTTAATTCAATTTAATTAAAGAAAGTAGACTCATTTGAATTTATTATATTTCACAATAATATTCAGCTTGCTCTATCTTGGGACTAATTAGATATAGTTTACAATAAAGGGGATTGTATAAATATCAATAACTTATTTCTTGGAATCATAATATAACTGAACCTCTGATATATATATATTTCTTTTAGCCATAAATCACTCTTTCTGAAATAAATAACTTTCAATATAATAAATAGTATATATAAATAATAATTTATAACAGTTCCTTAACCATATTTATTTCACGCAAAGAATATATTTTGACCTTTTTTCCGATTGTGGAACTAATTTCACAAACGCCGATTTAAAATTCAATAATATTTTTAACAAGGTACGATAAATTCAAAATTTCTAACATGACGTAACCCTCTTCTCAACTAAGCATAACATTAAATTTCACTATTTTAACTCCCGCAGCACCGCATCTAGGAGGTCTTTGGGAAAACGCAGTCAAGAGTGTGAAATTTATCCATCATCTTACAAGAGTTCATGGAGAAAATCGTTTATTTCTCGTGGACTTTTAATTATCCACGAATAACCACAGCAATTGTAAACTCCAGACCAATGACACTTCAATGAATTCAACAGAATTCGCTGCTCAGGACACTTCTCGATCGGTCAACCTTTATTGTCTCTATCAGATGAAGACATTTCAGAACGTCCAACTAATCGTCTGAAACAATGACACCAAAATCAACGCTTCACGCAACAATTATGAAAACTGTAGAGTAAGAAATAACTTCACTCGTTGCAACAACGGTCAAAGTGAACTAAGTCGTCAGAAAATCTCGCTATTGTTGATCTTGTACACAATCACCAAACTTGCCAAATATCGTAGTCTATGGCTTGTATCTTAGACACCCATCGTGGAAAGGATGGAGCTTACGCGTTATAACTATCTAAAACTATTGGAAGAACTTTTACTAGGCCTGAAATTAGGTATACAAATTTTCACTCGACACCAAACCACACTATACCTATCATCTACCTACTTTCTTCTTCGAGTTTTCGATTTACTATCTTGTTTTTTATTACCTCAAACGCCTGACTTTACTTTCATCCTGTCTTACTGTTGACCGTTCCGATTTACTCTCTCAGTATTTCTTCTTTATTCAAATTTATCCTTCTCTTTGGAAAAACCGCGGATTTATCATGTTTTTCACACTTATTGAAAAGCTATGTTCAATATAAATGCATTTAATATTCCACCCTCAATGCATCTCCTAAGTCTATTACAGATTTTGGTGTTGTACAGTCAACCATCTTGGTACAGTCAATCTTGGATAAACTGCCTAATGTTCTAACTTTTCCGTTCAAACCGGCAACGAACTTGGTTCTTATTAAGCTGATAAGCAACCTTAGAATGGAAACGTCTCATGGATTTACGCAGTTGGACCAGGCTAGCTTCTCATTGTGCAACATCTTGGCAGAACGATGGTGAACTAAAAGGGAAGGGCGCTAGCACTGTCTCTTTCCCACACTCACTATGTATGAACGTTTCATAATAAGGTTCAGCAATAATCGCTCGATTCAATAAATTTAGTTTATTATCACTCTGCTAAAATAATGGCGTTGTCAAAGCTTTTACTTCGATCATTGCTCGCGGAGTTTCTTTATAAAAATTGTTAGTATAGTTTTTAATTTCTATCTGGTGGTTTAGCGTAGTCATGGTATAGATGATGTTTGAATTTTAGATTCCTAAAAGTAATTTTAAATGTTGATGAACAAAATAAAAATGTGATCAAAAGTAGGTAAGTTAAGCCACATTTACGTTCAAATAACTAACTAGTGTTAAAAACGCACTTACAAACTATTTCTAAATGGTATTATTTGAAGGTTTTGAAATTACATGGTCAGTGAATTTCGAAATAGGAAGTCTTATGATCTGTATATTTACCAAATTTGATATTATTTCAAATGTTTATGAAGGGGTAGAAGGTGTGACATCTTTGTCTTTTCATAAGATAATTGTTTGTTTTTGTTTTTTCTATTTTTAATTGCAGTGCCATTATTAATTCAACGATATCAGTAAAACATAGTAAATACCAAATTAATTACTACAATACAATAATAAGAAAGTACGTAATAAACACTATTGACGGTTGAGTGATATTAAAACAGTTTAGTGAAATTAGAAATAATTATATTATAGATATTAATTGAATATATGAAAGCTGCTATAACCCGAGGGACGAAGATAGAATTTCAAACTGTCCTAGATAACTAGGGAATAAAAATAAAGATAAGTATGGATATATAACAAATGGAGCGGAAATACAAGTGGAAACAGTTTATGAACGCCATGATATCGATAGATAAGAGGTAAATAAAGTTATATACGAGGCCTGATCTGATATACGAGAACCAAAGAGTAACTCGGAGGGGAAGTGTATATAATATTGAACTATGAGGGTATGAAGAATGGTTCAATGAAAAACAATATAAAGAAGGTTTGGTTAGGTTAGATTATATTGGGTTAGGTTTGGAATAACTTGTACAATGGAAGTTTGCGCAATGCATCATAGACTATACTTGATTAAACGAGACCCGTGGATCTAATCTACTATCTTATTAAATCATTTTCCCCCAATTCCTATCTAATGAATTAAATTACGAACTAAACTAATTCAATTAACCCTAAACGGCGATATTAGAATATTTGTGAACTTCAGTAAACAGGCCTTGATAGGTATTTTATTTCTATTTATACTATCTCTACATATTTAAGCTGTAAGCTACGTCTTCCCGTCTCTCTTATAACTCAAGAACCGATGATTCTATAGTCATGCTGTTTTTTCCATTGTAGGTTGTCTTATCTGGGGAGGTTTAATTCTGTGTTTGAATAAAATTAGTTTAGTGGTTTTGAAGTTAACAATTTGTGTTTCCAAGCAAAGACAAAAATGGGAAAGATCGTCATATTTTAAGCATTTTCTTAAAATTTTTGGAGACAATATATATTTTGCCACTGTTAATAATTGTATATGTAAAACTAATTTAGTCTATTCATGAAAAATAAAAATCCAGATTTTACGGTATATTATACATATTTTCTTAAAATCCTCGGCATAAACATGTGTATTGTCAATAGCAACATAGTTATATGACATTAATATAAACGTTAATCGAAACTGATTTTTTTTTTAATTTGGACAATAGTTTCCGAGTTATAACCATTTTTCGCTGCGACAAAATTATTATGCAGTGTATTGTAAACGTTAGTTGGAACTAAAATCTTTTTTAAATGGGTGCAACAGTTCTCAATTTACAATATTTTCTTAGCGATTAAAATGACATTATCACATTGCACATTTCAAGGACAATATACATCTGATCAAAAATAAAATTGAAGCTTATGTAACAAGCTTAAAATCTCATTTAATATCATTAAAATCGCTTGAGATTTCAAAGTCCAAAATTATAGGTGTTTTAGTTTTAAAACCTCGTATTTTAATGTGAGTGATAAGTCAATCCAAGTTTGCAGAGCTCATGTTTCTCGTAATGGACAAGTGACATGTTCGCATACGAGTTCTATGAGCAATCAAACCTGCTGTCGCATAATGGTAAAACTAAATATATTGTTTCCAATGAGGTACTACGATATCATTTTTTGTTTTCTCATTTTCTGGTTCCTCTATCAATTATAATATATAATAAATATACACACATAGTGCGATTTCCTCATGAGCATATATAGGGTATACATATAAAGTAAAATTACTATCTATCGCTAAACTGGCACTAATATTCCCCTATTTGCTAAATACTTAGCCACTAACTTTCAGAAAAGATAATCCAATAAAAAACAATACAAAACACTTTCAAAACTTCATTCGTTGCACAGATCACTTAACACTCTCTGTTATTTGAAAACAACCGCCCCCAGCTGATTTCCTGTTCCCTTCTCTCAGCGTTCGGCTCTCTCTTGGTTTTTCCCAATCTGCCACTAAGTAACATTTGGAGTGTTCAATGTAATACAAAATAGGTTTATGTTTTCTAACATATTTACTAAACTCAGTAATAAGTTAAATATGTAGGTGAAATATTAATATCATTAACGGCATTTGTATTCTCTGAATGTCACATTGATTAACCAGTTTTGATTCAATCGATGTAATATTAGTTTCTTTCATGGTTAATGAGAATAAAACAAGTTACTTAATTGGGAGAATTTAGCCAGAGACTGTCCCTTGACGACATGACGTAATTTTTATCTCCATTTCTAAGTGTAGTAGGCATTCATTAGTGTAGTAGGCATTATATAAAGTCATAAGAAGGAGTGATTTAACTATCTGTACGATCATTAAACATGTATCCAAACAATACTTATCACAAAAATAATATAAATTTAAAATCAACTGAAACCTACGTCATAATTTATTAAGGCTTAAAAGAGTGATGTGTTTGATTAAAAACTATACTGAGTTTAATCCTCCATTGTAAACAGATTTCAGCCAAGAAGAATCATGGATGGATAAAATTAGCTTCTAATCCATTGGATAAATGTATGAAAATTCTAAGAATTCTGTAAAGTAAGGATGCTACCTTCTATGTCCACACATCGATACTAACGCACATATACAAACAAACACCTACAAAACATTTGAAATGAAATTAGAACTACAACAAATACAAATAGGACATCTAACAACTACCACATCAACAACTGCACGTTAACAAATTATTGGATTATCTCAATATTGTGACCAAATGATCTTCTAAAGTACATTTGACTGCAGTGACTTCACTAAAACAATATCTAAAAAACTTCTTTTATTCTTAACAACGTAAGTTAAAGAAGGTCTATAGCTCTTTTTAAACATAGATTTGATATTTTTATCGTTAAAGAACGTACAGTTTTAGTTGAGAATATTTTTCGAGGTGAAAACAAATACTGTGAGACAGAGATTCATTCAGATGTTTCCAAAGCCTGTCTTTCTACATGGTGACACTTAGCGAAATTTGGTAAATACATTACAAAATATTTGCAGAGTAGCAGATTCACCAGGAAGTCAGAAGAAATCAAAATTAGAACAGGAAACACAAGTCATTTTTAACGAATTGAAAAAGATATTGGTTTTATTTCTTTTAGTTTTTATATTGGATTTTTTTAATAAGTTTAGTTCCTCTATGAAATCACACTCAATGAGTTCGAGATACGGTCAATAGTAACAAAACTTTATTGAGGAAAAACAACTAAAACTGCTGAATTGCTGAATGAATGTCATTTTACAGGTGAAGTTTGGTTTTTTTTATCAGGATATATAAACACTCAAAACAAAAATTTGTGGACCGCTGACAATCTACAATCAAGTTACGTAAACTATAAAATGAACAGTGACACTTTAAATTCTTGATATGAAACTAATAAGCATTAATAAATTTCTTATTTGAAAATACATTTGTCTTATTTCTTTAAAACCACTGCGGACAGACTTCTAGAACTATAATATATAATATTCTTCTTTCAGTTTAGTCCTCTTTATGAATTATGATATATAATCTCACGTAGTTTATGTTTTATTTCAGCCACACTCTCGATGATTTGTTCTGCACACGTCTACGGATGGCTTACTCCAACAATAAACTATTTACTTGATCCAAACAGCCCTGAACCTATGACAGAATCACAAGTTTCATGGATAATTTCAATCACTTCAGTTGGAGAACTTCTTGGTGGCTTAACAGCTGGGGTACTGTCAGACAAATGGGGACGTAAAATTTGCATCCTTCTAACTGGACCTATATTTGTCTTCACTTGGGTGATTGTAATTTTTACCAAATCGTATGTAGTCCTTTTGGTGATAAGAATTTTACAAGGTATAGCAGGTGCTACAGCCTATACTGTGACCCCTGTATATCTCGGGGAAATAGCAAGTCCTTCAATACGTGGAAGAATAACTGGATTACTGCCAATTTTTTATTTTGTAGGGAACTTTATTGAGTTCTGTTTAAACGCTTTATTTTCACACACACAGCTTACTGTTTTTAATGCTATTGTACCTCTGATATTTACTATCCTCTTTGCTTTTCAACCAGAAAGTCCCTACTATCTTGTCTTTAAAGGGAAAGAGTCGGAGGCTGCTGCAACTTTAGAATATCTTCGGAAAAATCATTCACAAGACAACATTTGTCGTGAGCTAGAAGAAATTAAGAATTCAGTTGCAGAAAATATAGAAAATACATATTCCTGGAAGGATGTTGTTGCCACAGCTACAGACAGACGAGCTCTTTTAATACTAATTTTAGTAGGAGTAATACAGGTTTACAGCGGATTCTTAACGCTGACATCATATGCTACTCATTTGTTTGTCTTATCGCATACTTCTTTTATCTCTCCCGACATTTTTACAATAATTCTCGGCCTTGCAATGCTTCTAGGAGGGTTAGTTAATTCATTCATTGTAGATTCATTTGGAAGACGTCCTCTCCTATTTATTTCCTGTTTTGGTTCATTTTTCTCTTTACTAATAGTTGGAATATCTTTCTATCTAAATCAATGCACCACTATATATATTTCATATTACAACTGGGCTGTTCCGTTAGGAATAATTATGTATTGTATATTTATGGTAATAGGAATAATTCCCATTATTTTAACATATACTTTTGAATTATTTACCACTAAAACCAGAGGAAAAGCTGCGAGTATTTCAACTATCAATATAACTGTGGGAGCCTTTGTTTGCGTTAACCTTTATCAAACTATTATCGATTATTGTGGTTTGTTTGCAGTATTTTGGTATCTTGCATTCATATGTTCGACAGGAGGTGTCTTATTGTACTATTTAGCCCCAGAAACAAAGGAAAAATCATTAGTTCAAATACGTGCTGAACTGTTAAATGTAAGTAACAGAAAACACAAAATACAAAAAAAATATAGAACGGAAGAGTTAGAAACATTATAGTGTAAGTGTATTTTAAATAAGGACATTGGTAGGAAATTTAATATACATTTTTGTTAATTAATTGTTCTTTGTGTAATGTCAGATTTATCAAACATATATTATGTTTAAACTCATTCACTGATTATGAATAGTGCAAAATTTTTAACATCTAATAGTATAATGTTTTTACTTTATTCACGTAGTTGAAATAGTTCTATAAATAATATTTTGAGTTTTAGTGGCTTCAAAACAATACAACAATTAATTTGACAGTATCTCACTTTAAATAGTGTTGAATAAATTATTTACAAACAATTCATAAACTTCCTCACACATCCATTCACAAAATCAAAGACTAATACATAAAAGGTATTCCATTATATGTAACCCTAATAATTTTGGATATTTCATGATGTAGTCTCAGGATAGTTTTAGGGCGTAGTTTGAACCTATTTAAATTAAATCGCTAAAGCCACTTTTGAGAAAGTTTGTTTTTTTCTTTCTTAGGATAATCCCAAATTTTAAATTGTTATAGTAAAATTTTAGTGTCTATGAACATAGCTTATAAGGCTTCATGTTTAAATTATTTCAGTAGTATGTTTCAGCAAACAAAATTACATCTTATCATTAATCGAAACATGTAAAATTTGATGAAAATTTGGTGAAAATTAAACTGTACGTATAAAATGTTGCTTCAGACTTGAAAATAAATACTGTCTTTCTACATGGTGATACTGTGTGAGAAATTAAAACTAAAATTTAGCTTTAATGACGGGAACAGTATTAGATATTGACTCTGATCAGTCATTGGATAACGACGAAATTATAAAGTTAAAATAAACGATAATTAAACACAACTTATTTTACGATTCCATTTTACGCCAAATTTAACATGACCTGGAAAACCCCAATTCGATTGTTTGGAGGCGATGAATGACTTCAATGGTGTTTTACTTATAAAATAAATTACAATACTGCTTGAAGCTTCTTGAGGGTTCATTATTTGGGCTCACGCTCAACTCCAAAACATATACAATTATTATTTATATATATATATATAATCATTGTTAAAACAAAAGGCAACAACATTACAACATTTTTATACTGTAGTGGTGCTTATATATATATATATATATATATAAGCACCACTACAGTATAAAAATGTTAATTAAACTAACAAAAGTTGTGTATATATGCACCACTACAGTATAAAAATGTTAGTTAAACAAACAAAAGTTCTATACACACATACATATATATGTTTTAAAGTTTGTAAACAAATTTTTTTTTTCAATTTTTCATTCTAGTGTAAATGTGTTTACACAATTTAATAAAAGTATGGTTACACTAAATTTGGCATAAAATAGAAAACATACAACTGCTAGACAGATCAAAGTTTAAAATAAATATCGTCAAGGATAAGCCGAAAACCAAGTTTGGGTTGTGTATTTGGAATCTCTCGCTACGAATGATAAGTAGGTTCAAACTTAACACCTTATATTTTTTTTTTAAGTTGGCAGTTTTTGAATGTGAATTATGATATATCAATCAGTCAGTGAGACTGCCATTAATCATTTTAATCTATATAACTGGTTGTATATTTTAAGTACAAGCCTCTAACGGCAGGGTAATAATTATTTGATTAAAATATAGTTAGGCCTACCACACTTAAAAGAAAATATATATATATATATATATATATATATAAATTTTCCATAACATTAAATGAAAATATAGGATTTTTTTTATCAATTTCTTATATAATACAGTTGGAAGCTATATATAAATTTGATAACAAGCAACAACCATTTCGGATGGTTTGTGTGTGACAGGTTTAGTCAATAGGTTAGATTCTTTGGTGCTTTTGCATGTACACTGATCAGTTTCTGTTTAAAGACATGCACATTATGAGGTTAGAGTGCAGATAACAAACAGGCATCAAATATGCCCAAAACTTACGGTACCTGAATTTATTGTAGTCCTTGAAATACCACGACAGCTTATAATAAATTAGAGACGGCCTCAAGCTTGTCTTAGACAATACTTTCATAAATTCTTTGCAAAATTTACTTCACATGTAATTGTTATTTTGTAACTTGGTCAGAAGAATTGTTTTACTGTAATAAAAAAAAAATTAGTGTATGGATTAAGAATTCTTATATTTATCCTCTATAATCCTAACGTCATGCTTAATAAATCTAACTTCATTTTAAACTTTATTCAAACGGAATGAAAAACTTAAAATAAAGTACAGTAGTGTACTAGCAACTGGAACTTGATTTTTGTCAAACATCTATTAAGCTATATCTAAAGCAAACTTAGCTATAGATGGTTGCTTTGTAAACTCTCGTCGAACTTTATGGGTTTCCTACGCACTGTAAGCTTTCATCTGAAAGTTTGAAAATAACACGATGGCCGTACATGGGAACTTTGTCCTCCACAATCCATATTCGTCATACGTTCCGTGTTTCCTCAGATCTATAAGACGAACGTTCTGCATAGTTACATTATTTGTTAATATTAATAATAACGTCTTATAAAAATGATAAAATATTGATTATTTTTAACCTAAATGTAGAAAAAATCTATATAAAACTGTAATCGATAAAGTAAAAGAAATGCTCATAAAAAAATACACTAGTGTCTATGTTATTTTAAAGAATAAGAATATCACTGCAATTTGAAAATTTCACAATCAAGAATTCATGAGTGTGGACATTTTAAGTAGTTCTACATAAAATCAGAACGTATCACTGACTTTTCATTTGATTATGTGGTAAGGAAAATGCACAAACATTGTTATAATTCACAAAAAGTAAATTTATTACCATTACTTGTTTTAACCTTGTAGAGATTCATGTAAACAATTACAAATATGTATAAATGCATGTATATTGCAAACTTTATTCAGCCTAACTAACAACAACAAAATAACAATGGGGCTAATTTTAAGCTATATCAGCTGATTATTATCATATGCTGGTCATATGTTCAACAGTTGATTATTAACATAATATTATGGTAGCCAACACAGAGATCATTTACAAATGAGTAAAGGTTGAAACCGGTAGGTCAAGTGTTCTGCGCTTTCTGATTGGGTGACGATGACGGATTGTCCTCTGTTCTTTCAGGATTGTGTTTTTGCTGTGACTAATAGATGGTCTTATAACTAGAAATGTTCTTTGGTTTGGCCTTGTTGGAGAGGTACGTTTTCCTGCAGAAATCCTATCAGCCCAATAATTTCCTCCATCATGTTTTTTTCCATTTTCTGAAAATTGTCAGCTTCCTTTGCAGTAGGTATTAAATGTCTTTGATTTCTTCGGATAACTCCATTTACTGAAAAAGATCTTAGTTCGTCTCCCTGCTACCATTACTGTACTATACCTTTTTATATATGTAATCTAAACTCTTTGGCCTTTTTTTCAATTATTCAAGTTTATTAATTTCGTGCCTTTTGTTGTAGAGTCCTTTGTACTTTTCTTTTGTTATCGTTGCCTATTTAGAATATTCCTTCAAGTTTGGCAATTTAGAAATCAAGTTAGAAGTGGCTGTTAACAAATTATCCAAAGTAACAATTCTGCTGAAGAGTGTCAAGACTCCAGAGAAGTTGCTCTATATACTAAAAACCCCAGATATGAATTACTATACTTTTAAAGATATTTTTTGCAATTGCTACTGCTCATTCTGCTGAGTTATTGGACTGGTGCAATTTCGAGCTAGAAGGTACATGATGAATATTATATTCGTTATCAAAATGTTCAAATTCTTCTGCTGGAAACTGTGAGCCATTATCTGACATCACCACACTAGGGTTTCCATGTCTGACAAAAATTATTTTCTGTAAGCCAATAACTGACACCACCAAAATAGGGATTCCATGTCTGGCAAAAATTACTTTTATTTTCTGTATTCTAATAAACGACGACTAGATTTATTTAGCTCTAACAGCTCAATGAACTTGAAAAGATAATCTTGCAATACAAGATATGGTCTCCCGTTGTGCTCTAAAATATCTATTTCTATCCTTTCCCAATGTTTTTTTTGGAATCTCGAGTTTAAAAAGTAGTTCCCCCGGATTTTTTCTGTAGGGCTACTATATGCATTGAGGACAATCATAAACTTGATGCTTGACCTCCAACATTATTCCTGGCCACCATACACACTCACAAGTTCTAGATTGACTTCGCACATTTCCAGAATCTATTTTCACAATTCATTTGGTATGTAAACCTTGTATATTTCATAGCAAACTAGATCATGCGCTTCTCTAAAGACTGCAATGACACCCAGACATAATACATTTAATTAGTTATTGAATAGTTGGACACTGGAATACTTCCTATTACTGACTTTACTAATAAGTCAACCTATTCATCAAAATTGTCTTGATTTTTCGAAGACTCTTTCAGTGGTTTTCAAGAAAACGTGTCTAGTATATAAAAATGTTACCTTGAATAAATTGCACTTTATAGTTAACTCTTACCAAATGGATGTGAAACCTTGGAATCAAGCACTAAGTTCATCAACTGGTTGATCACCAATAATTTACACTAGAGGTTTATGATTAATTAAATGGCTAGTGTTTACCCCTAGCCATTCCATAAAACCTCTCGCAAACTCATGTCAAATCTAACACCTTTTTTTCAATTTAAACATATGGGGTCCTTACAGGTCTCATTGTCCTAGAACATAAATTATATTGAACCGGGAGCCATATGTAGTTTACAAGTTGCTCAATCACTTCACCCAAGCGGTACTGTAATGGATCAGCTGACACTGTAGTTTCCTTATTAGGATTAGACAGTAATAGTTCTTTAATCAAATTGAATAATGATTGCTGTTTGTTAGATCACTCTCAATTGTAACCTGCCTTCACGAATCTCTAAGTGGTTTAACAACTGTGATCAAATCTTGAGTAGACTTTCCTAAATAAATTACCATACCAAGTAAAGTGACCAATACCTCCTTATTCATTGGTTGTTTCATTTCTAAGATAACTCTGATTTTTTCGGTACGACTTTCTATTTATTTTATGATTGCATGTCCGAGAAAATTTACTCTTTTAGTTAAGAATATACAGTTCTCAGCAATTAAAGTCTTCTTTCATCAAAGGTCTTAGTTTTTAACTCCTCCCTAATTGCCCCTAAAATCTAAACATCATCGGCTGAATTCATAATTCCTTCAAGACCATCCTGAATAAAAGACATCCTTCGCTGAAAATTTTCAGGAGCTGAACAAATCCCAATGGCAACAACAGTTTTAAAAAAATATTCTAAATAGTGTTAGCCTATATATGTGATTAATTTAGGTAAAGCATTTGTTAATGGTAACTGCCAAAATCCACTATTGGCATCTAATTTACCAAATAATATACTTAGCATCTCTCATGACTCCTGACTACTAGAGACTCTTTACAGATGAAAGAATAACTCTTTCACGTATTACACTGTTTTTTAGATACTTAAAGTCTGTCATCATTATTTTTGGGAATAACCACAATAGGAGTACACCATTCAATTTGATGTATAATATATTCAATTATGCCTCCTTTATCAATTATCTCTAGTTCGTTTTTCACACAATATTTAAGATTAGAGGTTTACTATCAATTTTAAACTTAATGTTATATATAGTTCATCTAGGGACTTTTAAGTCATTAAAATTTTAGAACATTTCCATTTAATTTGTTCTTGTTTTCCAGTATCTTGTTCTTAAACTTCATTTACATATTTAAATACATTTAAACAACTCATACGTTTACGGTCTGAAGGGGTTCCTTTGTCCATCTATTACATAATATATTTACTCTTTGCACTCAACATTGTTAACATCATTAACAATAATTAATAGTAAGCCCAGCACTATGCGTACATGGGTCTCTTAGTAAAGTTTTGTAGGTAAAATAGACAGTCCTATTAATAGTCTCCACATGTTCCCATCCAAAGCTTGTTACATTGGCACAAGTATCAATTTTAATTTTATGCCATTTCATTACTTTGCAGTTGATCAGAAATGGAGTTTCATTGCCTCTTTCTACGTCTTGTAATATTTCAGATCTACCAATATACCAATACCATTGATTAAGCTTTGCTGTTTGGAACGGTTGATAAATAAAAATTTGTAAAACTAAAAAATATAAACTTAAGGCTACTATTAAATTAATTTAATTAGCCACTGAATAACTCATGTACACCAAATTATTAATATCCAATTATTTTGTATACACACCTTACTTTGAATTTGTAATATAATATTTTCACGCGGAATTCATTTTAATTACTGAAACATTACAAATAAAAAAGTACCAAATTCATGTAAGGTTATGTACACATTGCAATTTTGAATTCGTTGGTTCAAAAATAACTTCTAAGAAGTTAACTTTAAAATTTATTTTAAAAGAAAGTAATTACTAAACTGTGAAATTTCAACATAGAAGTTTAAAAAACAGCATAAATTTGAAAATGTAGAATACTATATTAATAGTCTATGACTACATTTTACCCACTAAGAGGCCAATATCACCTAATATCAAGATTCATGTATCGAATGACGCATGCCCATTACATGTCTTATGACTCGTTTTTATTATAAAAGTATTTTTCCATAGAATGTTGTTTGTGTCATTTTCATTTAGACATAGCGGGATGTTACGTTATGGATGAAACCCACGTTTATTAATTGAAAATATTACTTTCAAAAACGTACTTTTCAATGTTCCGGTCAAGAAGTTTATTTCCGCGTTAAAATATGATATTACAATTTCAAAAAATGTATGTAGTAAAAGAATTAGACCATTTTGTTAAATAATCTTTTGATCAACTTACTAAATAATTCAGTATTAAAATTATAAATTCCAATAAACAATGAACCCTAGAATCATGATAACCTCCAAATTTTATAATCAATAAATTACGACAAAACAAAAAAAAACATGTATATACCCATGAAATTTAATGGATTACATTGTACATAATAGTTGTACGAACTCTTGAAGTTTTAATATTTTGTGTAAATAGTGAATTGTAAACCTCCCATGTTACATCATTTTCTGTTTTTCGAGCTTTACTTACTCCATTCTGGTGTAAGTGTTGATTGTAAACATTTTGAAAGGTCAATAAATTACATTATTCAGTCAATTTGTTTTGAAGGCTAATATTTCATCCTTGGTCAGTGAACTGAGATAAACACCGCCTTTGTTATCAGCCGTGTTTACTTGGATGATAATTCGTTATCTACCGACAAGTCTGGTGTCTATAACTTCTGTTATTGTATACGGAGAATTTTCGTTAATGACTATGTCAGCTGTCCGCTATTGTCTTGTTAAATATTTATACATAGCCATGTAAACTGAATATTGGGAGTTCTAGTATCTACCATTCTTCATGTAAATTGATAGTTTGTTTTATGGTCTTTCCAGATATTTGTATTTTATGTAATCAGATAATGTTAGTTTTTTTTGTCTGTGATGGGGTGTAATGACTATGATATCTTATTGTCGCCACATACTCCCTTTTTTGGATAGTTTTTTTGCTGATTTTTTTGTTGTAATAACAATACTGGGTTGAGTGATTGTTTCTAAAACAGTTTGTACAAAATTCGTATTGTCTATTTTGTGTTTATTGTTTGCGTGGGTGTGTTTTATATTTTGTATTAAAAGCACACTCTTCTGTCTTGTGGTTATCCATTGAGGATATTACACTTTTTTCTTTTTTTTTATAATTGTTCTTCTTACAAAATGAACAACTTTGTTTTTGATCATTTCATGTCTGATAGTTGTTAAATTGATTTTGGGTGTACGGTTGTTGCGATTCAAAATTTGGTATACGTTTTATGTAAAGGCCTATACAATAAGTTGTTTCTTACAAGTGATTGTGGGTTGTTTGTCATTTCTTTTTTTTTTTTGACAGTCTATTGACTACTTCTGTCAAATTTTCCAGCTTTTCTGTTAGTGTGTTTGTGCTATTATATTTCCCTATATTTCCACTTTTTGTCTCAGAGGGTCATAAACATTTTTGTTTATTTAAAGTTTGTTAAATGATTGTTTGGTAACTTATCTTAAAATTTGTTTGTAGTTGTTTTAGTGTTAAGTTTTCCACTCTTTTAAAAATTTTCGGTTTTAATCCCTGTATTACGTGATTAACTCTTTGTTTTTTCCATGTTCGGGTTCATTTTTACCACATTTTTATTAGTTCGGTTTCCGTTATATCTGTCATTCTGTCCGGGTGGAATTTTGCAATCGAGTTTAAACTAACTTCCCGATAAGCTAGAGACCTGAAATTTTGAACATAGGTCAAATTGGATGACAATACAATATTCAGTTGGTTTCTTGTCTCTAAATTTGTTTAAACAATAGTTATTTAAACAAATAACCAATGATATATAGATTTTTAACCCCGTTATCACTTAAACGCGTTATCGCTTTTGAATGGTAACCGGAATATTGAAGAAGGATGAGGCAACTTTTTCATGGCTTGTGAGAGTTATTGGATTAATAATAAATCAAATTTTAAAAAAATTGTACATACAAAAAAAAAATTTGTTTACTTCTTTAGTTTGATTTTCTGAGTTACAACACTAAAAGAACTAATATAGGTAATAAGAGGTAATATTTTGAATTTCAGACATTTGCAGCTAAACAGGATGTGAAATGCATTGGGAATGTCCTATATTATATGTCCTGTCAGAGTCTCATCAATATATACAGAACCGATTGAAATATTTCACCCAGACATAAGACTAAAAAACAGAAAATAATAAATCAATTTTTTAAAAAAAATGAACATACCACGTTTTTAAAACGGTCAAAAAACATAAAATAATTTTTCATGACCCTTCTACAATTTTGAGGAAGGATTGTTAGTGGCAATGGAAATATTTGGAATACTTGGAGAGAAAAACGTGGGGCGCAGCCAGTAAATAATAATTAATTTATTTACTCCTCCTTAACTATCATAGATTGCCTGCGCCCCACGTTTTTCTCTCCAAGTATTACAAATATATTCATAGCCACTAACAATCATCCTCCCTCAAAATTGTAGAAGGGTCATGAAAAATGATTTTATACTTGTTAGTCCGTTTTAAAAAGTGGTATGTTAAAAACCAAAAATTAATTGATTTTAATTATTATGCGTATAGATTTAAATTAAAGGGTTTATTGGTTGCTCTGATTTCAATTGTATTTTACTTTCTAATAACATTTGTAGTGATTGGCTTTGAATCATTGGTGCGAATACACTTATAAAATCTCGTTTTAGATTTTCCCAAGTTATGTCCCCAAGGTGCTTTGTTTTCGTACCATTTTAAAGCTGTTTTGGATAAGTAGTTGGGCAATAAATTTATCTGAATCTTTTTTGTCTAGCCATTAGCTATTAAAGCTATTTCGTTTCTTGCAATGAAAGTGTTTATTTATGTCTTCTGATAATAAAGCATAGTATTATCTGGCTTATATTTAGGGTATTATTTCTTTTCTTTCCATATTTTGTGTTATTATGCCATTGATGATTATTTCAGGTTATTTATTTTCATTGTAAATTGTTTCTTCTACTTATTGTATGTTAGAGTGTTCTCCTTCAACCGTTCTAGGTGGTACATATTTTTTTCTGAGTTTTATAAACTTTCTTGAATTTGTTTAGTTTCTTGTGTTAAAGTTCTCTTTGTGTTTCTTAATTATTCTAATTCCCCTAATTCTGGGTATGTACCTCTCTGTTGTGTAGTTAGGATATATTTTTTTTATTCATATGCTTTTTATAATCTTGGTTGGTTTTTATAGCTCTTTGGGTTTTTTAATAAGTACTAATAGTTTCCTACTTTCATCTAGCGTTGTTGTATTAGTAATTTCTACCCTGTGTTCTTTTAAAATTTTGAGTTGTTTCATCTTTTTTTTAAATTTATATATGTAAGTGTATATATATATATATATATATATATATATGTATATGTATATATAAAAATGTTTTTGTTAATATTATTTATTCTTTTAAATACACTAAATTTTTCTTATATATGCATTTTATGATTTATCAGGTTTGAAAAGTTAAACTTATTTAAACATGTAAGAATTTTATACTAGCTTTTTATCTTGTAAGAGTTATAGATGTTGGGGATCCACCAGATTCTATTTCCCAAATCACTACAGCTTAGCTGTGATAGGAGTTATCTGACTGTGAGACGAGATTAACTTATGTATTATTATTATTTTGTTTTAATTTAGAAATATTTCAAGACTTATTGTTGAATTTTATTTAACCTTTAATATCAATACTTATCTATTTTACTAGTTTACTGGATTGATTAATGTTAAAAATATTCAGATTTGAGATAGAAAGAATTGTGCCATGTTTTCTATACAGCACACTCAAAATTTAGTTATAAAAATCATTTTCATTTAAAGAGTTTGGTTACAATCTAGTATAAAATTACTTACTTACTCTAACATAATGAAGTATTTTCATATTACTTAAAAATGTGCAGTTTTCATTTCTATATGATATTTACATACATTTTTGACTCACCTTTTGATGTTTCTAGCTCCTTTAAAATTGCTTGGAAGGTATCGTAAGATCCTTATTTCAGGTAATTTTTACGAAACAAATATTGAATTTTTAAAACCTAGCGTTAGGTACAAATAGTTGATTTAAATATAATTTCATTTATTGTGTAGGCCTATCTGATTTTTTGAATTGATTTTAAATTTATCTTAATTATCGTTTTACTATTAATTAAATGATTTTAGTTATAAGATCTCATTTACATGAATATTTAAAATTACTAATTACACATATAATTAGCTGTGTTTCCGTTCCTAGCACTTTTAAGTTTCACTTGACACACACCTTTCATCTTTCTTTATCGGTAATTATTATTGATTTAATTTCTGAATTTTCACTTAAAAATTCACACTTGTTTTGGTAATGTTTTTATGGCTTATCTTGCCTTTGAAATACACTCATTACTTAGAATTATGAACTTGTTTAAATTTTAAATCTCAACAGATTTTATTTTGTTATTACGTCTGGTTGGTTTGATTATTGGTCTGACCACGAGTTTTCAAGCGTCCCCTCCCATGATTTTATATTTCCACGGTTATCATTTCAAATTAGCTTTGGATTTAATAGGTTGATATTAGTGGGATTTTCTGATTGGACGATCCTTTTTTGCAATTGTATATTTTACGTTGAAACTCTCTGAGTTCACAGAGGCCAGTCCTCAGTTTTTTTTGTATATTTTGCTAACTTCCTTGGCAACATCAAGTTGAATAACCATAACGTCTTACAAGTGTGCTTATTGTAATTTGAAACTATTCTGCATTGCTGTAACTTAGTTTATATTAATATTAATTTTATTTCTCTGATATAATAGATACCTCTTACAACCGTTACCTCATAATTTAAACATTTAACTATTTTAACGTGTAGTGAAATATAATTTATTTTGATATTGGGTACTATATGTGGGCGTATGTTTACACGCCCACATATAAAAAGTGCCACACCAAATATTATTTAAAATGTAGCTTGCTACCTACCAAGATGTAGTAGAATTTGTAAGTGAAATGAAATTACTTGAGTTCCCTTATCTCTTTTACCATCCTCTGACAATATAGTATATGTTGTATCAGATTCGAAATTAATTTGCTCATTTATAAGCATGCAAACATTAAGTTTTTTTTAAATATTTATATACTGATTTTCCCAATCATTCATATTACAACCTTTTTTTCATTTCTTCAAAATTTGCGTTGTCTTTTCTATTGTATTAAAAGTGTATTAAAAGTCCAAAATTGACGGAAATGATAAATTTACGTGTGTATACAATGATGATGCCAATCCTGCAATATGGTTTATATAGGACAGACTGACTGTTTATTCTACAAAGCGATATAAGCAACATGTAGCCACTGCAAAGTTGGACCAACCAGAATAATCCAGCTTCGTACACCACATTCTTAATTCAGGACACACTGTTAATCAGAAGTCTGGAATCACTTCATTACAAGAAAAACTGTTATTATTTAAAACCTAATAATTTGTTTATTATATTTTGATGGAGTCATAATCTTAGACTGATCTTTGAATATTCTTTGTTTAATTAGCGAGGGTTTATATTAGACATGTAATATATTGATTATACTGAGTTGTAAATCAAAATCAGAAGTCTGGAATCACTTCATTACAAGAAAAAATGTTATTATTTAAAACCTAATAATTTGTTTATTATATTTTGATGGGGGTCATAATCTTAGACTGATCTTTGAATATTCTTTGTTTAATTAGCGAGAGTTTATATTAGACATTTAATATATTGATTATACTGAGTTGTAAATCAAAATCAGAAGTCTGGAATCACTTCATTACAAGAAAAACTGTTATTATTTAAAACCTAATAATTTTTTTATTATATTTTGATGGGGTCATAATCTTAGACTGATCTTTGAATATTCTTTGTTTTATTAGCGAGGGTTTATATTAGACATGTAATATATTGATTATACTGAGTTGTAAATCAAGAAACTATGTTGTAATCTAAATTTAAACTCGGTTTTCATACTTTTTGGTAAAATAGCGTTGTAAATATTTAAACGAGAAAAAACATGACAACTTGCAGGAAAAGTTGTTATTTATGTCGTTTATAATTAATATTTATGTAACTTTAAGAGTAAGGAAATCAGAACATAATCTCTACGAACAACCTTTCCTCTAAAGGCTAACACGATTAAAAAGAATGTAATCAAATAGATCAATGTGACCAAAGGACCTTTTAACATACCCTCTCTCAACCTCGTTAGGCACCCAAAAGGTCTTTGGTGTCAGTGAAGGACAGTTTTTTCACTATTACATACAACTATAATATAATATCTTTTTTCCCTGTATGTTTTTCGCAATTTTTAAAAGGGCCAATGAAAACAGTGACCCCTTCAAAGTTTGACATTAGGACGTGGATACAAATACTAAAATTATTAGGTTTTATATTTCAACTGATTTTTACATATAGGCCTATTTAACTGTTTTAAAACTTGCCTCACTTACTATGTAGATCTGAATAGATTAAAAAGCGATATTTCGTATCGTAATAAGTAATGAAGAAGGTCAAATAGTCTCTCAGGTCAGTCATCCGTTATATTTCAACAACAGATAACGTTTATTTATTGGTGATCTCTTTGTGTGAGTTAAATAAAAACTGGTTTGTTGTGCATTATTTGTGAAGGTTTATATGTTTTGAAAAGTTCTGTGTTTAGATTGAATTCTTGATGTACTTCAATTGGCCTATATTATAAGGTAATATTATTTATATAAATTAATTCGTATTTGTTAATATTCCTCAAGGAATAATAATTTTAATTATTTGAAACACGTTAAATCTTTTCTCATCAAAACCTTAAATAATATAAACAATATTTGCATGTACACATGTAGGTAATTCAGTTTTTGTTAAGCTGCCTTGTGAATGCCATTGCTGGCGAAACCATGGTCGGCAAGACTCAATAAAATTGTAGAATTTACTAAATATTGTGTTTGTTTTTTTCATTAAAATGTAGGTAATAGTTTTTCCAAAAAAATTATTTAAGCTAAATAAGAATTACTCAGTTATTAGGTACATGAAACTTGGATAAAGATACATGAGTTGAGTATGTATAAAAATGATTGAGGATAAGACCAGTTTGTTTGTTTGTTTGTTTAATTATAGAGCAGGTAGGATAATTGTTTTTTCTGTCTGATAAGTCCGTTACTAGATCAACTACTATAGATATATTTCAGCTGATTTCATAAAGAAGACAATTGAAGATTACATATTATCTTTCAGCTTTATGAATGGTTACCTTTTACATTTGAACACCTTATCAACTATTTATGTTTATGTTAATGTATTGTCGATATCTAAAGAAAATAATTCACTAATAATCAATAGGTCGGTTTCTGCTTAATATGAATCCGAAATGGATAATTTGCTTAGATCGAAAAGTCAGAACATTATGATTTTTATTTTAACAATAATAATTTTTTTTACCAAACCTTAAGGTGAATCTAAATTTTTAAACTATCCCTAAAAGCCAAAACTATCTTGTTTAAAGTGTATTACCAAAGTTCGTTCCTTTAACTCAAATACGACCCTCTATCACATGAATACCCAACAAAGACAATTCTTTTATCCATTAATGAAAGTTACTAAAATTATTATACAGTATTATTGCAAGAAGAGCCAAAATTGTTTTAAATTATCTAAACCTAAATTTCACAAAACAGAAAAAGTATTTAATATTACTAGTCTGCATGGTCACATATAAATACAAATTTTAATTTGGTCTCCAAAAATTATATTATTCTGTAATCAAGTGTTTCAGAGATTTGTAGCAAAAACTGAATCTTCTCTTGTGAATTTATTATCTTCATTACGACGACAGTATGTTCTTACTTGGTTCAATTAGGAAGGTTTATATTGACACCTCTCTGGTGTTCTGCACCTGGAAAGGTAAGCATTAAATATTAAATAAACAATCTCATTTGGATTTCACTATCTATTCCATTATGGTTTGCCTGAATTGTAAAATCGAAGAAATAACCGAAATAAGTGATTGTTAGACTAGCTGTGAATCCTGTTCTGTTAGAATTAATTAATATTTGAGTACATAAATGCACTGGGAAAATATAAAAAATCAGTGCGCGTTTCTGAAGAGTCTATATAGGCTGAACTAAATAGAAGAATGAAAGATTCTACAAAACCATCATCATATTGGGAAGAATTGTAATTTGCCGTTAGTTCTCCTATATTGTAAGGCATGCGTTTTAAACAAATTTAGGACATTCACTCTGGGTCTTTCAACATCTATTATCACAAACTACATGTTCATTGGTGTGCGTGTGCGTGTGTGTGTGTGTGTGTGTGTGCGTGCGTGCGCGCGTGTGTGTGTGTTTTATTTACTCACATACGTCTTAAAAAATGGTCATAAAAATGTTTATAACTGGAACCCTGCTTGTGAAAGCCTAAATTTTGTATTTTGTTCTTATAACATGTAGTCCCGTATCGGTATAAGGCTAAACGATGAATTTTTATCCTGCCAACTCGTCAATATAAATAATTACCAAATACGAAAAAAACAAATTTTATTGAAATTGGAAGAACAAGCTAATAGGGTCCCTCAACATTGATATCTTCAACTAAGGTTGTTTAAATTTAACTCATTTTAAAAGCACTTTTGTTTACAGACAGACAGTACTAAAACACACAATAAGTAAATCCTTCAACCAGGAAAGAGTTTGAAGAAGGTATTTCAATGCTAAAAACCGGTACTATAGGACAGTTTGCAGTCTGAAGGTAAACGAAAACCCGTTAATTTGATCGTAAACATGTCCAAGGTCACATGGTAAATGTTTTCATTACAGTATGAGGTTGACGACTAAGTCCAGCGGTCAGTGTTTATCTTGTTTCATGTGTGGGTGAGCTCGCTGAGGGAGCCAGAATTTCCACGCGTATTGAAACCATCAATCTAGTTAGTGTTGGAATGAAATTCAATAGTAGTTGTTCGTAGCTTTGTGAAATAAATTTATAGGTTACCCATTTGAATTTAATACTTGGAATTTATACTCTCAGGTAATTACATAAAATATAATATGTAGTCTATAATATTGTATTAAGGTAGATTATCAGTATTATCATTCAAATATAATTGTTTTAGTTTTGTATGTTGCTACTTAAAAATGAATCATAATGATAATAAAAATATTAATTAATATAATCAGCATGAAACTTTGTTACTATAATTAGACTAATTGTTTAGATTATCCCCGTCAAATAAAACTCAATTCATCGAAAAAGATTACAGTTTTAGATAGTATGCGTCATCTTCAGATCTTATTAATTGTGTTAACGTTTCGTGATGAAATATATTAATAAAAATTCTAGTGACATATTTAAAAATTTATTCCTTGTCTGGTATTATTAACTAAGTGGGGTCTTCATTTTAGATTATTTTTCACATACTTAAAACATGATAACCAATTTTTATCTCTAGTTAAACAGATTAATTTTATGTGTTTTCCTACGAATTTTTTCTCGCGCTTCTATTTAAAAATTGCACTTTTTAAATCTGTTCATAGGTTTATTTCACCAGATTATGTGCAAAAAAAACTGAGAACGTACAAATTCAATGTAAAACTAATATACAGATGTAAATATATGATATGCTGAGATTTTATTAGGGATATAATATGGAATCATGTAATATGAGCAATTATTGTGCTTTGATTGAAGCGTAATTGGTGTAAAATTATTTTCTAAACAAATTATGCATTTACTATATCAAACTTAAATTGAATTTTCGTCAAATTTATTCAAAATAATAAGATTAAATAAATGTATTTATTATTAGTTTATAAAAATAAACTATTTACATACAAACTCTAAACAATATTATTGTGTTCAATTGTCGATCTTTATAAAACCAGAGTAGAGGTACAATTTTCATTATTATTATTATTACCTAATTATTTGCTATTTTAAAATAATGTTTAAAATCAGGATATAATCTACATTATTCTGGTTCAACATAATTCAGCCCTTTGATTTCCCCTCCCCCGACAAGGTCAGAAAAGGACCAGAGTTAGTAAAGAAAGACCTGATAGGAAAGATAAAAGAGAGGGATATTACTGAAGACCTCATGAAGAAATGTTTAGATCCAGCTAGGTTAGGTTTTTGCTCGTTATGAACGCCCCTGAGTAAAGAAACGTGCTTCACTTTATTCCAAATGATATTACTTTCACAAAAATCTATGGAAAAACACTGCTAAACATTGAAAACTGACTAAAATGTGTGTGCAAGAGAGGTGACATATTTACTAATAATATGAAATGTTATACCTAAAACCCTAATAAAATTGCCATCATTTTAAAATTTACAAAACTCGATTTCTTAATGAAAAATGTGTCTAAATGGATGTTTTAAAAATGTATTTATTAGAAATTTGTAGAAAATCGAACAAATTTGACCCATTATATCTACAATTAGCTAATTATATTTTATCACCGTTTCTGGTAATCGCTGTTTGATTACTGTGGTTTCGACCTCATAAGGGTCATTGTCAAACCAACGACTATCAGATCACCCGAAAAGGTAATAAACTTTTATTAGCAAATCATGACCATTATAGGTGTAACGTTCAAGCACGCACACACACACACGCGCACACACACACACACACACACACAGGACTATTACTATACTTATATACTATACAGTATAATAGATGAATGATAGCCAAGTTCTGCTAAAGAGCGAAGCGAGATCATATTGTTTTAAACATCATTTATGTAAGGAAAGATTGTATCATTGTGCTTTTATATAGCATAATATATTATATTTCATTCCCATTATATAGCATGATTTTATTATTGTCACAAAATATTTCTAAATTCTATTATCAGTTGTTTATATACACACATTACTAAGTAACCCGTCTGATTGCTACTTTAAAGTAGAGAAGACAATTACATAATTTGTGTAACCTTAATTATCTAATCAAAACCAACGTTATATATAGCTCAGTCTGCATGATAACGTTTCAGTAGTGCAGTTCAAACTGAGCTAGATGAAGACGGTGACAATATGATTGTATAAGTTGAATGTAAGTACCTTGTATATTATTTCTATAAGGATTGTTGATAGGTCAAGATGTAAGATATTTTTGTAAACACATAATATGTCAAAGTAACCATCTAGTATCGGATAGTAAGAAATAAATTCTCTAATTTTTGTTAGGTTTTGATATTTTAAGAACATTTCAGTTCAAAATTATAATTTACAGCCCGCAAAAAATGATAAAAACAGCCAATTAATAGTCTAAATATATAAGGAAAGAATATGTTTCTATCAGAACCAAGATTAATCTATTTAAACATTTAAAACAAAACGCGTTCTCCTCTTTTTGATAAAGGTTGGTCATTTCAAATGTAGGCTAGGTTTTGTTATTTTCAATCAGCTGTTGTGGACGAAGTTTCATTTCAGTCAATAACGCTTTACTTGGCACAGATACATGCTGCGTTAATCTATTTAGTTTACTTGTACAGCTGAGGATTAATAACAGCTGATATACTTTAATTGAGATTTAAACTCACCTATCACACTGAGTGTAATCAACCTAGTTTTCGTACGATTTGTGACGAAATATCAGAAAAACGCAAATTTTCTTTGATAATAAATATTAACATTTATATATTTGAATATGGTTTTTAAAATAATCCATAAAATCTACTTTAAAAGACGTAATTTGTTTTTACTGTTAGTGAACGGCTTTATTTTAAAACTTAGAACTGAATTAACAGTTCATTGAACTAAACACCGAGATTGTACAAATATTTGGAGATGTTGGTATAAATTATTCTGATATTTATCATAATTTATCTTTGTAAATTTTATACACAAAACCATTAAGGTTGTGAGCACAACCCTTTTGTTCAGTTGACCATGCTGTGTTCTTGGTTAAACTTAGTACTTAGCTACTTGTGTTATTGTGTAAGATACTGTTGATTTCTTATCGCTTTAGGACAGTCTAATGTTTTTGTTTTGATCGTTGAAGGATAGCTTTAGCTCTGGGTTTCTTTCTGATTATTAGGTTTAGTTTTTGTTTCTAACATAGTCGCAGTCTATTCATGCTTTAAATTTGTTCTTGGTTCATCACTTAAAGACGAGAGTTCACTCACAGAATCAAAATGTCTTTATTATTGTAAATACACAAATTCTGGCAAATGTTCGAATAAAAACCGTTTTTTTTTACATCTTTTTAGACAAATATACTATTGTTTTTGAAAGATTCTTATCTTCACCCTGTTAATTTCCTCCTTAGTTTGTGTATAGATCCTATATTCACCACGTTAATTTTCTAATTAGTTTGCGTCCAGATCCTATCTTTACTGAGTTAATTTTATCCTTAGTTTCTGTGCAGATCTTATCTTACCGCGATATTTTCTCCTTAATTTGTGTGCAGATTCTATCTTTGCAGTGTTAATTTTCTCCTTAGTTTGTGGCGCGAGATCCTATCTTTACCTTTTTAATTTTCTCCTTAGTTTCTATACAGATCCTATATTTACCATATTAATTCTCCTTAATATGAGTACAGATCCAATCTTCCCCGCGTTACTTTCTTCTTTAGTTTTGGTACAGATCCTATCTTCACACGTTAATTTTCTCCTTGGTTTGTATACAGATCCTATCTTCATTACGTTAATTTTCTCCTTAGTTTGTGTAGGCCTACAGATCCTACGTTTGCCATTTTAATTATCCTTAGTTTTTTTATACATAGTAACTTCACCACGTTAACTTTATCCCTCATTTTTTTTTTAATTTTCCTCAATTTCGGGATATAAGTAAAATTCGAATGTCTGATTTAACATTAATAAATTTATATAGCATGAATATAGTGGGCCACAGTCTAACAAATAGAGGAAATGGATGTTATATGTACGGAATATTTTACAAAATTAATTAAAGTATTATGAATTTTGTCACCCTATTTATCGGAATAGGTTTAAACCATTAATTAATTCCAAAATAATTGTGAACGAAAATGAACTGTACATTATTTCAATAAGAGTATGTCAGTTAGGTGTAAAACACCTACTTTAATTAATTAGCAGATAATAAATAATCCAATGAAATAAGATTATTATTGCTATTATTATATCATTAACATTGACCTATCTTAAAGGTATTTCCACTTATTAATGAATGGAAATTTTAATTAAACTTACAACTAGACTATATCTGGCACATTTGTTAAAAAATTGTTACTGTTAAACATAGCTGATGGACTTAGATGTCTTGTAAAATAATAGAAGATTATTTCATCAGCTACTTTAAAATCACGGCATATAGGGATGATAAAGTAAAACACAAAATATAATCCTTGAGTTAGAAATAAACTAAAGACGGCACATAAAATTGTGAAACTTATCCTATCTCTGCCGAATTTACTAAACACCAGAAACTTGACTAAAACTCTCGAATAACAGATTCGTTCCTAAAATCGAAATCAAAAATTGAACAGAGCTATGTCTAATATTCGAATATACAGGATTTTGTACTAACAGCGCAGAGACATGTTCAAATATTAGAAAATGTTACCTATATTTTCAATTTAAAACATATTCAACTGAGCACGGAAAATCGATGGCTTACAACACCGTATTTGCGTTAATAATTATTAAATTATCTAAAAAATAAAAATAAGTAGTTATGTTTTATTTCGTATTGTATTTATCGATAAGAAGACTAAAACAAAATGGTTCCTCTAGCCATTGAAGTTTGAAGTACAAAAGAAAAGAAAACTATTTTGTTAGTTTTTTTTAACATGTATGTATTAGTTTAAATATAATACAAATATTACTTAAATACATTGGGCTAGACATTTACAAATTGAAAAACTAAGTCAAATCCACACTATTGTACGCAATATATCTGTATAATTATCCAAAAGTAAAGTTTCTAATCACAATTGGGTACGACATGTAATAAAAAATATACAAAATAAGAGAAGAAGGAAACAACTGAACACAAACCTAGACATTTCATAGCTGAACTGTATCCATTTCACAAAAGTGAGTTTTAATATGAAAATAGCGAATATTCATAACAAAAGAAAAACATTCGAAGAAAGGTTTTAAGGAATAGTATCGACAACCTATAATCATAACTTTGATTTAAAACTCTTTTGCATGTTTTAAATGATTTGAATATAAGATGGGAGGGAGTAAAACAACATTAACGCCCTCTGATAACATCACTTTGAAGACTTTCTACGTCTGATTAAATTAATTTTTTGTATAACTAGAATAATCCGTGGATAAATGAGCCGTCTTAATATAGATTATGAAGTCCTTAAAAATTGTATTAAAGATAGTTTTTTCTAAAATGTCTTTAAACTCATTATTCTAAATAGAGGCTAAATCCGATATCTCTCTAATTTCCACAGTTTTCTAATTAAACATATTAGTAAGCTATCTCAGGAAATCGTAAACAATTCCTACAGACGAAAAACCATGCTTTTTTATAATGTGTTCATTTATTTTTCTTTTACATTTTCAGTGCTTTTCTTTGTGGGACTTGCAAGTGGCCAAAGTTTAAACACTCAGGCAATAAATGGAATGGTTTCTATTCAAGCAGAACCTACAATAAAGTTTGCATTTGGAGTGAGTTTCATGTTATTTATTGCTTAGTTTTATTGTAAAAAAATAATTTAGATTCAATAACAGCCTGACCATTTGAAACTGAAGCAATAGTTTAAAAGTTTCCCATTAGTGGAACTTAAGGGGGTAACTAATTTAGAGTCGAATAGGTAGACCCACAATCTGGGCTTCGGTTTAAATACGATTATAAATTGAATTTTATTGAGCAATTTTTTACAAAATTCAATCTTTCACAGAACCTGGTGTTTATGATATTTTAAATATAGATTAATATGAAGTTTTCCTTGTACAAATATTCACAAAATATTATTTTAAAAATCATAAATGTATAAAAATAATTAATTAAACAACATTCTACAATAACAAGCTAACTTTCAAATCAAAATTACAACGAGAATGCGTAGTTTCCAGTTTTTACCTCGGTTTATTACTCTAAACAATCCTGCAATCATATTTCTTACTTTATTACACTGTAATTCTAATTTTATATTTTGAATAACCTACAGCGGGCGTGCTTGTGTTATTATAACACTTTTAAACACGTAGTTTTTATGTACACTTCTATTTTACAGCAGGAATTTTCTAAATGTTAGTTATTCTTCTCTATTTAATAACTTTTGGTAAACCTATCCTTTATAGTAAAACGACTATTGTTTTCATTTTCCATTGTTTTAGGATTTAATCCATTTAAAAACTATCGACTCTTTCATATCTTAAAAATAAATAAAAAAAAGGTTAATAAAATATATGACCTGAATATATATATATAGATTCTGCTAATCTATGGGAACAAAATTGCATCCATTTAAAACTTGTGATACCAAACATCTCCTAAACTATTGTTTTCACACACAAATTATTAAAGACGTAATCCAGTTAGACTTACTTCTAAAGCGTATTGATTCCGTAAACAATGTCTGTACTTTTAACAAAGATTTAAAATTAAACAGAAATACAAAGTATTTTTATATTTTATTTTTGTACGAATAACAAATGTATTTTTTTAATAAATTCCGTACAATTGTCAACTGCGCAAATTAGCTCCAATTCAAATTGTATTAATGGAGAAACTTAAAAATCTTTTTTGTTTATTGGTAAATTACCAAGAATTACTTTTTCCCGTTTTTCACCGATATATCGACTTATATTGTTTCAGCATTAAAAGGGCTAAAAGTTACGTATTTTATAATTTTTTTTATGAAAACAACAGTTATCTATATTATAACGATCTCAAACGATCACAATGGATAAACAATTAATTAGGCCTAATATCAAATATTAAAATAATAATCATCAATCAAAAGTTAACATTAATAAATAATTGTGTAAATGTGTAAATTGAAACAGAACACATGTGGACAAGCAAATCTTACCGAAAGAGCAGCTGCAAGGTTAAGTTTCGAAAATAACTGTACAAATTGACAAACGTGACAAGGACAAGGGAAAGAAGACATTCTGTTTTACTTAAGAGAAGAAAGTTTGCCGACAAATAAAACTTTAGTAGAAAACATAACGGAGTTTTGCTATTCAACGCAGCTGCGTGTTGTAAAAAATGAGAAAGCGAATTCCTAACGGTATCTCCGAGGGTGAAGCCAGCGCGTGTAATAAAAAACCAACGATTTTGGAAAGTTAGAGGTCCAATCCGGAGAGGCCTGAGTTTAAAAAAAATGAGATTTAACCAATAAGCGAAGAGGACGCTACACTTGAATTTCGGGAGAGGTGAAATCCAGAGTAAGGAGAGTTCAGTCTAGAACTGGGGTTAAGAGCGTGTAGGTCTTAACTTACAGTTAGGAATCAGAGTAGGAGGTGTTAAGTGTTAAGAATTAACCTGAGGGTTTAATTCTAAGTCATTGATTAATTTAAAGGCAGAGCCGCAACAAAATTTAGTAATTTATCTTGAAGTTTGTTAGATACATAAATTAAATAGAGTCAAAGAGTTTAAATTTCATAAAAGAAGAGGAGAGATCATCGCGTCGAAGTCCATAGTAATCGAGAACGAGTGAGGAGACTAAATAGAGTTAGCGGAGTATCACCAGAGATTCACCACCAGTCAAGGAACCAGTGTTAGCAGCATCCGACTTCACAGGCTAAGGATCCGTTGTGTTGTTGTGCATAGTTAGTGTTTGTGTTGTGTAAAAGTGCCAAAATTATAGCGGACGAGGAGAATTGTTGATAAGTACAAAATTTCATAATAAATAATCATTAGAGTTAGTATTTCACTTTAATTGAGTCATTAAAAGTTCCCATGCCCGAGATAAGAGTCAAGTTTTTTTTGTATAATTAATTTAAAAGTAAAGTAATTGAGCTAGCCGGCAAACTAAAGTAAATTTGGAAATATCAGTTAATTAAAGAAATTTGTCTTGTTTTTGTTATAAAATTGATAAAGTTAATAAGAACATATTGGACAAGATTTGATGAACATATTGTAGAGTTTTGATTTTATGTAAATTGAATAATCAATTATAGATTTTAAATTTGTAATCAATAATATTGTGTATTAGAGTAAATTAGTTTTTAAAGAATGCAAGTGTGAGCGAATGAAGTAGCCTTAAGATATTTCAATGAATTGATACTGTTGTTATAAATAGTTGTTTTTTTTGCTAATAAATCCTGAAGTTAGTCTAAGGATAAAAACTTGTTTTGTTGAACTAATTTACTTAAACCATCATAATAGTTTTTCAAAAGTTTTCAAGAGAATTAAAATTAAAATAAATTAAATTATAAAATTAGATTAATCAAAAATATTATATAACAAACGTTCTGTTATGTTATATTTGGCGCTCCACCGCGTGGCTCATTAAAGTGAAATTTAAATTGCTAGTTATAGAATTGTTAGAGGATAAGAATATTAACATTGTTACAGGAAATATTGTGTGGTAGATAATAGGTTAGAATAGTATTGTTTATGTTAACCAGAAGTAAAAAGAGGGAATTAGAACTTAAAATGGCAAATGAAAGTGAAATATATAATCAATTGGGATTAAATAGTGGGAGTTTAAATTTTAGTCAAGAAGGGGAACAATTAGAGTCAATTAATCAAAATGGGGAATTAGAAGTAGAAAGTAACGTAAATTCACGGGCGGGGACAGAAGTAGACAATCCAACAACATCGGCGGCAGTACAGTCAGGAAACGCGAGTATGGCAATGATACAGGAAATGTTAAAGCAGATGGCAGACGAAAACCGGAGAATCGCTGAAAAGATGGCAGAAGAAAACCGGAGAAACGCGGAAAAAGCCGAGAAAAACGCGGAAAAGATTGCGGAAAAGATGGCGGAAGAGAACAGGAAGGGTTTTGAAGAAAATCGAAAAACTATGGAAGAGAAATTTGGGGAAGTTAAGGGTAGTCTAACCGCATTAGAAGAAAAATTTAACAGGAAGATAAACGAGCGTTTTGACGGAGTCAACAGTCGAGTAGAGATGGTCGAAACACAAGTCGCGGAAATTCGTACGAGCGTCGAAGAGAGGTTAAAGAAGACGGAAGAAGAATTCGGCGATCGAGTCAAGGGATATCGCGCGGAAACGGAGGGTCGCGTGCAAGAACTCGAAAACCGTGGCGTAGTCGTCAACAATCGGTTGGAAGAACTCGCGGCGAAGGACGAAGAAATCGGGGAAATATGCACGAAAAATAATGAAACTAACATCGCGAAAATTGAGGAGAATGCGAAGAAGACGGAAGAGGTCACTAAAAAATTAATTGAATTAGATAGGAGATTAAAAACGGTCAGAAATTTAGGGGAAGGATATTGTCACGAGCCAGAAGTAAGAAATATTAGTTTCTCGGGAAAAGAGAGGTTTCCCATACAATTTCTAAATGTAATGGAAGAGATAAGCGAGCAGATAATTGGAAACGGCATGAATTGGATTGACCGATATTTAAAAGACGAGGCTTATATATGGTGGCAGTTACATAGGAGAAGTGTTAAAAATTTTAAGGAATTTGAGGAATTGTTTAGGGAGAAGTATTTCAATGAAATAATACAGGCGAAAATTAGGGACCATTTAGAGTTTGGGAAATTTAGAGGCAGAATGAATGACGAGGCAATTGCATATGTAGAAATGTTGATGCTACAATGTTCCGAGTTAAGTCCGCCGTTAGCAGAGGAACAATTAGTTTATAAGGCGGGAAAACATTTCCATCCAAATATCTTGATTGCAATAATTACAAGGGGGATTAAAAAGAAAACAGAATTTATAAAATTGCTCATGGAATTTGAACATGCTAGGATAGAGGAAGTCAATGAAAGGGAAAGGGTAAACAATAATAGAGGAAATTTTAGGGAACAAGTAAATAATAACAAACAGAATAATTGGGGTAGACGACCGAGTGACCATGTGACTCCATGGCGAGAACAAGGTCATAAACCAGTTGTGTGGAGAAGACAGGGAAACAATGAAGGAACGAGCAATGACCCGAGAGTTCCGGACAGGCGGTTTGTTAGAGAACCAACCCCTAATAGAAAGGAAAAGTGAAGGTTAGCCGAGGGCGTAAGCAACCGACAAGGGGCAATACAAAACAATAGCGTTATGAACACCTTATTTACTGATTTAAAAGATTATTTAGAAGCACAGGATAACTCAGATTTAATATGTAAAAATTTAACAAAATGTCCAGAAATAACAATAGGTTTTAATAGAATAAATGTACAGGCTTTAGTGGATACAGGGTGTGAATTCAATTCCTTGTCGGAACGGTTTTATTTAGAGAATAAGGAAATAATGGGACCATACGAAGAATTACCAGTAGCAGGAGTTAAGGTAATTGGAGCAACCGGCTTACGCTCGAAGAATATTAAAAAACAAATAATAATTGGAGCAAATGTGGGAGATATTGTAATGAATATTCATTTTATCATTGTACCAGACTTAATAAGAAACTGCATTTTAGGGTTAGATTTTTTGGTTAAAAATAAGGCTGTCGTAGATTTTATCAGCAATAAATTAGAATTAGGTATAAATAATGAAGAAAATTGTGAAATAAGGAAGGAGATCATGTTTGAGGACCCGGAAGAACATTATAAACATAAATTAATACAACATATGGAAATAGAAAGTTACGAAACCGATCAGAAAGAAATTATGCAAAAAATAAATGAATTAGGGCACATTTCGGAAATTCAAAAAGAACAATTAAGTGAAATTTTAATAAAATATAAAGGGGTATTTAGTAAAAAACCAGGGTTAATTAGTACATACCAGCATAAATTGAAAATAACGGATAAAAGTCCATACTGTCAGAGAAGTTGGCCGATTGCGATGAAGTATAGGGAAAGCGTGGATCTGGAAATCAAAAAGATGCTAGATTACGGAATTATTGAAAGATGCAACAGCCCATATATTAATCCTATCGTTCCAGTGTGTAAAAAAGATGGAAGTGTCAGAATATGCCTGGACGCTAGAATAATAAATGCGCGAACAGTTCCAGATTATGAGGGGTCGCAACCGATTCAAGAGTTATTAACAATAGAACAAAAGATTAATTGGATGAGTAGCTTTGACTTAACAAGTAGTTTTTGGCAGATACCACTTCATGTAGAAAGCAGAGACTACACCGCGTTTCTAAATAAAGGCCTGTGTTATCGATACAAAACAGTACCTTTTGGATTAAGCACCAGTTTAGCCAGTCTCACAAGGGGATTAAATTCCATATTAAATGAACAGGTGAAGAAATTTTTAACATTATACGTCGATGATTGTTTATGCTTAGCAGGGAGCTGGAAGGAACATTTAATACAAATAGAACAGATTTTAGAATTATTTAAAAATGCAAATTTAACCGTTAACCTTAATAAATCAAACTTCTGCAGACAACAAATAGAATACTTGGGTTTTTTATTAACGACAGAGGGGATCAAACCACAAGAAAACAAAATGGCTGCAATTAGGAATTTTCCAAGACCGAAAACAGCAAGGCAACTGAAGGGATTTTTGGGTCTTACCAATTTTTATCATAAGTTTTCGAAGAATTACGCTTTAGTTACTGCACCGTTACAAGAACTACTAAAAAAGGGGGTAAAATTTAAATGGACCACAGAGGTTGAAGAAAGTTTCAATAGGGTTAAAAGGGAATTTGTAGAAGTTGTCACATTACGGCACCCAGATAAGGATAAAATGTTTTATTTGCAAACAGATGCTTCGGAAATCGCAGCTGGTGGACAACTGTACCAAATTGGGGATAACCAGGAGATCGGTGTAATAGGGTACACCAGTCGTACATTTAAAGGAGCCGAGAAATTCTACAGTACAGCAGAAAAAGAGTTACTGTATATAGCGTCGTAATATGTTTAAGGAAATTTAGAAATTATGTTTTAGGGAAAAAGTTAACAGTAATAACCGACAACAAAGCCATTACTTTTATGAATAATTGTAGATTACTGAATGCACGCATGACCAGGTGGATTTTATTAATACAGGAGTACAACATCCAAATTCAACATTGTAAAGGAAAGGAGAACGTAGTAGCAGACACCTTGAGTCGATATCCTGAGGATAACGCCGAAGTCAAAGAAACAAGTGACGAAAGACTGGTCGAAATATTATTATTAGCAAAAGGGTTTAGTGTAGAAATAGGTAAAATATTAACAAATTTTGAAGTAATACAAGGAAGAGATCAAAATTGTAAAAATATAATTGAAAATTTGAATAATAATAACCAAAAATTTAAGGAACATTACCAGGTCTGTAAAAATAAGTTATTTAGGAAAGAAAAAGAAATATGGAAATTAATGATACCACCGGATTATGTCAAAATATTAGCAAATGAAATACACGTAATGTATGGACACATTGGTATAAATAAATGTTATAAGATATTTAAAGAAGATTTTACGGGAAACAAAATTGCTAGGTATATAAGGGAAGAATTAATAAAATGTCAGAAATGCCAGAAATGTAAATTTGATCTGAAACATCGAAATGGGGAGCTAATACCGATCATACCAAAAGGAGTGGGAGAGTTAATCTGTGTGGATTATTACGGACCGTTACCAAAGTCAACAGGAGGGTGCAAATACATCTTTGTAATGATCGACGCATTTACAAAATATACGAAATTGTATAAAGTCAGGAACACTACTACAAACACCACACTTAAACAAATAGAAAAATATATACAGGAAATACAAGTACCTCAATACATATTATCAGATAACGGAACACAGTTTACTTCACCAAAATGGGAAACAGGATTAACAAAATTAGGGATACAGAAAAGAACAGTAGCGATCAGGAATCCACAAGGGAACATGGCCGAGCGGATTATGAGACAAATTGGACAATTTTGCAGGATACTATTAAAGGACAGGCATCAAGATTGGGGAAAGATAGTAGAAGTAATAGAATCATGCATCAATGAATCGTATCATGACACCATTGAAACCACACCCGTAGAGGCGCAGTTTAAAAGGAAACCGACACGTAGTTGGGCCAGATATCTCATCAAACCAGATGACCAAAAAGAGCCAATCATCAGCGACGCGGAAATTTACTTACGTATAAAGAGCAAAAGAGAAAATTATGCAAGAAAATTTAATGAACAGCACCCACCCACCGAGTACAAAATAGGCGAGCAAGTATTGGTCAGAGCATGCATACCTTCAAAACTAATAATAAAAAGATATCACAAGTTTTGCGAGCTGTATGAAGGACCTTATAAAATAATAAATAAATTAGGAAATACGACATATAGGTTAGGACACATTAATAAAAATAAAATTAGGGGAATATTTAATTGTAGATTATTAAAGAAATATTATAATTAAGGACATTAGAATAAACTTAGGCAGTAAACAAAATATAGACAATAAAGGAGCAAGAGTGAAAGGGAAAACCATAAAAGGGACTAGGGTGGACCACAAGAGGAACAATAGAAGAAAGGTCTATTGTAAAACAGTGGGTAACCGCAACATAAAGGGCATTGTAAGAAAAAGGTTCTTTACAACCTATTGTTAAAGAAACGGGCGTAAGAAAAAATTTATCTTGAGGCATTTCAAAGACAAATTTTATCTGGGGACAGTATAACGATCTCAAACGATCACAATGGATAAACAATTAATTAGGCCTAATATCAAATATTAAAATAATAATCATCAATCAAAAGTTAACATTAATAAATAATTGTGTAAATGTGTAAATTGAAACAGAACACATGTGGACAAGCAAATCTTACCGAAAGAGCAGCTGCAAGGTTAAGTTTCGAAAATAACTGTACAAATTGACAAACGTGACAAGGACAAGGGAAAGAAGACATTCTGTTTTACTTAAGAGAAGAAAGTTTGCCGACAAATAAAACTTTAGTAGAAAACATAACGGAGTTTTGCTATTCAACGCAGCTGCGTGTTGTAAAAAATGAGAAAGCGAATTCCTAACGGTATCTCCGAGGGTGAAGCCAGCGCGTGTAATAAAAAACCAACGATTTTGGAAAGTTAGAGGTCCAATCCGGAGAGGCCTGAGTTTAAAAAAAATGAGATTTAACCAATAAGCGAAGAGGACGCTACACTTGAATTTCGGGAGAGGTGAAATCCAGAGTAAGGAGAGTTCAGTCTAGAACTGGGGTTAAGAGCGTGTAGGTCTTAACTTACAGTTAGGAATCAGAGTAGGAGGTGTTAAGTGTTAAGAATTAACCTGAGGGTTTAATTCTAAGTCATTGATTAATTTAAAGGCAGAGCCGCAACAAAATTTAGTAATTTATCTTGAAGTTTGTTAGATACATAAATTAAATAGAGTCAAAGAGTTTAAATTTCATAAAAGAAGAGGAGAGATCATCGCGTCGAAGTCCATAGTAATCGAGAACGAGTGAGGAGACTAAATAGAGTTAGCGGAGTATCACCAGAGATTCACCACCAGTCAAGGAACCAGTGTTAGCAGCATCCGACTTCACAGGCTAAGGATCCGTTGTGTTGTTGTGCATAGTTAGTGTTTGTGTTGTGTAAAAGTGCCAAAATTATAGCGGACGAGGAGAATTGTTGATAAGTACAAAATTTCATAATAAATAATCATTAGAGTTAGTATTTCACTTTAATTGAGTCATTAAAAGTTCCCATGCCCGAGATAAGAGTCAAGTTTTTTTTGTATAATTAATTTAAAAGTAAAGTAATTGAGCTAGCCGGCAAACTAAAGTAAATTTGGAAATATCAGTTAATTAAAGAAATTTGTCTTGTTTTTGTTATAAAATTGATAAAGTTAATAAGAACATATTGGACAAGATTTGATGAACATATTGTAGAGTTTTGATTTTATGTAAATTGAATAATCAATTATAGATTTTAAATTTGTAATCAATAATATTGTGTATTAGAGTAAATTAGTTTTTAAAGAATGCAAGTGTGAGCGAATGAAGTAGCCTTAAGATATTTCAATGAATTGATACTGTTGTTATAAATAGTTGTTTTTTTTGCTAATAAATCCTGAAGTTAGTCTAAGGATAAAAACTTGTTTTGTTGAACTAATTTACTTAAACCATCATAATAGTTTTTCAAAAGTTTTCAAGAGAATTAAAATTAAAATAAATTAAATTATAAAATTAGATTAATCAAAAATATTATATAACAAACGTTCTGTTATGTTATAATATAGTGGCATCAAAAGATTTTAATTAATGCCTTTTTGAAAAAAGTTTTTGAAAATTATATTTTTTGTACATATTTTTATTTAAACCAGTATGGTCATTTAATAGAAATTTTATTTAAAAAAAATAATTACATGCAGACTAAAAGGGGGGGATTCGAAACACTTTATCCTGACATTTTGTCCCAGTTGATGAGTAGAACTTGAGTATGTACAGCCAAGATATATTTTTTGCTAAACTCTGTATTTAAAGTTTTACAAGCAGAACACTAAATGGAGAAAACTTACGATATCGTAGTTAAAAAGTTATTACATATGTTTTCCATTACTTCCCTTATGATGTATGTTATCCAAAAGCCAATGACAATTTTAAATTCGCCTTCCAAGGCTATGGAATAAAGAGTTGTAGCAAAATCAGTTGAGAAACTACCAGAACCACTACAAAAACTGATAAATATGGCAGTTTCTATGTGAATGAAAAGACGTCTAAAAGTTGTAATGTTTTCCCTATAATTTAAATATATATATATATATATATATATATATATATGATTGTTACCACTTTCGGAAGTAGTTTGCACAAAACGTAGGAGACGAATTGAATATGTTAGTTAACAAAATTGTAATTAAAAATGTAAATAATGATAAATGTTAAAGGGAATAAAAGGGAACTTCTGTGAGCATAATGTAATTGTCACCTTAACAATCAATATTAATAAACAAATTTGAAAATTCATTTAATATTTTTTAGAAGCAATTATTTAAGCATATTTATTTTTTCAGGTGTTTCGACATGGAATCCGCGCCCCATATCGCTTCTATTACCCCAACAACCCCTATGAGGATTTTAACAAATATTTCCCTGATGGACCAAGCCAACTCACCAAGGTAAATAACATTAATTGTTAACCCGTATTACCACAATTTTGACACTAAATTAAAAATATTTTTAATGTCTATTAGTTATAAAATATATTTGCTATAAGATTTAATTTAAACACTATATTATAAATAATGAAATAATCAGCATGTAACCACACAATTTTCCTTGCAAGAATTACAAGTTTATTCTGAAAAACATTGAATCTGTCCATATTTTCAATATTAATACTTATTTTTGTAGTTAAGGGATAGGATGACGATTCTAAATTCAAAATTGTCTACAAACTCAGCTATGTACATTATCTTATCGACATTTAAAATTAAACGTCAAGATTAAAAACTACACGCAGGTGGTGGATAATAAAGATAAAACATTAATCTGTAATCGTTTTGTAAACACATTAGAAAAGTAAAAAATTATGTCATTAGTTCACTTTGTTTTTCATTATGGAATAAACGGTAAATATCATTAAAATAAAACAACATATAATGTACCAGGTGGTTAAGAGTTGATTCTACCCGCTTACTTTCGTCTACAGTTTCATCATATCACATTGAGACCAAATAATTGATCCATCCCACTTTATGATTTACAATTTTATCAGCCATTTTGTAATTGAGTTTTTAAAATGGTAACTTTTCATTTCTATTCACTTATATCAATGAAGTTCATTACATGTTTGAAAAAATCAGAATACATCCTAAAATCTAATAATTTCAAATTGTTTTTAAGCTCTAAAAAATGAAAAAAATAATCTACCATTGAGATAAACATTGCAGTACCAATGAAAATCATATACTACAAATAGTTAAATGTGCTTTTGAAAGTATGTCAAATTTTATATATTTTCCCGTAAATAGCTGGAGATAAGAAACAGATTCCTAGTTTTATCTGTAAATCAATGTTTCATCATGTATCAAACGAATATGTTACAATCTTAAAACATTGAAGAAAATCCAAGATGGCGGCCAAAAAAGTGTGAAACTCATAAAACTTAAAACTATGTGAGGTATAAGATGCATAATTCCTAAATCGATGACGAAAATTGTAAAAATGTAGTGGGAGGGAGACTACTACATTTTCTGATTTTAATTTTTATATTGTATATAAAGTTATGTTTTATTTATGCGTAGAACATGTATTTTCACTAATTTGTGTTTTTGACAGATATTAGCTTTGGCACAATCATTTTAGAATCCTTATTTACATTTTTTTTTTTTTTTTTTTTTTTTTCGTGATATGTTTTTGTAAAATCTTTATTGTAAAAATATTTTTACTTTACAATTTCTAAATTAACTAATAAATCATAGATTCCTAACAAACCGTGTAGAGTATTATTTAAAAAAATCAATTATATTAAATGATTATAAAATAATTAAACATTCAAATAAAACATTTCTTTGTATAAATTCAACACAGGTTGGAAAGAAATTGATGTATGATGTCGGAGAAATCTTCAGGACACGGTATGACCAACTTCTGGGTGACAAGTATATGCCAGAGAATGTCTACTTCCAATCAACTGCAGTTGAAAGAACCATGATGAGTACAGAGATTATGGCTCAGTCAATTTACCCTCCAAGGAGTTATCAAATATGGAGGGAAAATGAAACTTGGCATCCAATCCCAGTGTGGGCAGATTATGGAATAATAGATAAAGTGAATGTAAGTGAATTGAAATTTGTTCATTGGAAACTTCTATAAATTGGGTTTATCGTTGTGGAGTGAAATGGAATTTTTATTTCTTTTAGCTCTTTCTGGAGAACAATGTAAGTGCAAAATATTCGCAGTTACGAAAAGAAGCCATGGTGAAATTAAATTCAACAGACATAAAAGAGCTTTACAAACCATTGTCAGACTGTATAGGAAGAGTGCTATATGAGCCAGAACATTTGCTTTGGATATATGATAACTTATGTTGCCAAGTAAGTGAAACATTATTTAATCATACAAGTACTTAACTATAATTGCTTTAAAGTTAGATTTCCTCAATCTTAGAATCCGACTTGGAAAAAAAAAATTCAAATTTATCTTCTCAATTTACAAATATGTCTGTTACAAAGATGCTTTCGGTTCTGCATAGGGATTTTTATATTTTAACAGGACTAGAGCTTGAAAAAATTAACATTTTGATACAGTAATAGCTTTTTATTTAATGGTATCCTCGAAGTATTTCAACCTTAAAATATGATTTTGTAATAACATTAATATTAAATAAATTGAATGGAGCCTATATTTGAATAAACATTTTATTTCAAGTCCGCTCAAATAAAAACAAAAGGTCGACTTTTGAAAAAACAAAGCCTCACTTTCACAAAATTTCATAGCCAAACAAAATTATTAACCAATATTTTAAACCAAGAAACTCTTAAACATATTTTGGAATTTGTAACTAAATGTTCCTTATCTTGTAATTTCGTGTATGTCATATTCAGGATTTAATTTGTATCAAACTCCAAGGGAGGGAAAGCGGTTTGTTACAAACAAAGGACCGAAGACTGTGTGTAGATACATGCACAAGAATGGAAAGAGTTTGCTATATTAAAGATACTGTGTTACATAACAATCAAAACCATAGGCCAAGGTCGTAGTGTGCAATGAGAACAACAACAAAAGGTTAGAGAAAGAGGCTTTACGACACATTGCAAAGAGTATGCCTAATAGGAAAAGCACCAAGACCAAAATCTTGAAGCAAATCTGGAATTGGACAAATTTGTATTTACGAGTCAAAGTTTAAGACTAAAGTGTCTTCAACATATAATTTGAACAAAATATTATCACAACTAAAATCCAACAAATAATGTAATCCAATTAGATAAAACATTATACCAACCAAAAACGAAGTTCACAAGATTGAAAAGTGACGAATTAGGAATTTCACCTGGAAGTAAAAGGATTTGCGCTAGTAGCAATTTCAATATGCTGTTTAGAAAGAAAGGTTATATTAAAAAATTTAGAAAATAATTTTTTCACATTACTGAAAATAAGGTTCTCTTTAAAAAAAAAACAGAATAACTTAAACCGATGTTGTTAATTTGTCTAAATTGTCGTCTGAAACAGTTTTTTTACATAACTAAAAAATCTCGATATGTGCGCCATTAGTCGCTCGGCAAATGTTCAATCAATAATCAAGTTCTGCCCAAACGTTAGTTTACATGTCTTTGTTAACGGTTATCATTGCTTCATTAATCCTGTTCCTTGAGTGATTTGTTTTCTTCTCGATAAACAATGTTTTTGATGTATCTCTACAAGAAGAAATTGCAAGATGTCAGGACTTCTTGAAGGCCAGTTAAAGGCCCTATCAGACGATTTTTCATCACACCTCAACAAACATTAACTTTTTAATTTCATGTGGTGGATCTTTTCTCTCTTCGCGTCGAAATTCACGTTGCAATAAAATTACAGACTTAAATTCAGCCAACAACAAAACACACTTTGCTTTTTCTTTATTAGAAAACATAATAACACACTCCACACAGAATACTCCAGAAAACACAAAACACACTACCACAACAATGAAAGAACTAATTTTGAGGTTACAACAGGTTTTAACAAACGTTTGGATCATAGGCTATCAGCGATACCAATGCAACACCACAAAACTTCTCTACCGTTTTCGTATGGATTAATGAAACCCCCACCTTTCTTTTATGATAACCCTGTATTTAGATATTAAAGAGCGCATGTATACGTATAAGCTAAATATACAAGCACAGCAACGGAATTACATTTCAAAGATCCTACAAAAAAATAATAAGTTTTTCAGCAATATTTGACAATAAACTGCGTAAAGATATGTTTGGATCCTTTTTTATTTATGCACTAACAGTCAAAAAATACGATCAATGACAAGAAATTGTAATGTACTATAGCTCCCCACCGATAATTACAAGATCTATCCTACACATATCAGATAATCATCATAACATGAAGAGGTACCAAACCCCCTCAGGAGGCTCACTATAATAGACTCCCGAGGGGTCCATGCCGTATCAAACAAAGGCGTGCTCAGCGTGGCAACACCAACACGGGTTTGTCAGCCAGTTCCTTCCCAGTTCTGTTGCTATCACTAGAAACCAGTTTTATAATGTAATTTTTCTGATTTGTAATTGTAATTATATAGTTAAAGTTATATTTGTTATGTGTAATTTTCACTTCATAAATTACCATTGCCCACTATAATGGAGCGAATAGCTAACAAGGTTGAGCAAATTTGTTGAAACTAAATTTGACACATATCTAGTAAATAAATAGAAAATTATTTATTTAGGTAGGACCAAAAAATTCGCAAATTTGTTGAAGGTCATAAGTAGGGTTTGCGCTAGTAGCTATTTTAATATGATGTTTAGAAACAAAGATTAAATTAAATTAGAAAATAATTTTTTCACATTACTGAGAATAAGGTTCTCTTTTAGCTTTAGTAAAAATTAGGAAAAATAAGATCATAAAATCGCATTTGAATGAAAAAAAATTCGAAATCAATTTCACTGTTATTTTTATTTAAAATCTATTTAAATATGTGCAATGTTTTATTGAGGTAAGTAATTAATCATCACTTATATCCTGAAATTTTATCGTGAAAAGTAATGAATTAAAAACGACCACTTTTACTTACAAAATTTTTTATTCCAAAGACAGTAAAAATTAATTTATTTATCAATTAAATTTAAAAATATTTCATTATAAGTTAAAAGTAAAACATAAATTAGTAGTGAATTCAATAACAAAAGTGAGCTGTAATTACTGTTAAGTTATCTTAACAGACAGTTTTCAAAATCCAATGATTTACAACGATCTTTATTCCAAAGACAGAAATAAATTATTCAAACTATAAATACAATTTCTTTATTATTTCAAAAATAAAACTATTTAGTTTATACCCACTTTATCTACAATTAAAATTTTCACTGTTAATTCAAATGTTTTGGAACGTAGACACTATATTAAAGAACTTGACCAAAAGCGAGAACGGTGGTCTCAACTTTATGGTGACGTCACGCTATATCATGTAGCCACGCCCACATCCTAACCACTAAAGGCTCCTAGCCGGATGTACAATTTTTTCCATATAATTTCGGGATGGACCCTTCTCTTTCATCTTTCTTATCAGGTCTCTCTTGATCAACTCTTGTTCTAGTCCGACCCTGACCATAGTATTATATTTGGGAGCTTGTATATTTATTTATTCCTTAAAAAAAAAAAAAGATAAGGACTGAGATGTCTTTTCAACATATACTGAGCTCATAACAAATTTTCACCTAATATTTTGCCATCCATACTTTACCTGCAAAAAATATATTTACTGTAATTTTATACTCAGTGATAATTAACCCAACATTTCAGAGTTTAAATCACTTGCAATTACCCAAATGGAGCGAAGAATTTTACCCGGATGCACTGAGAAATTTCGGTAACCGGATATTGAAAGCTTGGGTTGCGGATACACCGGAAATGTTAATCATTACATCAGGTAGGAATTTCATCATTAAAACTTACCCTACGAAACTATTATTTGTTTATTTTCCAACATATAACGCAGTACACTACAGATGTTTTTATGTGTAAATAATTTTTTGAAGGTCTGCGGATTGAAAAAAAAAAAAAAAGAAGAAGCAAATTTGGTATTGTGACGTTCGCCTGTGAATCTTTCAAAGCGGTTTTTCTATATTTTATTTATTTATTTTTTTAATAACACTTATTTGTTTAGTGGCTATAATAAATATAAAATGTTAAAATGTAAGTTATAAAAATTGAAACAAAATGTATTGCTTCCACTCCCCAAGAACACAAGTAAAATAAAACTATACTTCGCCTAAAAATCTGGAATTTTAAAATCTAACTTGATAATCGAGTGTATTTTAGAATTGAATAAATAATAGTGAACTGTAATTTTTTCTTTGCTACTTAGGAATTTCTTTATATTAATCAAAAATGTATGTAAATCGTTTAAAAAATGTTTAGATATTCCATCCAAGAAGACTGTGGTTTATTTACATTTGATTGTTTGAAATGCTGGCTGTTAACTGACACGTTTATTTTTGTTTCTGTAGTCTTTACTTTATTATAAGCCTATATTAGTAAGTTTATATATTTATGGTACACCAATCTTTTTTTAAAATAATATTGTTATTTATTCTACAGAATATTAACATTTTCTTGCAGGTACAATTTTACATTTCATCAAGAATCTTCTGTCAGCTAAAGCAAATAACACTCTAAAACCAAACAGAAAGGTATTCTTACATGGGGGCCATGACACTTCTCTTGTTGCTTTATTAAATGGAATTGGAAATGACGAGCCTCTGGAGACCAGCCCTGGAGCTACTCTAGTGTTTGAGCTTCATGAAGTGGACAAACAATACATCGTCAAGGTCATTTTTGTTATTTTTAATTATTTAGGCTTAGTTTTACAAAATAAAAACATGATTTTTCTGACATCCTCATTTCAAATCACAGAACGTTTATATTTATATGCATTCTGGAGAAGAATAATGCATTCTATAAATCACAGACGGAAGATCTTTCTTTGTATACTGTGTATACTTTATATTAAATAATAAGACTGGTTATTGAGAGCAATATAATGGACCACGAAATATGAACAGAACGGGTTCTATGCGAAAATTGTTTTAATAAATTAGTAAATTATTTTCCCTTGAAGTCTTAATAGTTAACTTTATGTTAATATTTTTAGTGTCCTCCAACTCCATTTATTAAAAATTTATAATAATTGGTAATAATAAATGATTACTATAAAAAGTAATAGTAATTTTACTATAATTTTATTTCAATTATTATTACTATAATAATTTTTATAAAAATTTATGTACGGTATTTTACTTTATTCTATTTAAGATTTTGGGAAAATTATTTATTACTTTCGTTTTATATAGTCGATTTTGAAATGGAATGCGTCAATCGAAGTTAAAGGTACTTTAAAACTTACAATTTAATGTTGTTTTCTACTGTTCTTTTGCACACTAGGCCCGAACTAATGTTTTTGGGAATAATTTTCAAATTGCTTAGCTCACAATGATCTGCATGTTTTAGGAGAAACACTAGAGCTTTTCTCTATCATTGATGAAAGTATTACAAGGAAACTGTTGAAATTTTTTTTTCTAGATATTATAAATTATTCTAAATACTTTTCACCCTCATTTAGTTAATGTGAGTAGGAAAGAAATATATCAATGTTTAAAACGTCATCGAGGTTTTCTAACGTTTCTCATTACCTTGTGGAGGACCAGATGAGAATAAACATTATAAATCTTTGTCACTCAGTGTAAACACAATATGTATTTGTGATTGTCACCAAGGTAGCTACATATTGACATTGAAGTTAACCAAATTATCACTATGAAGATATGTTAGATACGAGTTGTTCGTACCTAGACTGAAAATTTAAAATACCAAGATGTTGGCTAGCAAATTCGTGAAATATTTCGTGTAACCACTAAAAATGTTAATATTGGTAATATTATCAATTTACATCTGATAAAAGAATGTGGTTTAAAGTTCGATCAAAAACTCATGTGAAATATTAATTAAAAGTTGAAGAAAATTAGATTCCAGGTTTTTGTTTTTAGCTAACGATCTCAACCAAGTTCTAGAAATCAAATTTGGTGGATGTCCTAAAATAATTATCATATAGAGCTATGACACCAAAATATATTATATTGACTCTTGACATATTCACCAAAATAATGTATATCAAGTAAAAAAAGCTACTTTACGTTTAAAATTATCAACTAAAAATTGTTTTCATTAAAATACCACAGCGAAAAACTAATATTAAAAACATTGTACCAATTGACAAATATTCCTTAGTTTTTTTTTATCCAACTACTTCCCTTTTGCTCTGCTTGGATGCTCTAAATATTCAAAGTTTTATCTAAATGAAAGGGAATGCCACTTAAGAGAAAAAAATCAGCTGTCCATGCAATCAAAAGGATAAGTTACTAATTACTTGGTGCCAAATTTTGGAGATTCCATGACTTAAGAATTTCTCAATAATTAATTTCTTACTTATTTTAATTATAATAAATGTAATTAATTTGCTATTGTTTGAGCCCAGAGTGATTTTTTGGGGCGATATAAATAAGTATTGTGGTAAATTACTAATATGTACTTGTTAATGTTACAGGCTTTTTACTTAGATGTCTTGAACACAGGCGATAGGTTCAGAGAAATATCTATTCCTCTCTGTAGCAAACCTTGTACTCTAAGTGAATTCCTCGTCTCAATCAAATCAATCGATAACAAGGAATGGGAGAAAAGATATAATTTATGACAGAGAGCCCAGTAATATGATTTTAGAATTAAAATTTGTTGTATATATGTGTATTAATCTCGAAACGTCTTCATTGAAACTAATTTGTTTATTTGATCATTTTTTTTGTTGTTTCATTTATAGAAATTGTGAACTGTAATGGACTCAACTATAGAATTAGTAAATGTAAATAGATTTCAAGTTTCAAGTTTAATCACGTTTATTAATCTTTGATTCCACTAATTAAAAACCGTCCCATTAATGGAGCAAAAAATATCAAATAGCGAACATGCCTTATCTAATAATATGCCCAATAACCATTGAAAAACTCCACTAAATTTTAATAAAGAGAACCAACAAATTGTTATTGCCGATCAATTGGAGGAACCTTGCTATCAACGAACCTGTTGCTCTAACTAAACTTGATTGTTTGGCGTATTATGTTGCCTTCGTTTTTGTTCCTATGGGATGGTTAACTGCTGTAGTTTTATTGACTAAATCCCATTTGCAAGACTTATGAGTTTCAAGTTAGGTTGACATGATGTTCTAAGCATTACAATACTAATGATGTATATTTTTATAAGACACATATTAAACATATTGTGCTTAGATAAAAATTGTACATTTGACGCACAAAAATAAAAACAGAACAAAAATACATGTGATTTTTTTTTTTTTTTTTTGTTACCTTCTTGTTTAAATAAATTTTATCCATAGGCATGTATAATTGAAAAGATACACATTTTATTTCATTCTTTTAAAATCGTTTTTTTTAAGTCTTGGTCACGTACTAATCTTATAAAATGTGAATAAACAACAGTGGTCAACTTGTATTACACCATAAATATATTTCCAGAGTAAATCATTTTCCTCGTATGCAAAAATTATTTTATTTCAAAGATATAATCACTGCCAATTTAAACATCATTTGAAATTAAACCATTTGTAGACTAAGGTATCTGAAAAAGTTGTATTATCTATAATTATATTTTATAATTATTATAATTAAAGTTTATAATTCGAATTTTGGAATAAAAGTTGTATGTTAATGCTATTTTTCTACCGATTTGTGATCTATGTAAGTATTAAAGTACTGTAAGTTTAAGTGTTTAAAAAATGAATACTTGTAAAGTCTAAAACAGTATTTTGTGATAACCTAATGTCCGTATCCCTGAAACCTAATAAAGATGATGTACTTACTATCCCTCTTATCACCTTTTGTAGAAAAAATCGTTTATTAAAATATACTTCAGTTTTTAATGTATTGTTACTTGCTTTAATAATACGTTTTGTTGGTGTTTCATCAGAAATTTCTTTATTTTTTTCCAGTTCATTTTTAAAAAGTAGTTTATATCACAAGTTCCATCTGGATATACAATTTCTTCTAAGATTTCATAACAAAATTTATCGTTGATATCTATCTCGATATTTGGGAGAGAATTGTATGTCATTAGATGAACTAATCCTATTTACCATTTTTGATGTAGACAAACCAATTTTTATAAATTTTTACACAATCCATGTAAAACAACGGTTTCATATGTTTTTTTTTTTTTTTAGAAAAATAACCTCTGCAATCTAGGGATGTAACAATGAAACGGCCACTGATTACTACAACCATAAAAATATGTTCAGGTCCTATATATGTATACGATAGCCATTCAGACCAGCCGTGTTCATTGTATACCAGGCAAAAGGATTGAACAAGAAAGTTGATCTTAAATTTAAGTAGAATATGAGGAAGTAAGAGAATTTTGCAATTATTGAAGTAAAAAAGGCATTTGGTATTCGGTAGGGGATCTTTTTTCTCAAAAATGTGGAATGTTAACAAGGTTCGCACCTCTTAAAGGTATAAAATATAAAAGCTTTCATATTGCTATAAATAGTAGCAATTTTGTCCCTACTTATATCCAAAAAACTTAAAACAAAAGTTTTAAAATTTCTATGTATTTTAATATCAGTTGTAAACTTTTCAATTGTTTACATTTATCAATTTTAAGAAACAAACACATCTTTCGACACTTACAAATATTTTCCTCTGATTCTTCCTATACGATTATGCTGACATCAAATTTCCTGCGCAGTAACTTATGATCGCTGTATAAACGATACTGTTATTTAAATGTAATCTTAATTAATGTTCAAAGTTGTAATTTAATACATAGGTCTATAACATGGTTTTGAAATAAATATTGCAATATTTCGTTTATGTATAGTCTTTAAAATAACACATAGTATTTGCACAACAATATTATCACTATTAGATTAAGAAATGGAAAAAAAAGATGGCAAAAATGGTGTGATTTATGTAGAATTTTTATATTAGGAATGACTTTTTTTTTTGTCAAATTTCAAGAATTACGCAAATGGAACCAATAGAGGAAGATATGACATAAAATGTTCAAAGCAAACTTATATTTTTTACTAATTAGTTCAGTAGAAAATCAAATTTTACAGTTTTCAGTCAATGCATTTTATAAAACAATATGAAACAGCTCAGGAGATTTATGAGGATTTTTTTTTTTTTTTTTTTTTTTTTTTAGATAACCTAAAGGTTCGAAAAACATAAATTTGAACAAAATAATATTATTTTAAACTTATATGTAATTTAAGAAAATATATATTTATTTATTATATTGTGAACACTGTCCTTGAGCTCAAGGTGCCGTGAATAATATAAATATTTCTTGATTTAACAATATTCTGCAGTAGGATTGTCATTTATTTAAATCTTTTATGGCTGTTTTGATTAAAATTTTACATTATTTATTTTTAAATGTGTCTTACTGCAAATCATATTTTATAAAACACAAAGAGTACAATTTCCTTTAAATTATGTTTGAAAACAAATAATTTTGCTGCTGTTCATTATTTTCATTCATTTTGCGTACTAAAACTATTATTTTATTTATGATTTTTTCGATTTCTAGTCACTCATTTTCTGTGATTTCCGGAGGCATATAAACCATATTTCTATTTTAAATATTCAACAAACAAATTTATATTTACAAAATATCTAAAACTTGAACGTTATTATATAATTGGTCTAACACTTAGAACTTCTAAGACAATATTAGACTTCCTTTGTCAGGCTAAGTAACAAAAACGTTGTAAAAGATGTAACTATATAACTTGCGACAGTGGTACAGCCAATTCCTTTCGCAAATCCAATTTTCATATTCTGCAAATCAAACTCTGTGTGATATTTGCTGATAAAGATGTCTCCTAAAACCCATTGATTATTCTTCCAGCAATTGTGGAAGAGTGACACACATTTCGTTTTGTTTTTGTTATCAGTAACCTGAAATCAATTAAAACAATATGCTATGTATATGTCACCATAAAAACAGTTTATTCATACTTGATATTTTGATACAGTATCTGATTTGACTGTAACTATCTATAATTTTGTAAATAATTTTGCCTCTTTTTTCGGCACAAAATTACTTTTTGATTTGATTTCTTAATCAGCGTTTTAAGCTAGTTTAATATTTATTTTAACAATTGATATTTAACTTTTAGGTAATAGAAGTTAACGAAATTCTGTTCAGCTCCATATATATATATATATATATATATATATATATATATATATATTTTAAATAGTTTCATGGTCATAGTAGGTCGTATTTATTAACACGTTTTTATTAGTTCGGTTTCCGTCATATCTGTCTGTCAGTCTGTACGGGTGGAATTTTGCAATCGAGTTTAAACTAACTTCCCAATAAGCTAGAGACCTGAAATTTTAAACATAGGTCAGAATTGGATGAAAAGACAATATTCAGTTAGTTTCTTGTCTCTACATTTGTTTAAACAACAGATAATAAGAGGTAATATTTTGAATTTCAGACTTTGCAGCCAAACAGGATGTAAAATGCATTGGGAATTTCCTATATATGTCCCTTTCAGAGTCTCATCAATAAATACAAAACCGATTGAAATCTTTCACCCGGACATAAGACTAAAAAACAGAAAATAATAAATCAATTTTTTTTAACATACCACGATTTTAAAACGTACTAAAAAGTATAAAATAATTTTTCATGAACCTTCTACAATTTTGAGGGAGGATTTTTAGTGGCTATGGATATATTTGGAATACTTGGAGAGAAAAACGTGGGGCGCAGCCAGTAAATAACACAAGTAGACAATCCGGATGAATTCACAGCTAACTTCCGTGAATCGGATATGAGATTCACTGTAATTTAATTTATTAATCCTCCTTAACTATCATAGATTGCCTGCGCTCCACGTTTTACTCTCCAAGTATTCCAAATATATCCATAGCAACTAACATTCCTCCCTCAAAATTGTAGAAGGGTCATGACAAAATATTTTATACTTTTTAGTCCGTTTTAAAAATGTGGTATGTTAAAAAAAAATGATTTGATTTATTATTTTTAATTTGTTAACACACTGATCATTTTACGTTGCAGTAAATAATAGCGACGGATTAATGTTTATCTCTACAACAAATGTATTTTATCTCCTTTTTTAAAAATAGTTTTATAGTAAGTTTTCATGACTTGTAAAAATAATTTGATTTCACACTATACATTTTCGTTTGAAACAATGATTGCTTTATTACACAGCTGCTTTTTGCTTCTTTTTATAAATTAGTTCATATTAATTTAGATGGGTTTATGATTAAATTTATATTACAATTGAGAGTTCTAGTTATCTTATAATTTGTTGTCTCCATTTTTAAAACATAAATACTGTCAACTACCTTTGTATTTTAAATATTTACGATCAGTACAAGATGGAGTATTCAAAATGTATAAAAACTACAAGACTATCAAAAATAGTGGTTACATTTCTAACCAATAGTTTTGAGCACAAAGAATATCAGTCTACGCGCTAGTTATGTTATAAGAAAAGTATTTCGATAACTTCAAAAGTAGTGTTTAAAGCATCGTGGATGTTTTGAGCTTTTAGTGACTGTTTGTCATTTTGTCTGTCCATTTTACTCAGATCCCTTAAAGGACAGGGGTAAAACCGAGAAATTATGGAAAGTAAAAATTGTTACACTGGAATTTTATGAACCTTGTGTTTAGAAGAACTGTAACATTATATACTCACAACTAAAATGTAATCCTTTGCTTGTAATGGGAAATCTGTTCCTCCCATGTTGAAGCTAACGACTGGTAGCTTATCAAGATGGCTGCAATTCACCTAAAAAAGGATTAATGATAACGAATTTTATTTTTAAATGTGGATTTCAAAAAGATGTATTATCAGTCAAAATACAAATTTACTAAAGGACTCTTTTTATACATTATCTAAACCTAAATAAATATGATTAAATTAACGCTAAATAAATAAATCGTAAAAGTACACTAAAATTACCCAAAGCCTAAATTTTCAAACACAAAATTCCCTTTTTTACCGTATTCAGCAAATTTCAAAACTAAGTCTATATGATCCAAACATTTTTTAAAAGTAGCACATTAAATACCTTATGCAGCAAACATAATCTAAAACACATAAACTTTAATATCAATATTTATTTATATTATTTAATAATTAATAAACTAATTTATTGACCTCAGAATTTCAAAAATGTATAAAAAATTGCCTCATTACTTCTCAAAAAGTTCTTTCATTAGCAGTCTTTTTCAACCTAAATATTTATCCTCCCAAAATTCATTAAATTATATTTGAAATTATTGAGTCTTATGCGACAATTTATAATTTAAAACATTTTTGTGATTTTAAGGTTTTGAAATTCTCTCTTTTGCTCACCGTCTGTGAGTTGAAGACGCTATGTAGGTGAGCATGTTTAGATGATATTTGTTTCAAATCTTTCAACTCAATCAATGGAGGCAGATAAAAAAAAATATATATATATATATATATATACACCAGATACTGAGCGAATTTGTATCAACAAAACTTATAAATTGAAGAAAAAAACAATTCAGCTAATAATAATTAATTAATGTCACTAATGGTAAAACAAAACAAAAACATCATTACACTTCTTCCCCCCCCCTCCCTCCTTGTGCCCTTATGGGTGAAACATTGTTAAAGGAATGATTTTGCAAGACATTTGTTAACTTGCCAAAACCATTACACTTTCTTATCGCTTTGGGGATTATTGGGCATCATGGAGTTCAGTAAAGGGGGAAAATAATAAACACCATTTTAAAATCAGAAACTGTCCGATCGATAAGATTACAAAATCCTTCGTAAATGAGATTGTTCTTACCAAGGAGTGACACGAAATACATAAAACAGTTTTTTTATTAATGTTGACTGTCACTTATAAACTTTGAACACCTATCTGAATTTTGGTGGACTAACTATTTTCTTTTGTTTTATTTTTGTGTGTGTGTGTGTGTGTGTGTGAGTGTTTCTATTTTTAGAGCGGTACTTACGATGTAATTACCGTGGCCATCCTTTGACGCACCTATTTTCTTATTCATTAGATCAATCTCTTTTTTTGGTCCACAAATACCAGTTGTACCTGTATCCACATGTACGATGATGGACATTTGTATTGGTTTTCCTCCAACAGAAATCCTAAAGATAACAAATTTATTAAAATTAACCAACTAATTTAATTAATTAATGAAATTCTTCTCTCTCTCTCTCTCTTCTCTCTCTCTCTCTCTCTCTCTCTCTCTCTCTCTCTCTCTCTCTCTCTCTCTCTCTCTCTCTCTCTCTCTCTCTCTCTCTCTCTCTCTCTCTCTCTCTCTCTCTCTCTCTCTCTCTCTCTCTCTCTCTCTCTCTCTCTCTCTCTCTCTCTCTCTCTCTCTCTCTCTCTCTCTCTCTCTCTCTCTCTCTCTCTCTCTCTCTCTCTCTCTCTCTCTCTCTCTCTCTCTCTCTCTCTCTCCTCTCTCTCTCTCTCTCTCTCTCTCTCTCTCTCTATCTATCTATCTATCTATCTATCTATCTATCTATCTATCTATCTACCTATCTATTTATCTTTCTCTTTTAATCCTCCCGTTTGCGAATCCCTGTTGTCTCTTACTTACAGGCACGAAATCATAAATTATTAACAAAATACATTTGATAATAAAGCAAACATTTAACACTTCAATTTAATTTAATTTATTTTTTTTTCATAATTTTACGTTATAAATAATAATTAATTAGTAAAAATTCTAGAATACATTTAAAATAATCCATCAAAGCTTCGTCAATTGGATTTCGAAA